>JACLAT010000049.1:0-585207 GCA_018105865.1 Metaphire vulgaris
TTATTATTATTATTATTATTGAATGTGGCTGCCGGCTTAGAGAGATTTTCCACCACCTCTAAAGTAAGACAAGGATGCATTCTTGCTCCTATTCTCAACAGTGGCCATTGACTCTCAATCATATGGTAGAAAAACCAGAAAAAAAAACAGAAATATCCATTGGCCAGAGAAGATTTTATGATATAGCATATGCAGATGATACTGAGGCATTCAAAAGTCTAACCAGGTTCCAAGAATCTTCTCCACCCCCTTAGCCTTCACATCTCATGAAGAAGATGATAGATGGTCCAAACTTTAGCTTTAAATGGGGCCAACACAGGCTGGCAGACGTGGACTTTGCCGATGACATCGCCTTGATAAGTGAAAGACAGACTACCCTACAAGAAATGACAGATGCACTTTACGAAAATGGAGCAAAAGTTAGGCTAAAAATCAGCTGTGAAAAAATTAAAGAGATGGTAGTGCATAGAGACCTGCAAGTAACACCACTCACTGTTGAAGGAAACCAAATTGAACGCGTTGAGACGTTCATCTATCTTGGCAGCAATCTTTCCAGCAATGGTGATGTTGACCCTGATGTAAATGTAAGAACTGGGAAGGCGTCAGCAGTATTTCGACGTCTCAACAAAATATGGAGGTGCAGCTCTATCAGCAAGAGTACTAAGCTGCGTCTATACTCTGCCATTGTAATAACGACTGCTCTACATGCAAGTGAAACGTGGAAGAGGACGAAGAAAACTCAGCAGAGATTAGACGTCTTTCACTGACGATGCCTCCGTCAGACCTTAGGAGTGACATGGAAAGATCATATGCCCAATGAGGAAGTTATGCGACTAACTGGCATAGTTGAAATTTTCTCGTTGTTTCTGTAGCGGTTTGCATTTTTTGGGGTCGAGTTGCTGGCCCAACTCCCAGCTCGGAGGACATGGTTACCATTTCTCACACTTGCCGTTCATTTTCAGGGTTCCTGCTAGGCCTGCCCACCTCGCGTAACACCCAAGGTGGTACTTCGGTGTTGAACACCTTCACCACTGGTGGTATAGCCATAGCAGGCAATCCCCTACTTGGCCGTTCACCCCCGCACTGCGCCGCGGTGAAGCTGTGCATTGGATTTGGCGGGTTTAGTGGATTTGAAGTGAGCAACATGTAAAAAAATTGTTTAGTGCCTCTATGAGTATAATGCATGAAGGTAGCAGGTAAAAACCTGTATGATGCATGCATTATGTGCATGAAAATATGGTATCCTCTGTATAGGTTTGTATTATATTATATGTATGTAACTATGTATGTATTATATGTTTGTATTGTTCTCTTTATTTGCCCTATGTAATAGTTTGGAGAATCTCAGAAGTTACGCTTGGTTAGAATTCTGAGGAGCACAGTTATGGTTAGAGTTGGAGGTGGATGGATGGCACTCGATGAGTTTCTGGTGAAAAACGATCCATGTAGAGGTCAGTCATTGATTATTTCCTACTGCTGCATTTATTTCTAGTTTTATGCACTTCTTGCTGACAGCTACTGGCCAACATATTTTTACAAAAGTCATGTTACAGAAGTAAAATTGGTCATTTCTAGTCTTCTTCTCTTTCGCTTAGACAACGAAGGTCCTTAGCGTTGATCTACTACGACCGCGATCTTGGGCTTTTCCCATTTTTTTGCAATTGTTGAGGGTGCACTGTTGCCGATCTGTTGTACCCAGGTGCGGCGAGGGCGACCTGGGGGTCTTTTCCACCCTCGAGGTGGATTCCTTTCAGATCTACGGTTAAGGGCTGCCATAAGAGCACCGTAAGCCGGAGTGTGGGTGTTAAGGCGTGCCACTTGACCAAAAAGTGCTTGTCAGCGACGACTGATGGTTTGTAAGATAGGTTCTAGGTTGGTCAATGGTCATCTGAGTGACCTCATCATTCCAAATGAAGTCAAACCACCGAATTTCTAATATGTGTCGCTGACAGCGCATGTGAAATGCTTCAATTCTCCGTGTGTCTTGTGCCACGAGGGTCCAGGTCTCCGAGCCATATACAGTTTATACACTGTAAAAGGACCCGTAAGACACATGTTTTATAGATTCTTATTTTGGTATTTAGGCTCGTCCTCTTCTGTTTCCCTAGTCTGTCAAGCGATTGCATGGCTGCAGCGGTTATGCCTATTCTACATTCGTTTCTAGTGGTCGACCGATACGGGTTTTAGGCCGATACAGATACTTTCAGATAGATTAGAAAAGCCGTATCGGTCAGATACCGATACCAATACAGATACTCTAGGGCCAACCATATAGTATGTACCCAAAAAGTCATATTTTCACCTACCTCTTGTTGCACACCGTTCATTTTTGGACACCCCCCCATGAGTACATGCAAAATAACTACCACCATCCCCTCCCTGTGCAAAATTAATAGAACTCTCTTTAATGTTGGGGCCTATGTTCTGGTGACTGTTGGGTACTTCTATTTTAATAGGCCGCTACACTCAAGCATTCTGCACATCCCCACCCCTCTATGGGGGTGGGGATGTGCCATTCTCGCTGGCCAAATATTTAATAACCATGGGAACAACACGTGACCTTTTGTTTGACCGTGAGAAAGTAATTGTGTTCAAATCTAATGTCTGTGTCACTGTGTGAATATATCAGTCTTTTACTTGAGCGTTTTTTTAATTGTTATGTAAGCTATTTAATAGGGATCAATCAGAAATCGCCTTGGACATTCGCCTCTGCCATTATTAGTCTCCGAGATATATACTTGGGTGCAAATAGTTGCCAATAATCATAAGCAGAGTTACACCTGGCTTTGTTTAAGTGAGCTAGAAGCCAGCATTAAAGTCGTTAAGACCACCCACATCGTGGCTTAAAGTCGTCATTTCGGTCTTCCTCTCCTCTCCATCTCTCTTCCTCTACCTCTGACAACAGACACTGTCCTTGCATAGCACAATTGGCTAAACGGTGGTCAATTGAGTATTTAATGCTGCTCCAAGTCGTCGTCCCCCTCTCCCTCTCCCCTGCAAAGAGAGTTCTATTAATTTTGCACAGGGAGGGGATGGTGGTAATTATTTTGCATGTACTCATGCAAATCACCACAAAGCTGCCAGCTGTACTTGTTATACTCATTGGAATTCAGTAGCTGCCTTAAGTTATTGTACGTCTCTTATTTGGACAGCATGCGCTACTGGCATAGATGGAAGACAATTTCCATTGTGCAAATGCACAGCCTTAAGACTCACGTTCGAAGAGTCTACAGATAGTCTCCATTCTTTTGGATCATAAGTAATATCTAAGGCATTCATGAGGCTCTCAATATCGGAACAAAATACCAGATTACCTTCCTTTCTGAAGAAAGGCTCCAACGGTTGGTTGCGCTTTCGATATGTAGTAGTTGTGACATCGTTTTCTAGAAAATTCCATTGTTGGAGTCTTGAACCTAGCAATTCTGCTTTGTTCTTGGATAAGACCAAATCAAGAACCAGGTAATTTAGTTCCTCCTGTGTTATTTTGTGTGGAGTTGATGATATGCCACAGTGGAAATCTTGATCACTGTATGCTGATGGACCAAGAGAACCGGTGGACTCGCCCCCATCTTCATCAGCTGATTCATGATGATATTCTTCCGGAGGTTTGGGAATAGGAAGTCCCTCACAATGTGGAAAGTTCTGGTCTCAGTGCTGACTGAATGTTGGGGTACACTGATCTCGATTTCGTTTGCTTCTTTATCCCGCCAGAAAGAGGAGGAACCAAGCAGAAGTAATGGTCATTTGTGTAGTTACTTGGCTCTCTCCACACCATGGGAACTGCAAAAGGCATTGATGGTCTTTTGCCATTCAGCCACTGTGAAAGCCGCATTGCACAGAGCATATATGAGGGGCCCAAGACTTGTCTTGGTCCCCAATCTTGCATCCAAAGTAAAAATGATATGCTTTCTTCACTTGACAAGTTATACTTTCTGCTTGGCAAATGTCGTTTCCCCACAAAATATAACATAAAATGTCCACAGTATTTATGCACTTTCGAGGCATTAATGCTTAATCTTTTAAATAAATGAATAAAATAATAACAGTTTCATGTAACATTAACTTAAACTTCCCACAAAGTCTGAAATATTTTAAATCCATCTTATGTATGAAACAACGCATATTGCATCACTTTATCTGGCTCCATATAATATTTGCCTTTATCACCGAGCTTTGCTCTATCGCTTCACGGTAATAGCAACCACACTGCAAAAACGAGATCCAGTGATGGGTAAATTGCCACCTTTTCATCTAATTAATTTGAATTAAATTGAGTTTTAAAATTAGAATTAGCGAAAAAATCAAGCTAATTAATTAGAATTAGAATCCATGTAATAAAATTAGAATTAGCTATGAGAAGTTTGTTAAAAGTTTGCTGCACTGTTGTGCAATGAAAAAATTATTTCATCAGTTCATGAATTAAACTATATCAGAACTGTTTTTTTATTGAAAGTAACTCAAGCAAGGTATCATATAATCTATTTTTCCTATCATTAAGAAAAAATCCTGCAGCGCTAACTGATCTTTAATAGCAGCAACAGATGTAGCTGGTATAATATGGTGCTGCAGATGCAGGTGGTGGAAACGGAAAGTTCAATCTATGGTCCTTCCAATAAAAGGTACAACTACTTTTAATTATGGCTATACTGAATTTCAATTTAGGCTGGAGCCAGAGCCGGATTTACAAAGTGAAACTCAGCCACAGCCCGATTTATATATAAATGGCGTTGAGCTGCATAACTTGACTGGTACTGTAGTGGTACATAGCTAAATTGACTGTTCACCTGAGAGTACTAACTCCACTAATAAAATATTGTATTTGTTAGACTTATTTTAATCAGAAAAATTATTAATTACATGTTAAAACTTATAATTGCACTTAGTACTTATTAGATAGATAGATAGATAGATAGATAGATAGATAGATAGATAGATAGATAGATAGATAGATAGATAGATAGATAGATAGCTCATTACAAGGCGCCTTAAGACACTAAAGCGCCGCTGCTGATTGTTCGAAAAGAAACGTCTTCAGTCTGGATAAGAAAATGTCTCGTGTAGTGAATCAATCCCTGAGTTCCAATGGAAGCGTGTTCCAGTAGGCTGGGCCGAGCCTCGAGAATGCACGATCACCGAACTTTGATTTAGTCCGAGGAATGACAAGTAATTGCGTTGCACTTGATATAATATAATATAATATAATATAATATGACATTTGTATAGCGCCTCTTCTATTTCTACTCAGAGGTGCTCCTAGCATTGGAGTCGCAGGGTAAAGTAATGAGACTTTAGTTTCGCATTGAGCAGAGCGAGGAGTAAGTGATTCCCGAATGGATGGGTTTAAGGCATTCCAGAGGAGGGTCCAGTCACTGCAAAAGCCCGACGCTGGGTAAGAGCAGTACATGATCTAGGAACATAAACAATCCTCTGATCAGTGGAGCGGAGCAGGCGATGAGCAGCAGAAGAGGGTGATTTGAAAAGCTCAGTAATGTAAGATGGTGCCTGACCTCGAAGTGCTGTGGAAACAATAATTACTTGTTTGAATTTAATGCGGTCAGAAATTGGAAGCCAGTGGAGGGTGTTAAGCATAAAGTCTGAGATGCTAGAGTAGCGAGGAGCTTTGGCCACAAGACGAGCCACAGCATTTAGGACAGATTGCAGAGTGGAAAGCAAGCGTTTGGGCAGGCCAAGATAAAGAGAATTGCAATAGTCTAACCTACTAGCCACAAAAGCATGAACCAGAGATGGCCATCTCAAACCATATGTCCTCTCAGATGATCGGACGAGCGTGCAGTCAGTTTTAAGGTATTCCGGTGCATCACCACGAAGACATTTGTCCACTAGTGAGATAATTTTGAACTTAACTCTAAAGATCACCGGGAGCCAGTGCAGCTCACGAAGGACTGGCAAATGTGCTGGTTCCTTATCTAATCTAATCTTAAACTTCTATAGCGCCACTTTCATAATGCACAGGAGCATCAACCGATGGCACACCAAATCCAAATCACTAAAGATCCAGGTCAAATCCAGGGTATCCGGCCGGACAAACGGGTGACAGTCTATGGTGGATAAGCCCGGTCAAAAAGATGGGTTTTTAATCTTGCTCTAAAAATTTGTAATGAATTTGCAATGCGAACATGCTGAGGCAGTGTGTCTCTGTTATCAAGCGAGCTGCTGCATTCTGCAATGATTGGAGTCTCTTTAGCTGTGTGATGTTAATTTGAGCAAGAAGACTGTTTGCAGTAGTCTAGCCGTGTAGAGATCAGTGCATGAACAAGAGTCAGTACTACTTCTTGTGTCACCGAGGTTATAATCGTTCTTAGTTTACGCAATTCAAGGAATCCACGTGATACAACCCTGCCTATGTGATCGGCCATTGACAGATTTTCATCAAGAATCACACCCAGATTGTGAACAACCTTTGCGAACAACATTTGAGCGCACAATCACAATTATTGGCAATAACTAGTACTACACAGCTAACGAATTACTTAATAACTTACAATTTAGTTACAATTTTACAAATAAGTTGAAAAAATGTATGAAGTTCTGAATTACAATTATTAATTTAGTACAAACTTTAAAGTCCTAAACTAAATGCCAGTAACACTCCATAAGTTTAGTGACAGTTCACATTACTACAGGGTGGCACAAAAAACCGGACAATATTAACCCCTTAACTGGGTATTTAACTGTAACTCAATGTAAAATGGACGGATATATCCGGGGTCCCCAGTTAAGGGGTTAAATGCAAACCTAAATGTGACAAGTCTGGTTTTTTGCACCACCCTGTATTTGGTAAATATAAACTTATTAAGTAAATAAGTAACAAAGTAACACTGAAACACATTTAATAACAGTTACTACTGCATAGTTTTGAACTATGTTACTTCACTCAAGTTCACTGTAATTTCTATAACTTGAAGCATCAGTCAGTGTCATTTCAAAAGCTTCTAGACTGCTTCTAACTTCCCGTTTGTAAGGCAATACAAATCTGGCCAAAATCTGGCCAGAATTTGGTTAGAGCCGGATTTGTGAAAATGGCCGAATTTTGGCTTTTCCGGAGCATTCAGTACAGCCCTACTTTTAATTACTGTATTTTCACAAACAATAAATAATTTTAAGGTTTGCAGATGACATAGATGTGATAACAACAAAAGCAGATCACCTACAAATATTAACCAATGAAATAAGCAAGGCCGGAAAAGAAGTGGGGCTAAAAATAAATACACAGAAAACTAAAGCAATGGTCATGGGGAACAAGAAGGGGAAAGTTAATCTAAAACTAAAGGAGGAAATAATAGAACAAGTACCAAAATTTGTATACCTAGGATCAGTACTGACAGAAGATGGCCTAAGTGAAGAAGACATAATAAGGAGAATTGGACTAGCAAGTGCAGCATTTGGAAAACTTCAGAAGATATGGAAAGACAAACAAATATCATTGAAAACAAAACTAAAGCTATATAATACACTGATCAAACCAATACTATTATATGGATCAGAGTGCTGGACCATAAAGAAGAAAGACGAAAGAAGATTAATGACTGCAGAAATGAACTGGTTAAGAGGAATAGCAGGAGTCAGCAGATGACAAAGAATAAGAAATGAAACGATAGAGAAAATACAGAGCAAAAAGAAACGATACTCGAATCAATACAGAAACGAAGACTGAAATGGTTTGGTCATGTTGAAAGAATGAAGGAAGAAAGACTACCAAAGAAAGCACTATACAACTATGTTGAAGGGAAAAGGAGAAAAGGAAGGCCAAGAAAAACATGGATAGAAAACTTAAAAGAGGATGCAGAAGAAATGCAAATGAACTTCATCCAATTGACCAGAGAAGCAAGAGACAGACAGAAGTGGAAGGAACTCATTCAGGCCCATCATCCAACCCAATAGGGAAAGACGGAAGGAAAGAAAGAAGAAGAGAAGATTTTCACGCCAAATTGCCGCTTACGTTTATAGGCCACTCCACGTTTACAGGCCAAAGAAATCCAGTGGCATGTAAATATTTTCATAGATAAGCCGCACATGAATATAGGCCACGTGTCCTGATGTTGCAGCATCATTATATATACACATGCAGTTATTCCCAATGGAGAAAGAGAAGCATGGGGAGGGAAAGAGAGACGGGGAGAGACGGAGGGAGGGAGAGAGAGAGATGGAGAGGGAGAAGGAAAGAGTGAAAGAGAAAGAGAGATGGAGGGAGAAACAGAGAGCCGGAGGGAGGGAGGGAGAGAGAGACGGAGAAAGAGAGACGGAGAGTTATTAAACATAAGACGTAGAGAGTTATTAAACATAAATAAATCTTCTATCTTATCAGCATTCATAAGACAAAAGAAGAAATTTAATTTAGATCAAGTATTTTTATAGCTCAGGGCTTGAGAAATACGTTAAATCAATGATCCGAATTATTTACTGTCTAATCTTGCTTAGTAGCTGGATTAATTAAATGGTCCGAGAGGCCGGTTCACAACCTTCCCTCGATGTCTCCAGTGACCACGGCTAGTAGTAGGGCTAGCGAAGTGGGTAGGGGAGAAGAGTGTCGTCCAGTGAATGCACTGAGCTAACCGCCTCCTTTCTCTCTTTGCCGGATTTATAATTATTAGTAAAATTATTTATGTTAGAGGGCCTCCTGCTATTTGTAAAAATGTTTTTGTATAAGCCGCTTACTATTATAGGCCGCATCAAAGGGATTCTTCTCGTAAAATCATCTATAAGCCGTGGCGATTTGGCGTGAAAATACGGTAGTGTTCATTTTAGTTGTAGTATCTCGGTAACTTTGGAGCCCTTCTATTTCTACAGATTTTACTACAGTCTCTTCCAAATTTTTAGGCATGACTGATCTATCACTGTCTTTGGCTATTGCCAAAAGTGCCTTGATTACATGCTTAGAAACTGAATTACATTTCAGTTTAATCTGTTCTTGAACAACATTTTCTTCCTCAGCATTATCTACCCACTTCAGTTTGAATCGCAGGTCCAAGCCCTTGACAGGAGCAAGTGTATGTGCTTTCTGCAAGTTTCAAATTGTGATTGAAGTGAACATTACAATCCTGTCTTTTCTGAGAAAATGTACTGCACTTCTAACCTCTCCATAGATTTTATAAGTCCAGTGATTATTGGAATGATCATTCCACTTGCTGACTGACTTGTTGGCAATTCTATGCTACTCTCTTTACTCATTCTGATTTTATTTGTATATAAATGAACTTGCACCAAGTAGAGTTACCATATTATCTTGTGTATAAGACACACTTTTTTCCCTTAAAAATCGGTTTAAGGTGTGGGTGCATTATATACATAGAAATAAATGTTATGTACATATAATTTTATATATGTTACAGTCAAAGTGTGAAATCAGGCTATGTTGACATTGCCTGAAATTTTTAGGCAATGTTGACATAAGCCGTTTCACTCGGGCAATGTCGACATTGACTGAAAATTTTAGGCATTGTTTAACAATGCATGAAATTTGCTCAGATTTTCTATACACTTTGCCTGAAATCTTTATCCGTGATGGAATAGCACTGTATATGGAGCTATGCATGCACCAATGTGTAACATAACAAAAATTAAATGAGTTGCAAATTAGGGGCCGTCCATATAGTACGTACGCACCGAGGGGACTTGAGATTTAGGCGATTTTGCGTACGGGAGGAGGGGGTCACGACTGAATTTGTACGTACACACATTCAAATTTATAAATAGATAGAAGGCTGGTATAGCTGGTATATTCACACAAACATTTGATTTGAACAAAATTACTTTCTCACGGTCAAACAAAGGGTCCCGACTTGTTCCCACGGTTATTTAAATATTAAAAACCTTTAATTTAATAGTAAACAAATGGTTTTTGGCTATGGCTAAAAATTAATTTTCACCGTGCGAGGGGGTTTGTTAATTTGTACGTATGCATGGGGGGTTAACCAAAATGCACGGTGTGCAACAGGGGAGGGGGTTGAAAATATGACTTTTTTGTGTACGTACTATATGGATGACCCTTTAAACATTGCAAGCAGTAATATGAAACAGTTCTGAAACATTAATAACTGCCAAAAACTTTATTATTAAGTTCAAATGAAATAAAGGAACAAGCAAAAATAGAAAGCAGTTCTACAGCATTAATAACACAAACAACACACATATATATATATATATATATATATATATATATATATGTTACAGTCAAAGTGTGAATTCAGGCAATGTTGACATTGCCTGAAATTTTTAGGCAATTTCGACATATGCTGACATTTACCTGCTGCTATTCCATCACAGATAAAGATTTCAGGCAAAGTGTGTAGAAAATCTGAGCAAATTTCAGGCATTGTTAAACAATGCCTAACAATTTCAGTCAATGTCGACATTGCCCGAGTGAAACGGCTTATGTTGACATTGCCTAAAAATTTCAGGCAGTCAACATTGCCTGATTTCACACTTTGACTGTAACATATACATACCATACATAATTTTGATTTAGCCGTATTTTTACGTATATAACATGCGCGTTATACGGGTTTTTACCTATGCAGTCGGTGGTGGAGAAAAACTTTGTTTTTACATCAATTTCAAAAAGAATTTGCCAGAAAATTGTGATTGCGTAGGTTACTCAATAGACATTCTGTCATTGATAGCTAAAAAAATTACGTGGGCTTATTGTTTTATGGCATAATGACAGCCGCTGGTGGGGGAAAACTGTCTACTCTTCCAATTTTAAGAAGAATTTGAAAGACAATTGTAATTATCCAGGTTAATTGATAGAGATTCTCATAGGAAATTTTGGATGCATATTATACATAGGTATTAACATTTACATTATAATGACTCTAGAAACAAAGGGTGCATATTATACATAGGTGCGTATTATACCCGAGATAATATGGCTACTAAGTATATTTTCTTGAAATTAGCTAGCTATAACTAATCAAGGCAAAAGCTTGGAAAGAAAGAACATAGACTTAAATTTCCTGAATTCGTTACACAGGCAATACTAAATAGCATTGTAGAGTTTGAATACAAGTAAGTAAGAGTTATGCTAGTTAAGCAACTAATCGTGTTTTCAATTAGAATTAGCATGCCATTAATTAAAATTAGAAAAAACTTTTAAAGTATTAATTATAATAAAATTAAACTGTAAATCATGCAGCAGTCTTAAGTCTTTCCCATCTATTCCTGAACTCTCCAAGACTGTAAATAGGGTTTCTTGCTCCACACTATTAAATGCTTTTTCATAATCAATAAAACATAATTACAAATCTTTTTGCATCTCAGTGCATCTTTCCCCAAGCATTCTCAGTACAAAAAATGCATTTCGGCAATAATTTTGGGTTTGCAGATTATGCCACTCTAATAACTGATTCAGAGGAAAAACTGCAGGAACTTCTAACTAAATTAGCATTGCAAAGTGAAAGGAAAGTCTTAAAGATTAATATAAAAAAGACTTTCTGCGTGGTGATTACCAAGATCAAAGTAACACCCACATGCAGTATAAGACTATGGCAATGAAATCAAACAAGTGGCAGTATGATAACCAGTGAGGGGAAATGTGAGAAAGATGTAACATCAAGAATAGGAATGGCTCAGGCAGCATTCTTGGAACTCAAAACGATACTTACAAATAGGCATATCTCTTACATGACATACAATTAAGAGTGCTCAGAAGCTATGTTTGGTCAGTCCTCTTGTATAGAGCAGAGACATGGACTATATCCAAGGCCATGCAGAAGAAATTGGAAGTCACACAAATGTGGTTTTTACAAAGGCTGCTGAAGATTTCATGGATGGAAAAGAAAACCAGTGAAGAGATCTTAAATGAAATTGGAACAAAAAGAAGTCTGATGGTAACCATCAAGAAAAGCAGCTTTCCTTCTTTGGACACATAATGAGGGAGGAAGGCCTGGAGCGTTTGGCAATCACCGGAAAAGTGGAGGGGAAAAGAGCAAAAGGAAGGCAGAGAAACACCTATGTAAGCTGCCTGTGAGAAGGAATTGAGGGAGTAAACAACATCGAATTAATAAGAGGATGTCAAGATCGAACAAAGTGGAAGGCCATGGTCGCTAGTATAGAGATGCACACACCTAAAGAAGAAGAAGAAGAAGAAGAAAATTAAGCACATTGCTAATTAATTGGCTAATTAATTAGAATTGAAAATTGCAATTTCTCATCACTGATGAGATCACTTCAACAAGATAGAAATTTTGAGTTTTGAAAATTTTGACCACAGTGACTTAGTCGGAATTTTTAGATGCAGTATACCGAGCAGCTGAAACATGCGTCTTTGCTGTTGCTGGTCACCAAGTCCCTGTTACCTGTGGTTTAAACTCTTGACTAATGTTCCCTCTAATTTTTGTCCAGTGTGCACGGAAAAGTATATTGTTTGAGCGACACATTTTCATGCCTGAGCACCTGTATTTTGTCACATATGTCACCCAAGACAATAACGAAATCAGTGTTATTTGAAACTCAAAGTTATGTTTATTCAATGTACCTGCTTAATTAAAAGTGTTATATATATTAGTATCACTTATAATACTGCAAATCTGCAATATTAACATACTTCAACTTCGAATCGCGGCATTAGATGGGTGGAATTTTGCATACAAAGTCAAAATTTTGGTGACCAATACAGATTTCTGGCATCGTAGTTTAGTGTGCAAATCCAGATGAATCTTCTGGTTGATATGACGCTACAAATAATTGATTTTCCAATTGTTCCATTGTTTTCCAGTGGTGAATGTGCCACCTCTACAAGATTCATGGCATATTTGGCAAGTGATGTCACTACTTTCACAACAAGTGACTGTGCTGTGCCCTGTTTTGTTAACTGTTTTCTAGACTTCGAAGTTGGCAATTCAGTCTCTACTAACTCTTTCAACCGTTCTGGTTTAGAACCCAAGCTGCACTTTTTTCTTCTTAACAACGTTTATTCCAGTCTTATCATTAGCTTTGTGTTTCGACATCAGTATAGCAGGATCCCATGGTCGACTATGTCGAAGGCGGCTGAGAGGTCAAGGAGGCAGATGAGGGCCTGTCGACCACTGGCCGCCGGTTCGATCAAATCACTGACAATCCGTAGGACTGCTGTTTCCATCGAGTGCCCCCGGCGGTAAGCAGATTGATTTTTCGGCAGGAGACCATTCACATTCAGGTAGGAAACAAGCCTGCTGTTGACCAGTCTCTCTGCCAGCTTCAAAGAAATGGTAAGTTTGAGACAGCTTAAAGCTGCCAGGGTTTGCCTGGTCCAGACCTGGCCACTTAAGGTGTGGAAGGACCACAGCCTGCTTCCATTATTATTATTATTCGACGATTTGTGAAGCGCCGTAACATGGCCATCGGCCAAAACCAAAAGCGCTGTACAGTCAGTCAACTATACGATATGGTGAACAAATACGTTTTCAGCTCTTTAGCAAACGTTTCAGGTGAAGTAATCCCGACCAGCGCATCAGGGAGCGCGTTCCACAGACGTGGGTTACCGCGAGTCAGAACGCCGCCAAACTTCGAGTCCTGGCCGGAGGAGGAACGTACAGCCGGTGGCGGCTGCTAGATCTCAGCTGGAGACGGCACCCAGTCGCCGTTTGTCGTCGTACTAGGCATGCCAAATCGGGACAGGCTGGGTCCGAAGAGCATGAAAGTTAACCAACACCGCTTGTATACTATACGCCCGGGACCCGAAGCCAATGGAGCTTGTCTTTCAGCGCAGGTGTCACATGATCGTGCCACCTCAAGCGAAAATAATCCGGGCCGAGGCGTTGATGACTGCCTGAAGTCTACTGAGCTGGTTCCCAGGTAGTCCGAGAAGAAGACTGTTGCTGTAGTCCAGTCTTGAGAGTACCAGAGCACGGACAAGCTGAATAGCGGCGGTATTGTTATGTAACGGCGAACTTCCCGAATTTGCCGGAGTTGGAAGAAGCAAGAGCGAGTCACGGCGGTAAGATGCCCGACGAGGGTCAGCGAGAGTCGATGAGCACCCAGGGAGGAGGCGGCTCGTTGGATGGAGCCACTTCTTTACCACTTATCTCGAACGGTGTTGGGTCGATAAGGTGGCCCTCCTCGGAGTGCTCAGCCACAGCAGCTCCGTCTTGTCAGGGTTGGGCGAGACGGTTCGATGCCATCCATTCCGCCACCTCGAGCACACAGTCCTGGACCCAAGTTCGCAGCTCGCGGTCTCGCCTGGGGGCAGGCGGCGTATACCTGCACATCATCGGCGATGCGCATGGGAGGACAGGCGAGCGAAGTCGATGACACGCTCGACATCGCCACGCGTAAAGGATGAATAACAGCGGCCCTAGGACCGACCCTTGTGGCACGCCGCAATGGACGGGACGAGGGGCCGACAGGGAGCCATCCCAGGAGACCGTCTGTGATCTGTCGCTGAGATAGTCTTGCAACCAGGCCAGCGCCGGGCCACCGATCCCATATGAGAGCTCGAGACGTCGATGTAGGATATGGTGGTCGACCGTGTCGAAGGCCGCAGAGAGGTCCAGGAGAGCGAGCAGAGCGAGGTTTCCGCTGGCCACAGCCTCGACAATGTCGTCGAAGATCCTGAGGATGGCCGTCTCCGTAGAGTGGCCCTTCCTGTACACGGACTGGTTGCTGGGCATGAGGCCGTTCTGGGTCAGGTATGCAGCCAGCTGCCTGTTTACCAGCCTCTCAAGGACCTTTGACAGAAATGGCAAGTTGGCCACCGGACGGTAGCTCGACGGATCGGTCAGGTCCAGACCCGGGCGCTTGAGATGTGGACACGTGATTGCGTGCTTCCGTGGTCTCGGCAAATCAGCATTCTTTAAGGAAGCGGTCATCAGGGATGTCAGGAACGGGGCTAGCGTACTGATCACTGCTTTGAGCAGCCACGTCGGTAGCGGGTCGGCATGACAATGTTTACTCGGCGACGACATGATGCACGCTATGACCTCGGCCTCCGTGGGTGCCGAAAACGCCGCAAAATGGGATCCAGTGTGGATTCGAAACTCGGCAGGACGAGCGTCTGCCGTTCTTCCCCGAATCCCAAAGACTTTGTCGTCAATAGACGAGTGGTAGCTCTCGGCAGTGAAGCTGGAGTGCAGTCGGCAATCGATCTTGTTATTCTTGCCCAGCAGACTATCGAGATGCTTCCAGGTCTGTTTGATGTCGGAGTGGGCGGAGTCGAGCGCACCTTGCCAATATTGACGGCCCTTGGATCTGACCAAGGACCTGCTCTCCTTGAGAGCCTCCCTCCATTTGGTTCGTGCATCCGGTTCAGCCTCTGTCCCGACTGTCCTCCGGAAAGCCCTTTCGAGACGACGGGCCCTCTTGCGTGCTTGCCTGCAGTCGTCATCATAGAACGGCCGCTGTGGCCTGAGTCCATATGGACTCAGGCCACAGCGGACATATGGACATATTCCATATGGCCGGGAATTCACCTGTTCATAAAGAGGTGGCCATGAGAGCCACTAGATATGGAGCGACCAAATCCACAGTCCCCGGAGACTACTTCCTCGACCGTTGGAGCTGCAAACACTACTAGTGAGGCCTCTGTGAGCCTCCAAAGTACCGGAGGGTCAGCTCCCATTGTTCTGCTCCTGATATCTGCCACCCTCCGATCCAGGAACTGGTGGTAGTCGGAGACGGAGAAGCTGGACTGACGCATGCACCTTCTGGTATCATTGCCGAGAACATTCCCCAAATGCTTCCAGGTCGTGCTGTGGCATCCCAGTCATTGATTGATCCCAGTCATTAATTAATTTCATTATTCCATTAATTATTACATTAGTGTGTTATACAATTAAACATTTATTAATAAAAACAGTAGGTTTTTATAATAATAATCGATCAATGACTGGGATGCCACAGCACAGTGGTGATGTCCTTAGGGAATTGTAGCAATACTTTGAGATTTTATAATGGCTCCTTAGCACAAGAGTTCTGCATTCAATGCAATTTTAGGACAGTGGTTTTTATATGCCTTATATAATGAATTGCAATAATCAAATCAACTGATGCTGTTTGTGATATGCACAAAAATATCTAGTATAAAAGAACAGTTAAGATGATGATTTCTATCTTGCTTCTTGATTTAGAGATGCAATATACAATGTTGCTTTTTACCAGCTTGTCGAATGCATAGTGAGCGGTTGCCAAGTGGCAGCTGTAAGTAACCAGTGACTATCTATATGCTAACAGCAGTTAGCAGGTTGAAGGGCATTTATTTTTAGTAACACCAAACTTTTCAAGAGCCTTCGAACACTAACTTCACAAGGTGCATCTAAACAGTAGATACCGTATTATCTCATGTATAAGACACACTTTTTTCCCTTAAAAATCGGTACAAGGTGTGGGTGCGCATTATACATAGAAATAAATTATATGTACATGCAATCTTATGTACATAGCATCCATAATTTTAATTTATCTGTATTTTTATGCAAATAACAAGCATGTTATACGGGATTTTACCTACGCGGTCGGTGATGGAGAAAAACTTTGTTTGCACATCAATTTTCAAAAGGAATTTGCCAGAAAATTGTGATTGTCTAGGTTACTCAATAGACATTCTGTCATTGATAGCTAAAAAAATGATGTAGGATTATTGTTTTATGGCATAATGACGGCCGCCGGCAGGGGAAACTGTCTACTCTTCCAATTTTAAGCAGAATTTGAAGGACAATTGTGATTATCCAGGTTAATTAATAGAGATTTTCATCAGAAATTTTTGGTGCATATTATACATAGGTATTAAAATGTTTACATTATGATAACTCTAGAAACTAACAGTGCGTATTATACATAGGTGAGTATTATACTTGAGATAATACGCTATTCTGATAATTTTCAATATTGGATCCTTTGGTGTTGCTCATTATTGGATCCCTTGGTGGTCAAGATCAGTGCTCTACTGTAGTGCAGCACTTGTTTCATTGCTTCATCTTGTTACTGAATACAACAGTGAATTGATTTAAGTGCTTGAGTTTTGAAGGTAAATGGGAAAATGAAGTAATTCTTTCAATTAATATCTTAGGTTTATTATTTTGTGCCTAGGATTTTTCTTAAGTACAGATTGTATGGATTATCAGCTTAATTTATCAGTTATTAATCCTTGACTTGTACCCATGTTAAGCATAGTTTTGCAACTGGAAGCTTTGCTCTTTCACATACCTTCTTCATTTCCTATGTTGATTTAATAGTTGACCAACTGTAAGACCCTACCTTTCAAATATGTTTGGGATTTGGCGTTTTTAAGTGACACTATGGTGTGGTGCAATGTATACTTTATTTGAATTTGAACCAGTCGGACTGTGGAGGAGTAGGCGCTTTCAGTTTAAGCGAAGACCTCTTTTCACCAGATGTAAGTGTTTTATTGTTGTAAGAATGCTGTGTTGTGTTTCCAGATGCCTGTTTCCTTTAAATTTAGTTTATTAGTTTGTTGTCGTTTTAAGTTATTACTTATTTGTGGGGTGTATGTCATCTTAGCTTAGAGTAATTCAACGTATATTAGACATGCCATCCGCTTCTACTTTGATTCATGCATTTATTTGCTCAAGACTTGACTACTGTGGTTCACTTTTTGCTGGTCTTCCATCGGTGCAACTTGATAAACTCCAGATGGTTCTTCGTTTGGCAGCCAGAGTGATTGCTGGTGTCACAAGACGTGATCACATTACTGAATATATGATGTCTGTTCTACACTGGCTGCCTTATCCTGCTCGAGTTGAGTTTCATGTATTGAGAGTGGTTGCACTCTTTCTTTTTGGTGCCACCCTATCTTACCTTTCAGAGCTACTCCATCCTCTTAGCTCTCTATCCCTGGTCGGCCCTGTCTTCGGTCCTCAACCCATGGTCTTCTCAGTGTGCCCCAAGCACGAACCTCCTTGTTCCTGAAGCGAGGTTTTGAATCATCTGGCCCTATCCTTTGGAATGCTCTCGTAGCCAGTATGCGTGGCTTAACAACTCCTAATTCTATGGCCCTCTTTTTGAAACGACTTAAAACTTATCTCTTTGTCAATATACAGTAATTTGCTGTGGGAGCGCTTCTGAGTGATTTTTCAGAGGAGGCACTATACAAATATTTTATTACAGTACATTACCTGATTATACCTTGTCACTTGTGGCTTATTGTATAGATGATAAGATTTAGGTGTCAGAGTTTTTTTTATAATCCATCTTTGTGTTCCATTTACCAGTATTTATTCAGCAACTGTGATAATTGCATTACATTGTGTGAAAGCATGCAGCTTTTCTCATATTTAAAAAGCTTTTGTAGTCAATAGAACTATTGTTTTGTATTAAAGTTTAACATCTTTCACTTGGGATATAATTAAAGATATAATTGCAGTTTAATTTGGCATGCTTGTTTATTATTTTGTGGATAAATATTTAAAAGAAGGAGATTAGTAGAAAACAGTGAAAGCGTGTAAAAATCTTTGAATTTTTAAGAACACTGTTAAATTTTTCAAGAGAAAAACATGGCACAATTTACTACTTGTAAGAAATGGTAAATTATTTTATGTAATCAAGAGTACAAAAGAATGAGTATGGATTTCCTTAATTTGACGAAAACTGATTAAGATGACATATCATGCTAAGTACTGCCAGGATATAAAAGTTTGTCTTCCACCGCTTGTCAGTGGAGTCTGGCTAGGTTGTCATCTTTAGCTTTTTCAGCCAAACTGTGTAAGAAGTAAGTAAAGTAAGTAAAGTAAAATCTTGTAAACTTCTACAGCACCCCGGAAAGCAGCACAGCAGTAGCTGCTTATTCTTATGCGCTTAATCTTTCTTGAAATAGCTATAGCCAGGGTGGTTTGTCGGCCGGGCAAAGGTCAGTGTATCTATGAGGCGGCGGGTCAGGTTGTTATTGCTATGGGGGAAATGACTTTTCGAATAGGAAGGTTTTAAGTTTAGACCTAAAGGTTTGAGGAGACAGTGAAGGAATTAAAGGAAATGAGGATTGAGCTTATTGTTTGACCATGTCGAGAGGCTGCGGAGGAGGCTGGAATTGAGTTCCAAAGTTCTGGTGCGGCGTATGAGAAAGCGCGGTTGCAGATTTTGAGTGATGACTGATTTAACGGGCGTGAAAGTGGGAGATGAGATGATGATCGTGTAGGTCGGGAGGCTGAGGCGTTAAGAGTTTACGAAGGTAAACCGGTTTTGACGAATGAAGTGAACTGTAAATGTCGTTATTATCTTGCACTGTATACGTTCGGATATTTTAAGCCAGTGTAGTGTCTTCAGTATGGGTGAAATATGGCAGAACTTTGGTGATTTGGTTACTGCTTGGGCTAGTGCATTTTGAATTGATTGTAATTTGTTGATGGAGGTTTTTGGGAGGTTATAGTAAAGGGAGTTGCAGTAATCCAGTTTGGAATGGACTATTGAAGTGGCGATTGTGGATGCAGTTTTGGTGTCAAGGCAAGGACGGAGGCGGCGTAGATCACGAATATGGGCATAGCAGGATTTCGATAGTTGGGAGATCTGTGATTCTAAATTTAGGGATGAATCAATTTTGAAACCAAGATTTTTGCAGTTGGAGCAGGGGTTATTGTGGTATCTGGAGTCAGGACTAGCTTGGGACTGTCAATTTTTAACTTGTTGGGGTAGACCTATTAAGAGGAATTCAGTCTTGGATGGATTAAGAGCAAGGAGGTTAGATGACATCCATGACGAAATAGACGAGAATGCTGATTCAAGCAAAGTAATTGATGTGTCAAATGAGGATGGTGAAAAGGACAGGAATAACTGAGTGTCGTCGGCATAGAGTTGGTGATTCAAGTTGAGGGAATTGATTAAGGATGATAGTGGTGTGGTATAGAGACTGAACAATACAGGCCCTAGGACGGATCCTTGGGGCACTCCGAAGTTTACGCTATGAGATGATGAGGTTTGTTTGAGACACGAAACTTGGAAGGAACGAGACTTGAGGTAAGATTTGAACCAGTGATGGGCTTTGTCGGATATGCCGTGTAAGAAGCCATTGTAAGACTTCTGTTTCAGAATTTCAATGTAGTGAGCATGCCTTAGGCCAGGGATGGGCAAAGTGCGGGCCACATGCGACCCTCGAAGCCCTTTTGTGCAGCCCCCAACATCGAGAGATACTGCATTAATGTGCAGTCCTCTAAAACATATGAAACATTTGACAGCACCTTAATGGAAATTTCAGCATTTAAATTGGATTTACACTTTGGCAATTGATCTTTAACTAGAAATAATGCTTTTAATATTTACTAGCTTTTCTTTGACTTGACAGTCTTGGCTTATTAATAATTACTTACACTGCACAGTATATAATACGTTATGTTAAAGTCGTTTTGGAAACTAGGTACTTAGAAATTTAATTCTAAATGCAGAAAAAATGTGTGCCCATCACTGCCTTAGGCAGTCGAGCAGTGACTGCTCAAGGCTGCTATTCATTACATGGTGGTTGTGAGTAAAAATTGGTAGTTGGATATTCCATGTGAATGCTAAACTATGGTGCATTGTAATAAAAACAGGTTTAAATATTTTATTTAGCAAACTGTTTTTGTGCTCATTTCAATGTAATCTGATCATATGAATGATAACAAAAATGGAAATATGGCGGTAGCTATCCCAGTGGCGTAGTGAGGGACTCGTGGCAAATGCCCCCGGGTGCTGAGGATTAGATGCCAAAGATGTCAGTTATGGGAAATGGCAGCAGTGGTGTAGCATGGGAGCCAGGGGGTGGCCGCTCCCGGTGCAAAATTTTGGGGTGCACAAATAATTGAAACAAATGACTTTCTAAAGTTTCTATGTCTCATTAAACTGGCAACTGGCAAGGACCCTTTTTGCTTGCCAGACTTTTTCAAGAGTTAGGGCACAATATGTCTACTTTACCACAGGCACTGCCAACCCACGCTACGCCACTGGGCTATCCTTTCTTGCACGTGGCAAAATTTTTTGGAAAATCTGAAAAAGAACTCACCCGTCAAAGAAACTACAAAAAACCTAACAAAAAATTTTACTATGGCAGTCAGAGACAACCCTTATTAATATCTTGAATTTATTCAGTTTAGTGTTCATCTACCTTGGCATGCTATGCTTTGTTCATGAGAACTGACTTTGACGTCTTCAGTTTATCCTTGCTATGTAGTAGTGTATTTCTTCCAATGTTCTTCTTGCATGGGTGTTTTGCTTTTTAAATATTTGACTGTTTAACTTTATTGTTATAATGCTATGGGCTATTTATAGCATTGTGTTATGTATGCTTACTTATTTTCTGCAATATTATATTTAGTGTGACTTTACCATTACCAATCAATTTGCAAAAATCTTTGTTTCTGCTTTCAGTGGTGCTGTGAGCAATATATGTCTGTAGCATTACATTTTAATTAGAGCTGTGAAGCAATTAATTTTTTTTAAATCTTTGTAATCACGCAATTAACTTTTTGGGAAATGCGGACTAAGTACTTGTAACCTCATATGGACTTTGAAGATTACGAATTTAATGAATAAGGGGCCATCCATAAAGTACATCATACTATTTTTTTTTAAGTTTTTGACCCCCTCAGTCACATACTGTCACAAATTTTGGACTACCCTTAACCTCTTAACTGGGTTCGCTGTTTATAAACGGTACGCGTCAATCATTCGCCAAATGGGTTCGCCGTTTATAAACGGTGCACAACTTCAACGTCTGTTCCGCAAATGGGTTTGCTGTTTATAAACATTCCAATGCAATAATTCGATTTAGTTATTATCCATTCGTTAGATGGTAGCTTTTTTTAGCTAATGTGCCTGCTATATGCAAGGAAAATAGGTTTTATTTGAGCAAGGTCGGACTTTGGCCTTGAAAAGAGACATTTCTAGGGTTTGAAACATCATAATTACCCAAAATTAGGTCCAATCTTCAAAATTTTTGAACTATTCTGTTCCAATTACACCCCCTACAACTTTGTCACTCACATAAGTGGGGTCACCGCTGAAAATTTTTTGCTATTGAGCTTTGAAAAAAGTTTTGGAGGGGGTCCGATCTTAGGCTGTAGAGTGGACCCTACCCCCAAAACTTTGTTGGACCCGGATGGTTAGAAAGAATAATAAAATTGCTAAACAATGGTGCAAACCTCATCTTTTATCTTCTATATAGCCTGAAATATACTGAAATGTAATTTTTTTTAGCTTGCAAAATTTGCGAAAAAAAATTTTCTCTGAGCAATGAGTTATAGGGTTTGAAACATCATAACTACCCCAAATTGGGTCTGATCTTCAAAATTTTTGAACTATTCTGTTCCAATTACACCTGCCTACAACTTTGCCGCTCACACATGGGGTCACAGCAGAAAATTTTTTCCTATTGAGCTTTGAACACAATTTGAACAAAACGTTGGGGAGGGGTCCTATTTTAGGCTGCATGGTGGACCCTACCCCAAAAATTTCTTTTGCACAGATCTTTAGAAAGAACTATAAATATGCTAAACAGCGGTGCAAACCTTATTTTTCTAGCTTGTATATAACCTGAAATATAGTAAATTTAAAACTTCTATGTTCACATTTCATATTCCAATTTGGGGTAGTTATAATTTTTCGAACCCTAGAAATGACACTTTTGCAAAGCAAAAATCAGGCCCTCTTTCGAATAAGACCTATTTTCCTAGCTTATAGTGGGCACAATAGCTAAAAAAGAGCTACCATCTACCGAATGGATAACAACTAAAGCGAATTATTACATTAGAACGTTTATAAGCGGCGAACCCATTTGAGGAACAGACGCTGAAGTTGAGCGACGTGTATACACGGCAAACCCATTTGAGGTATGATTGGCACACAACGTGTATACAGGGCGAACCCAGTTAAGAGGTTAATGTGTTGACGTGTATTGTTGACAGCCCTAATTTTAATTCGTTATTTCATAGTTGACCTTTAAAGGAATTTTCATTTTAAAATGTATTTATTTACTTGTTTTTTAGTCAGCTCCAACCATAAGTCATGCTAGTATTGTTGTTGATTATTTTACACCACTTTGAGTGAGACTTTTTTGCAAATTATTGTCATAAAAATTGTTCAGACGGTTTTACCTGAAAGCAGTATTGTTTGTTGCTGCTTAATGTATTCTCATTTCTATGGGAACATGTAAGTTTGATACTCTTTCCATTGCTTGTGTTTTTCTTTTGATGTCCAATTGCATCTTTAATACTCATTTATATTTCAGCCAAAGGGATAACCAGAATGGAAACGAAGGAGCATTTTGTCTTACCTTCAGGTGCCAGCCAGTCTATGTCATCATTCAGATCAAAAACCCCAAGCAAAACACCTGGAGATTCTGGAGGTACAGTGACTCCTAGAAGCAGACCTGTAACACCGACATTTGCAGTGCCATTGCCAGTTCTAAAAGTAAGTATCATTATTGAGACCATTTTTGTAATGCAGTGGGCATAGAAAAGGCCAAAGTCAAAAGGCAGTGTAACAAATGTCATTTGTATGAGATGCTAAACAAGCGAGTCTTTAGATTCATCATGAATAACTCAATAGAGTTAGTTTTTGTAACATTCTCAGGTAATAAATTTCATAAAATTAGATTGCCACATGAAGCTGATCTGTCACTGAACTTTATGGTTTTGGCCAGAGGAGGGGCAAGTAGTTGAAAACAACTGCTGAACTGTTGGTAACAGCAATTCCAAGTGATGGCTTATGTGATTGTCGAGGGAAAGCATTTCATCAATAGGAACACCAAGGAGAGTAGTAGACAAAATGTCAACATCATTGAGTATAAAAGATGCATGACTTATTTATTTATTTATTGAAAGGATTTATGTGGTGAATCATCCTAGAAGGACTACTTGAACACATTACAAAGTACATGAATAATATAGGTCAGGATTTAACAGAATAGCTCATCTCAAACAGCCAAGTCTTCAGTCGCTTCTTAAATATGTCCAGAGAAGGTGATGATTGAACACAGACTGGAAGACGATTCCAGGCTTTCGCTGCGGTAACCGGGAAGGCACGGTCGCCGGCAGTGGCAAGGCGTGTGCGCGGCACGAGGAGTGCTTGAGTGGAACCAGGTCGCAGACACCTTCTACTGTCTGTGTCTGCCGATCTCTGGAGTTCGCACCGGAGATAGGAGGGGCCGACGTCGTGCAGACACCGATAGACGATAGACTTATCAGATGTTTCATACTGGATATGCTTAGGTCAGTCTTTGTAGGATTTAACATGAGGCATTTGGATGCCATAGTATGTTGCTTATGACTATATGGAGAGAAAGGGCATGGAAACTTCTGGGGAAATATGGCATTCATGCCAAAATAATTAGGCTAACTTAAAATTTATACCGAACAGTTTGAGCATGTATCAGAATTGACAGAGAAGAAATTGAGTAGTTCAAAATCAAAACAGGATTTAGACAAGGATGTATCCTATCGCCAATACTCTTCAACATTATATTAGGGCTCATCCATATAGCATGTATGCAAAAAAGACATAATTTCAACCCCTCCCCATTTGCTCACCGTACATAGAGAAAATCTCCTAAATCCAACCCTCTCATCTGCATCTCATCTCCATTCTCAGTGTGAATGGAGATGGATGGACCCTTAGATTACATCATGAGACGGATTGAAAACATAAATGGGTTGGGAACATCTCTAAAGTCAATAAATATAGATGATGCAGGAATATGCTGATGATACATGTCTAATAGCAGAGGATGCCTCTCAAGGATTGTAGAATTAACATTGGCCTTAATAAACATACACTAATAAAACAAAATTAATGCCAGTTACAAAGAAAGTTGGAGAATGGCCAATAGTAACACACAACGGAAAATAAATTGAAATGATGAAGAACTTCATTTACTAGGGAAGTGAATTGGAAGCAGAGGGAGGTTCGGATTTGGAGATTAAAAGAAGAATAGCAGTAGCAGAATCTACGTTCAACAGGCTACATACCAACATTTTCAAAAGGCTTGTGTAACACCAACTCTAATATATGGATGTTGTTGAAGGCTCACGGCACGATGTTTTGGAAAGAGATAAGATTGAATAGATTTTAATATAATATTTAATTCACACAAAGTTCTTTCTTTCAAGACACAAAACCAGAAGAGAGCAATGCCCATCGCCCTTGCAGCCACCTAGCGATGCCAAACACAAATAATTAAGTACAAAATTATTAAGCAACAGATGGAAATTAATACACACATTAATAAGTAAGAAATAAAAGAGAATCAAATTCCGACCCATGAGAGGATCTCACAACGATGTGAATATTGGATCATAAAAGAAGAATTGGAGAGAGAAAAATAATAGCAACAGAAAATAAATGGCTTAGAAGAATACTAAGGATTGGATACAAAGAACATATAACAAATGAAGAAGTTAGAGAGAGAACACTGCAACCAAGCATCATGAAAGTAATCAGAAAGAGAAGAATTAAATGGACCAGACACATACTCAGAATGGATGAAATAAAAACCCAAAAAGAATTTTCAACTACAAACCAGAGGGGAGAAGATCTAAAGGAAGACTGAAAAGATGATGAGTGAATGGATTGGAAGAGGATCTGTACATGGCAGGACTGAATCTCAATGGCAAAACTGATGGAAGACGCCAAATGACTTTGGAAGAAATAGCAAAGGACAGAGAACTTTGGAGAGATGTCATGGAGACGTTGATAGCTGGACTTAGATAACTGGACACAGCTAGAGGACGAAAACCTGACCTGATGTTGCAAGGAATTGTATAAGGATGTTAATAGTCCACAGAATCAAATGCACCTGAGAGGTTGAGAACACATAATATTACATTTTAAGTAACTGCGTGACTTATTTTAGAATTGTTTTGGCTGATGAAAATTGAATTTTCCAATTTAAATTAGCCTTGAGTAATTGAAATAGCATGCATGTTTCTAGAAATATTTATATTTTAAATAGTGTGGAAACTGAATTTTTCAACTGTTGACCTCATTGTATCTCATGAAATTTGTTGCATTCATCTGCAACAGCCACGAGAAAAATTGTCTCATCAAGCTGCCAGACATCTCTCTCCCCGACTTGGAATAAATCCTGACTCTGAAGTCAAGGATATATTGAAGTTTTCAAGCAGCAGCCGAAAGAAATCTCACCAAGACATCACAAGTCCTTGTGAGTCTGAATAGTCTATATCAATTTCCTAAACCGAATATGCAGACATACAATACAAAACTAGACAAGACTGTACAGTTGATTTTTTTGTGCTTCCATGCACAATTGCACATTCAACAGCCCTGGAAATTAAGTTTGACAGTAATGATGCACTGATTTTAAAAGTAACTATTTAACAGTATTGCAGCCACTGCACCTTTTACAAAATACAAAATACAGTCCATTAATCTTCACTGCACTTTTAGCGGTGACTTTTAGCAGTGGCAACATTTGTCAGTTGAAAATTGCCATTTTGCAATATAAATAGCATATGCCAAACATCTGTTCATTCATTCATGACTGATTAATTATAATTATTGCTACTATTCACATAAATTGATATTTACTTACTGTATATGCTCACTTATAGGTCAATATCACAGATCATAATGAAACAGAACATAATGTAATTATTCGTTTAACTTTACATGGTATAAATTTGGCAGCAGTGACCATAGTGTTAGTTACAAATGTGCACAGATGGAAAAAGCATAGATGGCAGGAAGCATCTTCTGCAGCAGCTTGTCATGGTAGTAGATGTCATTCACCTTGATATCTGGTTCAGTGAAAACTAAGCTGGCACAGCCCAGTTTGATACAGCATTAGACACCATTGCTGACCTTCTGAATGTCTGGCCTGTGCGAAACAGTCTCTCATCTGTAATGTCACGTTTCTTGACTGCAGTTGAAGCGTAAATTCGGTCATTTTGTAGGTTAGCTGGTGGTACCACTGTGAAGAATTCTGTCTGGTGCATTATTTACAATGATGTGCATTTGAAATTTATACCATGTTAACAAATATTTACAATCTGCTTTGTTTTAGTAACATATGCTTACTACAAATTAAACATTTTGCACACAACCTGAACTTAGGTGTGTTGAATGTTCTTTCATCTGCATCTCTGCCAAGTTTTATCAAGCTTGGTGAAAATTTGACAAAGCCAAAATAAAAATGGTTTGAAATTTATTGGACCACAATGTATTGATTATTTTTTATTCAACAAATGCTGAGGACAAGCAGCAAATGTTATTTCAGGCATAAATTGAGTCAGTTATGAATATCAAATGCTGCTATAGGCATATTTGAGTCTAGCTTTGGAGGAACTCATTATTCTTAGTGTTCAGCACTTTAGCTTTAGCTTCAGCAATGGTAAATTGGCAGATCCTTATTCTCAACTGTAGCTTTCATCATTTCTGACTAGTCAGACTTTTATTGGGATTTAGGCAGTTTAATATGATTTCAAGACTGGTTTTGGCCAAAAAGACAGACTTGACATGAAATCTGCTTGATTCTGGGAAATTTCAAGTGTTCTGCTTTATAACTTTTCTTTTACTTTGCTTCACAGCTGGAAGTGCTAGAGGAAACAGTCGTCCAAATAGCCGAGCAAGCTGCTCAAGTCGCACTTCTAGTCTCTCAGAGGTGATCTTTCAGAAACCAGTGATGGGCCAAATGCAGCCGTATCAATAACACCCTGGTCTCGTCAGCACTTGACATTTAGATCTTCTCACTCTAAACAAGTTCATTCAAGGATTCCAAGAGGAACTGCTCAATCACCAGCCTCATCAGAAGTAATTATTGATGGTTACACCAGTCAAACTGTCTTTCCACCAAACACTCCAGACACTGTTTCAGAGTCTGGCAGTCTTCACAGTTCAAGAATTAGCCGGAATTTACCTTCTACTCCATCACTGTCAACAGACACTTTAAATGATGGTGTTCTTCCAATTATGGCAACCACCAGGACACACAGAATATTGCCTGCAACTCCCAGCTCAAGCAGGGAAGCACCCTCAACCCTATCCAGGTTGCCGCGGCCTGTTACACCAAGTTCAGATCGAGGTATAAGTGGATCAACTCCTCGTCAGCAATTCAAAGCACCATCAAAGATTCCAACAAAATCAGTGCCATCAAAATTAGTTTCGAAACCTTCATATTCGGAATCACAGTGACTGCACTGAACACTTTGCACTCTTTATTTAAAGTTTCACTTGAGCACTAACATTGTTCTAACTACATTAAAACATTTAGGTTGCATTTTTTATTCATCTTATCTTATCTAAGTGTATGCAAATACTTGCAGCCAGAATTAATGATAGGCCTTTAATAGTTTGGAAGTAGATTGTGTGGTTTGTATGCTATGTTGTTCAATCCATTTTGAATATTAAAATAGAGCAGTTGTGGACAGAGGTTTGAAGACTTTTACAATTCCTTGCCACCTAGGTAGAAATTATATGGAATAGCATACGGTAATTATCTCATCATTACTGCCAAAGATTTTTATTAAAATATTAAGAATTTTTGAATGCAAGATCATGATTAATAAGAATTCTGTTGTCAAATGATCATATTGATTAAAACAGAAGATTTATAACTTTAAATTTTCTTTTCTATTTTGCAGAAAATTGTTAAATGTTTTTTCTAAAGTGACAGTCTTAGTCATTCATTATATATATTATATGTATACCTATTAACTGAGTAATAGGCCTATTTTTCCTGTTAACATTTTTATTATTATAAGCCTTTATTATTTAATAATAAAGTCTCAATAACTTGCTCTTCTATAAATTATAAAAACTGTTATTTACTTACCGGTAGTTTCATTGTTTTTACTTTTTCTTATTATTTATTATTTAAAATGGGTTCTTCTTTGCATGACATATTAATGTAAGATTAAATTGTTTCTGTAATTAGTCAGATTCAATTGTGTGGATGATATTGGTCTTCACTTGATGTGTATTGCTGTCATTATTCTTAGTGTTCTTGATAGCACTTCCTCATTGGTAATTTGTGCTCTGACATTCATTTGAGTTCATATTATTATAGGTTGTCAACTTACATCTTTGGTTCATTTTACGTGCAATTTGTATAAGTTCACCTGAGTTATTTGCTGTGGTGTTTCTGTTGTGGTGTTTCTGTAGAAACCACATTTTTGGAGTTTGCTTATGAGTGGTTCTTTTTTCAATATTTGTATTACTTGATTTCCAGACATGTATTTGCACGTGTACAAAGTACACATGGATAGCACCTACCTAAATTCTATGAATATGTTATAAGAACTTTATAAAATGATTTTATATAAAATTATAAAAGTATCAATCAAAGTACTCAATGGCTGTAACTTCAACTTCTTTGTGAATAGAGTGACATCCATTGAGGATTTGTCTTGTGCTAAGAATCTGGATAATCATAATTGCTATTTGCATTCATCACTGTTTCTGATTACTATACAAAATATTCATATACAACATGTTATGTGATGTTATGTTAAAATGTCAATTTATATAGTGCAATAATCATGGCTGAAGGCCAAAGTCAAGAGCACTTTACACACTGCACTTATACGATATCTCATACAAGTACATCTTAATTCTAAACAAGCCCCCAAACAGATTATGGAGATTGTAATTGATCAGTATGCATGCTATGTATCATTGTGACCAGATTGTATTGTACAGTTGTTATTCAATACTGTAAATTCTCACTGTTTGTGCCACCGATTGACAATTAAATATTCTTAACTAAGTCTTTTCATGAAATAGTAGTTATAAAACTCTGTGTACATGTATTTTGATTTGCAGTATGATGACAATGTTTTGATTTTGTATCATTCTCTTACTGGTTCTGATATCAATAATCCACATTTTACTGTACATATAATTGTGGATCTTGGTAATGGAAGAGACGGCTTTCAAATTTTTTGAATAGTATTTTGTATTTGTAAAACAATATTTTGACCATTTTAGCTTGATTGATTTTCAAAACATCAAAATAGTCTCATAAAAAATATTTCAGGTGCTCATAAGTAGTTTAGCAGTGACTGATCAAAATTAATGTCGGTGCTTTGTTCAACTGTCCACCATAAACTGGCTTTGTAGAACTTTTCATGAAATTCATTAATCACAGCTCTTGGTTGGATAATGATTAGAATAAAATATTATGTTGCCAGAAGTGTCACTTACACTATGTAAAACAATTTTTTCCTGGCTTCTGTTTTATCTTTCAACTGCACATGTCTGAAACATGTTCAGAAACTGTTTTATTTATCATAGACTTTGATATTGTGACCAGTGTACAAAAAAGTATAGTATTTGTAGAGACCAAAGCCAAATTTTTATTTGTATTTCTTGTCATTCAGACAATCAACAAACCTGCACCATAACTAAACATCAGTTAGTGAAAAGTTGAAAAGTACCAAAATGAGGTTAGAAATAGTTGATTTTGTATACCGCAAGTCGCTTTCGTGAAGAAGCCCCCAAACATAGTCCCCCACCATATCTTCATTACACTGTAATGTTCTTGACAATGATGCTCAAAGTCCATTAACTCAATCCTGCCCAAGCGGCAGTGTTGCGCGGTAACGAAGTAGAAGTAAAGCATTACAGTACTTAAGTACAATTCTGAGTACTTTGTACTGTAGCAAAGTATTTGCAAATTGTAACAAAGTAAGTTTTTATTCAAATATTAGTACTTTTACTTCTTTACATTATGTCCTTCACGTCCCGTTACAAGTAAAATTTCTCCCAGTCAACTTTCGTTGCATTTACTCGTGTTGCTGTTCAAACACCGTGTTTAGTTCTTCCCAACTTCCCGTACTTACTTAGTCCCACAGCAGTGTTGATAGAATGAACAGCAAGCTCTGGGCTACTTTTGACGCTGCTAATGTACTTATGAAGTTAATGGTGTATATGTGTCAAGGCTGAAAAAACTAGGGTTTTAAAGATAAAATTTAGGTTTTTAGGTTTTAATGCTTGGCATGTCAATGCCTAATAACCCTTTAACGGGTTTGCGATATATATATATATATATATATATATATATATATACACATATACAATTATACATATCGTCGTGCATCAGTCATTCAGCAACGGGGTTAGCCATATATATATACGGCGCACAACTTAAGGGTCTGTTACGCAACGGGGTTCGCCGTATATAAACGTTCTAATGCAATAATTCGATTTAGTTATTATCCATTTGGTAGATGGTAGTTCTTTTTGAGCTATTGTGCCCAATATAAGCTAGAAAAATAGGTTTTATTCGACCGAGGGCCGGATTTTGACTTTGCAAAAGTGTGATTTCTAGGGTTTCAAAAATGATGACTACCAATCTTCAAAATTTTCTAACTATTCTGTTCCAATTACACCCCTCTACAACTTTGCTGCTCACAAAAGTGGGGTCACTGCTGAAAATTTTGCGCTATTGAGCTTTGAAAAAAATTTTGGGAGGGGGTCCGATTTTAGGCTGTAGAGTGGACCCTACCCCCAAAATTTTTTGGGTGCGGATGGTTAGAAAGAACAATAAAAATGCTAAACAACGGTGCAAACCTCATTTCTTTAACTTCTATATAGCCTGAAATATACTGAAATGTTAGGTTTTTCAGATTGCAAAATTTTTGCAAAATTTTCTCCGAGCAATGAGTTCTAGGGTTTGAAATATGACAACTACCCCAAATTGGGTCCGCTTTTCAAAATTTTTGAACTATTCTGTTCCAAATACACCCCTCTACAACTTTGCCGCTCACACAAGTGGGCTCACCGCTGAACATTTTTTGCTATTGAGTTTTGAACAAAATTTTGGGGAGGGGTCCAATTTTAGGCTGTAGAGTGGACCTTTTTTGGCACGGATGGTTAGAAAGAACAATAAAAATGCTAAAGAACGGTGCAAACCTCATTTCTTTAGCTTCTATATAGCCTGAGATACATGTATAGTAAATTTTAAAATGTATACGTTCACATTTCATATGAACGCTTTTCCCCTAAATTAATGACCCAGAATGGTGACGACTTGTAAAATTTAATTCCCCCGTTAAGGGGTTAAGTCTTTCGATAAACCACTGGTGCATGAAAATCAACACCCAGACAGCGTTGCAAACGAATCAAATCGTCTGAAGCTGCTATCATCTGATACAACTGATGCTACCCCAGCGCCGCCACCTAGGGAACAACAAATAAATGCTAGAGGAACTGAACCATATCAGACTAGTACTGGACGTACTGTCAGAAAGCCGTCTAGATACAAATAGTCATACTTGGAGTCAAGGCCACAATTTCGAGGCCAAGGCGAGGCCAAGGACTTGTAACACAGGGCCAAGGTCAACAGGGCCAAGGACATCAGGTCCGAGGCCGAGAACCTCAAATGTAGACCTTTACACTACAAAGTTTGATTTTTGCCCCTCCCCAGGAAATGAGATAATGTACTAAATAAATAAATATGAAATGTGCAAAAAATTGCCAAAAATTTGCCCAAAAATGGCCAAAAATTTGCCAATGGTGTGAGGGCTTGGCCTCGAGTACAAGGCCAAGGACTTTACTCCCGAGGCCAAGGACATCAGGTCCGAGGCCAAGGACTTGTATCCCGAGGCCAAGGACAGCGTCACTTGACCTCGAGGAGCCTTGAGGCCAAGGCCGCGGCCTCGAGGACTCCAAGTCTGCAAATAGTCAACATATTAAATTTATGTTTAGATTACTGATGATGTCTTTAACAGAACTGCTATAAAACATTATTTTGCTTAATTGGATAATGAGCCTAATTAATGAGAAGATATGTGGCGTGATTGGACAATTATAAGCCACGCCTCAACCAATAGCTACGCGACCGACTAGCTGCATTGCTACAGTCTTAGCATATATACTATAGGGTAGAGTTAGTTGACAGTCGCTCACACTGTCAGACTCTCAGTTACAGTTGCTTCCTGGATACGAACAATAATATATGAAGTTATAATCTATATGAGTTTGTTGATTAGTACAAGTTAGGCATTAGGAAGACGCCACAGTACTCTGCTTTCATTAATGTTGTTGCCTCTCTATAGTCTCTAGCAATGGATACGGGTACAACTCCTTGTACCCGTATCCATTGCTTAACATAACTTCAGAAACAGAAACTTCCTTACCCTACCCGCGGGTACGGGTAGGGTAAGGGAGTTTTCGCACGGGTACGGCCATGGTAGGCATTTTGCTGTAGCCTACCCGCACAGTGTTTATTCTAGGCCTTCTTAGGGGGGAATTCCCCCCAAAAGTTAAAAAAATTGCCCCCAAAATTTCTATTTGTTGCATTGGGGATGGAAATCCCTCCTCCCAAAGCGCGACGAGAGGGGTTTTTATTTTCGGAGAGGGGAAAATATAAAGATGAACATTTAGTTTGTCAGTGTGGCGTGGTGCCTTACAGTGTATATTATACTAATGCTAAGACAACACGTCTAAATATATCATATAAGTAGATATGAAGACTAAGGGGGGAGAACAATCAAGGTGCCAAAATACACATTTTGAGAAAACTGAATTTGAAGTTTTGAAGACTTATATAAAATCTTTTTAAAATGTTAGTGACAATCTAATTGCATGCAACACAAGTACACGATTACTATTACTAATGTTACTGCTACTACTACTACTACTACTACTACTACTACTGCAACTACTATTACTACTACTACAACTACTACTACTGCCACTACTACTACAACAGTAACTACTACTACAACTATTAAATACTACTACTAAATACTACTACTACTAAATACTACTACTACTAAATACTACTACTGCTACAACTACTACTACTACTACTACTACCAAATACTACTACTACCACTACAACAACTACTACTGCTACTACAACAACAACAACTACTACTACTACTTCAACAACAATTACTACTACTACTACTCAGGCCCACCGAGAGAAATTCCGGGCCCTTGTGCAGAATGGCCGGCGGGCCCCGAAAATTTTTTAAAAATTGCTGACAACCCATTTTGTGCTTGTCATTGGTTTAACCCAAATTAACCGACACGATGTCATGTTGCAACTCTCGAAAACTAGTGATGACCTTTTTTGTCGCTCTTTTTCACACTAAGTAGCGTCATTTCACACTTTTCTTGGGGACGAGATAAATTTTTGGCCAGATTTGGCCAATTTTTGGTAAATTATGGGCAAATTTTGGGCAATTATAGGCAAATTTTGGGCAATTTTTGGACCAATTTTGGCAAATTTGAAAATTTTTGACATTTTCCGGCAAATTTTGAACAATTTTGGCGATTTCTTGCACATTTCACATTTATTTATTCACTTAATACATTATTTCTTCATTTTCCTTGGGTGGGGGAAGGCCCGCCTGCCCCTCCCCCAAATGACGCCCCTGTTCACACTGTTCATTTTGATGCTTTTGATGTCCTCAGATCCGGGCCCCCTTTTACTCGCCGGGCCCCCTTTCTTTATTGTTATTATTGTTAATTATGCATATTCATCATCACTGTTGGGTAAGTTACTTTTTATTTGTATATAGTTACAGTTACAAGTTACTATGCAAAAAAGTAACTAGATAGAGTTACAAGATACTTTTTAAAAAAGTAACTAGTTAAAGTTACAGTTACTTGCAAAGTAACTACTTACAGTTACGTTACTTGTAGTTAAAAAGACGCTAAAAGTCCACAATTTAGACCCTACAGTTAGTACCAATTGTACTGGTAGTACCAATTGTGGAATAGCAGTTCTTACACGTACAGTTTCAATTCGTTTTTGTTGTTCAACATTAGTAATGATGCACTAGTAGTTGAATGAAACAAGCACTTTATACTAAGCAAATACAGAAACCATTACTAATATGTGTTGGCCTACAAGACTTTAGTGCCATGAATATCAAGTTGCTAGCCAGCGAGAAAATCAGCAAGCTAATACAGTTTGATACTGTCAAAATTGCTATCAGAAGCTGCAAGCACCGTGACAGTTATAAGGCCTAAAACAGGTTACAGCTTACAAGTGACATAAGCAAGTTAAAAACTTTGCTCAAAAAGTGATTGGATCTCAACAAAAGCTGCTGCTCAAAGCGTTCGTTTCCCATCCTGTTGCGTCAAGGGGTCAGAAATCTCAGAATCTTACCTCTTGAACTAAATAAGCGTTCTACTGGTGCACTAGATGGTAAAGGTGTATTGTATTTTATGAATAGCTGCTTAATCAATGGCATCTTATTCAGGCTTTTAAAATCTGTTGATGGATCACTAAGAATCAGATACAGCTCTACTTGAGCTGTTGCATCTGTGTTTATCAACTTGGGCTCATCAAATTCAAGGAAATTATTCTCAATTGAACTACTCTGCTCCAGAGTATTATGCCCAGGCTGTGCACACATCTGGTGTGGAAGCTGTTAAATGTAGCGAATAGATATGTAAAGGAAGAACTGACCGCGAAACGATTATTATAAAGAAACATAGATCTATACGCTATCCGCGAACCTGAGGTTCCAAAATCCAAATGCACCTGGCCAGTGCTATACTGTACACTGTAGGTTATTGATTTAGAATCTATGGCTCTGCACGTTATCGTCTTGACGTGCTGCTTTTAATAGAAATTCTACTAGAAATAAAAAAGTAACTTGCAAAGTAACTATAAAATTCCCGTTACAGTTCCTCATAAAAGTATCTAGTTACCTTTTACTAGTCACTTGTGTCATAATTAATTCTGGCCACAAACAGTGTCTTGTATGGATCTCCATAATATTAACATCATTCGTTGGATCCCATAAAGCAAGGTCCTGTTCCAGTTACCTAGTTACTAGTTACCTTTTAAAATGTATCTAGTTACAGATTTGGTAACTAAGCTACAGTAACTTAATTACAGTAACTCGTTACTCCCCAACACTGGTGCAGGACTAGGACTATACTACGAGAAACTAACCGTCTAAGACTCAACACTTGACATGGACACCCCGGGAATCATGGGACACCCCCAGTTGTTTTTCTCCATAGTTTTCCATCCTTCCCAATCCCATTGTATGGAGACCCTTTGATATTCTTGATTTTATATCTTCTTACTGACTGCCGTCTCTTTCAATCACACCTCCAACACATCTGAATGACCAGACTTTTTCCATTTCTATGTCCATTCACTGTAATATTCACGGGTTTTGTATTCCCTTTAGTTATTTCTTCGTTCCCCCACCATCCAAGACGTACCGTGAAGATGGGAGAACGGTCGTTAGTAAGTTCCAGGGTGCGATTTGTGACCTGGGGCAGTGGGGGGATATGACGAGCTTGGGGGATGTAGTTGTTGGAAAATGTAGCAGTGGGAGGGGATGTAGTGGTGGGGGTATGTAGCAGTAGGGGGATGCAGTTGGGCAGTAGGGGAGAAGATTTCCCCTTCCCCCCTACAAATCGCGCCCTGGTAAGTTCAGTGGCGTAGCCAAAGGGGGTTGGGAGTTAGTCTCCCTTGGCCGCCGAAACAATTTTTTATGAGTTTCCGTGTATTTTTTATTTTTTCTGACGCGTCGTTGGGAGTCAAAACCCTCTTCGCTATAGACGGTAAAGGTTTAAGTAAGAGGCGAGGACCTATTTTGCTTGACAGCTAAGAAAAGTAGAGGTGATAACGTTTTTAGCTGCTCAGGATATTTCAACGTTGGTCACATTCAAAACTAAAAACCAAACCCCCCTTCCGAAAATCTTGGCTACGCCACTGAGTAAGTTAGGTAGGCACCTCGAACCTCAGCGCCCCGCGGGCCGCTGCCGCTATATAGTAAACGGGCCGGGGTACTTTTTATTGCCTTCCGCCGCCTATGCTCGGCGGGAATTCATCGGGCAGCTCCTCCATCTTTTCGCTGGCGTCATCAACGCAATGACGTTCGAAAGCTTCTCTTTTCCTCTTCTCTTCTTTTCCGCTCGAATGCTGGCGCTGACTCGCATCGCGGGAGTCTTGGCTTCTGAAGATGTTGCGGCTCTCGCCCTGACGATGGCGTTTCTCAGTTCGCTCGCGAGGCGCGGATGCGCGGCTGAACGCGGGAACTTCTGCTTCTGGCGCAGTAATCGGTCGATCGAGCACTTCGGGAATCGTTCCGATGCAGTGTCGTTCGAATGCTTCCAGGATGGCTGTCGGGCTCTCTCGCTGGGCATCTGTCAGGTTCATGTCCATGAAAACACAGAAAGCGCGTGTTCCCAAAAAACACAGCAGAATCGCTGCCTGTCGAGCATCGTCTTCACGGTCGATTCCTGCCGCTTTCGAATACTCCAATCATTTCTGTGCAAAATGCTTCCATTCGCTCGCTAGATCGGTCGCATCCAGGTTCAGTGCCTCTGGAATTTGAATGTTCGACGCAAAAGACATTTCGACGCCGTACAGTGTTCGAAGCTGACAGCTGTTACGATCGAAATTCTTAATCTACTTAACTAACTTTCTGACACCATGTGGCGTGGTGCCTTATATTATACTGATGCTAAGACAATACGTCTGACGGTCTGAATATATTATATAAGTACAGGGTGTAAAAGTGAAAAGGGCACCCCTTTATGATATTTAATATCTCGGCTGCATGTAAAGCGATTTCAATGAAATTTATCGGCCATATACCAGGGAATGTTTTTGATACAATTGCCAAATTTCATGCTGATATCTTTAGTGTTTGCTGAAATATGGCCAAAAAACTAGAGACCCACATTTTGAAATTGACATTGGAATATAACGTCATAATAAAGTGATAAAAAAATTTTCTTATTTATTTGGCCCTGAAAAGGGCCGTTTTAAAGGGCATTTCAGATGATTAGCTACGGGAGCAGGTGCTCAAAATGCCCCTCTCAGCCTTCACACATGCCAACAAGCGCTTCTTTACTGACAGTATCGACTTCTTGATCTGGTTCTCAGGCAAACTCTCCCAAATATTCGTCAGCACAGTCTTCAACTCCGTGATGTTCTGTGGCTTTGGCTGATACTTTTTATATCTATCGAGCATGATTACCCAGGCGTGGAAGTCAAGTGGATTGATATCTGGGGAGTTGGGTGGCCAGTCATCTTTCTTGATGAAATCTGGACAATTTTGCTACAGAAAAGTCTGGGTCCTGAGAGCAGAGTGTGTTGGTGTTCCGTCTTGCTGGAATATGAAATCTTCTCCAAGCATATCATGACAGTCCTGCAGCCAATCATAATGCTGCTGACCTGCTGTGTTTATCTGTTGGCCGTAAGTAACCCTTGACCTTGTCTGGCGCAATGACAACGACGCAATTTTAGACTTAAAAAACGATACAAATTACTATGACGTTATCTTCTGTTTGCCAATTTTAAAATTTGGGTCTCTTTAGTTTTTTGGCCATATTTTAGCAAATTCTAAAGCTATCAGCATGAAATTTGGCAATTACATCAGAAACATTCTCAGGTATATGACCTATAAATTTCATTGAAATCCCTATACACGCAGCCGAGATATTAAATATCATAAAGGGGTGCCCTTTTCACTTTTACACCCTGTAGATATGTATTCTAGCAATGGTTGAGTCTTTATCTATCGACGTAGGCCTACGTACAACGAGTGTGTGGATTAAGCTATACCATGTCCATGAAAACAGTTCAGCGTCCTAGTTAGTGTTCGTCTATTGGACGGGAGGCGGAGCTTGTCTACTTAGAATGAATCACGTGACAGTCAGAGAGAGTATTGGAGAAGGACGAGAAGAATATGAATATAAGGACGTTGATTACCTTTTTTGCTTGTCGCCACGTCGGGGAAGGAAAAAAGTATGAGGGTGACCTTTTTTTGTTTGTCAAGCTTTTTGGGGAGACAAACCTTCTCCCTCAAACATTTCAACTCCCCCAATGTCAAGGTGGCTAGAATAAACACTACCCGCGCATCTCTAAAAGAACCCTTTCGCTTTAAAAATGTTTTAAAATGTGATGGCCTCTCTTTTAAAATTTGTGGGGGGTAATGTCAGTGTAGATAAATATATTTTGGGATAATGGGCAAAAAAGTTCCCCGACCCCCTGGTGTAGGGTGTACTCGGTGTTTAATCTAGGCCGTTTCCGGGGAGATTGCCCTTTTCCCCGGGAAATTTCAAATTCCCACGGAAATTTTGGAATGCTACATGGACTAACAGCAGCCCTAGCAGAATTCCCCCCGGCTTTGTTAGTTTCCCCCCGGATTTTTCAGTTTCCCCCCGGAGTCCAGATTAAACACTGGGTGTACTTCAGAAGGAAAGGTCCAATTTAAAGGCTTCTGACAAGGTCCCGCAATAACGCCGCCAAAATTCCTCTCGGAAGAGTTCCTCAGTGGAAGCGTTCAGAAGGTCCAGAAGGGTCAGAAAGCGCCAAGCAGAAGCCCCGTGCTTCTCCCGCAATTGGTTTATATACGACGTCGGAATGGCCTAAGCTGGGCGAAGAGGGGTTCAACTCGGAGCGCGGGCCCTCACTCACACCAAAGCCAGCAGATAGGCTTACAACCGCTCGGAATGGAGATCCTTATTGAAGCTGTCAGAACGTGCCTCTGCAACGCAAGCACATTGTTGATGATGATAACACAGTCAATCACTATGGATGATAATGAACTGTTTAGGGGTCGTCCATAAATGACGTCGTGCGATTTTGGCAGATTTCTGCCCCTTCGTCACAAAAAGTCAACCCCCTAAAATATGACATCACAACACGTTAACCTCCCCCTCTACTTAGAAAAATCTTGACAAGCAAAAGTCATCCTCATATTTCACCTTGTACTTTTTTCGGTACTTTCCCGTTATCCAGACCCCAGTGAAGAGATACTAAGAAATGCTTAGGGTTAGGGTGGCGGTTAAGTTAGGCTAAAACACTCACCCTAATCCTCTCCCTAATATCTCTTCACTGGGGCCTGGATAACGGGAAAGTACCCTTTTTTCTTTTTTCCATTTGAAATGTGCCGACAAGCAAAAAAAGGTAATCCCCATCAATATACCCTGTTTCTTTTTTCATTACCAAATGTAATGGTGAGCAAAAAAGGGTTGCCACCTAAAAAATTTTGTTTTGTGATGTCACATTTCTGGACCCCCCAGTCATCACACTTCGTCACAAATGTTTGAACCTCCCCCATGTACGCTACATCATTTGTGGATGGCCCCTTACTGAATATGACATTTTGCAGAGTTCAGATTTACTTTAATCAATACCAGCCTACCGGTATTGAACGTTTAAATATTACTATATCACTGTTATGCCATTTTTTAGTTTTAGCTAATTCTGTATGTCATTTTATTTTATAAACTAATAAAATATTATTACCTCAAAATGTGACATACTATTCTCAAACTGAAAACTGGATATTGACAACTGGAAATTATTTTTCTTGAAATACATAATAATGTTCAAACTAATATACTTGTGTTTAATATTACAAAATAATATCCATTAAACTGTGGCCAAGATAACCCATTATCTTTATGTTAACCATATAAAAATCTGTGATAATAACGACTTTATCAAAACTAAAAAGAAAACAAGCTGTTTAGCATCATTTTAGTTTCTTCAATCATTTGAAGATATAGTTGTGCTGTGACACGATGCGCATATGAACCTTTTCTATTGCTTTGCTCTGATTATATGCCACAGCAAAAGAACTGAAAATGTTTGCAGCAAGCAGTAAAATTATGGATGATTGTATAGGTTGCAAAAGCTTTGCATAGACTCTAAACAGTGTCCAAAAATCATTCAGTGGAGGCAGTGGATATGTCATTGCCGTTTTTGCAAGCGCAGAACTGGCCAGAATAGATAAAACAAATGGTTGTAAAACCCCAGCAAGTAGCTGAATACTGATCATCCTAACTTCTGCGCATACAGGACAAACCATTTCTCCACGGATAATCTTGTTTGTCACAAACATCTGTTGAAACATAGAAGCAGCAACACCAGGAAAAAAGACAGTAGGGGCATAAGACGCTAAACGAGCATAATTTCTCAGTAGCATCTTTCTTCGCAGATGTGAGATGAACATGATCCCACTTAGAGAAGCCATTCCTCCAAGCAATTGTGTACCATATTTGAGTGAAAACCTACAATAAATAGATAAAATTTCAATAAATTAAAATATTACTTGTCTCTTTAATTTGTTTTCCTATATATTAGGACAGATATTAACTTAATATTAGATAAAATGTCAAAACCTGGCTTTGGTGACTGGTGAGTGAGTGGGCAAAGCTCGATCACAATGTCATTGAAGCAGCAATTCATCAGTGGCTATTATGTCTGAAATCATGTGCCAATTCTGGCAGTTGACATTCTGAATATTCATTGTACACTTTTTCAGACAATGTTTGCATCTATCTGAAGCCAATTCATTCCTGTTTCAAACTGTAAATTTTTGTGGAAATCAGCCAAGTTTTCTTAAAGTTATAGTGAATACACACATGTATTGGCATACTTTTACCCTGATTTAGTGTATATTATATTCAGCTTATATTACTGGGTCTCAGTGCTGTGCTAGTTACTTGCAAAATGTAACTAGTTATAGTTACTAGTTACATGGTTTGTTATCGATGCCGCACTTAAGTATCAAAATGTACAATAATCAACAAACAATCGAAGATAATTTCAAATTCTGTGTAACAGTCACAGTTTCCCAATAGGCAACATTATTAAACAAGCAGTGTAGCCTAGAAATCCACGAGATTTTACTTTACTTTGCTTTACCGAAACAAAACATGCATCAATGTTTAGCTGATGTTCGTTGTCAAAATTAGATTTTTATTAGCTCTCAACAGTAAAAGCATTTAGAAGTGCTCGTCAGTTAGACTGTTTCTGCGTGGTGTAAGAATCTGCCAGCCCACACTGAAAAGTCTCTCTACTTTAGCGCTTGAAGGAAGAAGCGTATTCTTCCTAATAAACACTTCTTTCACCAATGGAAAGCGCTGAAGGCTGACGATGTCATGTGCTACATCATTCAAATAGAGATCCAGTTCAGACTGTACGTTGTGTTCCCAGGATCTGACTCATAAAAGCAGAAGCTTGTGCCTTCACTGGATGGTGACATAACATATGAATTTGAATTGTTGCCAGCAGCTTGGTGTTCCAAGTAACTTGTGTTACTGTAACTGGTTACTACCCAGCAGTGATATTTAACTTATGAAAATAATTCTTAATTTAATTTCTATTTCAGTTATGAAGGGGCAATATCTAATTCAATTTCAATTATTTTTGTCGCTTTAATTTCAGTTCAATTTCTAATTAACGTTCAACAATAAATCCAATTTCAGTTTCAAATTGAGTTCAGTAACATGTCACTAATTTCAGCTCTAACTAAGATCAGTTCGTACTTGTCGATGATGTTTTAGTTTGCATCTCGCAAACAGTGCAGAGTCCTTGAAATAACGACATAGCTAGTCAATAAATGATGCATTGAGCTTAAAGAATGCTCGCATTTCCAAGTGAATGGTGCATACAGTTTCTTCTACCAGCAGATAGCAAACATACAAACTATCAATGTACTGCACATCAAAAAATGTATTCCGTCTGTTTAGCTTTACGTTCGTAAACAATAAAGCTCTTAATATCTCTGTTTATTGAATAAACATAGAGATATTACGATTATGAGATATTATATTTATTGAATAAACATAGAGATATTACGAGTTGCTGCCTGCTGGAGTAAAGTGTAGTGCACTGACAAACTATATATGTATGTATGTATATATATATATATATATATATATATATATATATATATATATATATATATATATATATATGGTTAACTGTAATTTCAATTTGAAACATCAAAGTGCTTTGATGTGGCTCAGCAGGACGATGTATAGGCGAGAGGTAACATCATAACATCAAAGCGCTTTGATGTAGCTGCGCAGGACGCCGGCTTCAACGCCGGCAACATCACTTTGAAGTAGGCACACCAGGCTGCCGCTAGCGACTGGTTAACCGGTCTTTTTTTTGAACGGTTAACTTGTCCTTTAAAACCAGCAGTTTTAACAGCCTTACAAAATAGAATTAAAGGCAGCAAAGACAGATTGACAAGAAAACCACGGAAGGGACCACAAAGGCAATCAATCCACAGATAAAGTTTTCACTTGCTCACATTTCATGGGTCGATGACCAGCTGTTGATTGTCTTCAAATTCAAATCAAATACTTGGTCTGGAGAGAGAAGAACAGCACCTGGTGGAGGAGAATGTTGTCCCATAATATTAACAACATTCTGTTGCAACTCCTCTTTAATTTCAGTCTTCATTTTGTTTCAGTTACTGTTGAAGATACAAAATTTAGAATTGACTTAACAGACTAAGAATATTTAAGGCACTTAAAATAAGTAACAAAACAGAGGCATTGTCTTGCTAAGTTAAATCATATCACAATCATATGGAAACATTATGAAAACCCTTTGGCTCAAGAATTAGCATAACATAGTTTAATTAATAATGAAATTTCTTTACGTCACTGGTTCTTAAACTTTAAACTTTTTGTGATTGCATACCCCTGAAACATGTATAAGAAAACGAAGTACCAACCAGCCTACAGTAGCCTAACTTATATAAGGACATAAGTTTATGCTGTGTAATATATTGAAAAATTAACTGCAACGTACTTCTGTCACAGATTGTGTACAAGCCAGAAAGTGAAAGTCTTTAAGAAGACTTCATTTCTGGATCATTCTGTGTACCCCCACATTCCTCAAGTACCTCCAAGGGGTACAAGTACCCCGGTTAAGAACCACTGCTTTACATCAATTTATTAACACACTTGACATGAATTAATGGTTGCTTATCATAGCAATATATTATGTTTGCAGGTGATATATAACAATGAAAGACTCAATCTTATAGCAGTTTGGCCCAGTTCATGCCAAAGATGGAAGTATGAAAAAGAAAAAGAGATAGGCAGAAGATGTAATGTAACAGAATATTTGTATAGTGCCTCCTCTGAAAAACCACCCTGAATTGCTCCAGCTGTGATTACTGCATATTTACAAAGAGATGAGTTTTAAGTCATTTCAAAAAGAGTACAATAAAATCAGCAGTTCCTAAGTTGGGGTCAAGAGCATTCCAGAGGATAGGTCAACTGACTCAAAACCTTGTTGAAGGAATAAGAAAGGTTGTGCCTGAGGCACACTGTTAAGGAGACCCTGAGTTGTGGATCAAAGACATGGCCGACCAGGCATAGAGTTACAAAGACGGAATAGCTCTGATAGATATGATGGAGCAGAACCAATTAGAGAAAGTGCAACCGCTCGTAAAACACGAAAGCTAATTCAGGCAGGAAAAGTCAGCCAGTGTAGAACAGATGTCATACAATCACTGAAGTGATCACGTCTTGTGACACCAGCAATCACCCTGGCTGCTAAACGAAGAACCATCTGGAGTTGGAAGTGGAAGACCAGCAAAAAGGTGAACCACAGTAGTTAAGCCTAGAGAAAATACAATGAATGAATTAAAATAGAAGTAGAAGGTAATGTAATGTAATATTTATATAGCGCCTCTTCTATTTCTACTCGGAGGCACTCTTGGCAGTGGTGTCACGTGATAAAGTAGTGAGACTTTAGCTTTCGCACTGAACAGAGCAAGGAAGTAAGGCCTGAATGGAAGGGTTCAAGGCATTCCAAAGGGAGGGTTCAGTCACTGCAAATGTTCGATGTTGAGTAAGAGCAGTCTGTGATCTGGGAACATAAGCATTCTTCTGATCAGTGGAGCAAAGGAGGCAAAGTACAGTGGAAGAGGGTGACTTGAAAAGCTCAGCAAAGTAAGATGGGGCCTGACCTCGAAGCACTGCAGAAACAATAATTACTTGTTTGAATCTAATCTAATCTCTGCGGAATCCTTTCTTAGGAACTTAAAAACACACTTATTTAATATCGGATTTTATTGATAGAATTATGTCAAAGCGCTTTTGTTGTAGGCCTTAGCCTTGTTTACTGCGCTGGAGAAATTGTCTAGAAATAATAATAATAATAATAATAATAATGCAGCCAGAAATTGGAAGCCAAAGTAAGGTGTTAAGCATAAAATCTGATATGCTAGAGTTGCGAGGAGCTTTAGCCATAAGACGAGCCACAGCATTTAGGACAGCTTGCAGAGCGGAAAGCAGGCTTTTGGGCAGACCAAAATAAAGAGAATTACAATAATCTAGCCTACTAGCAACAAAAAACATGAACCAGAGATTTGGCTGCAGACAGAGAAAGTGAGGAACGAAGGTATGTCTAAAGAACGCTGAATAACACTGAGCTAGTGGAAATGATGGAAGCAACTGCGACAAAGCGAGTTAATATGTTCCATAAAGGTTAACTCAAGAGTCCAAAATTATGCCACGATCACGGACAGAAAATGAAAAAGAGAGGTCAGGGAATGCAGACTGCAAAGATAGGTGGTTGATTTTTGAGAGCTGACCTCAAGTTCCAAACCAGATAAGCTGAGTTTTAGCTGGATTAAGTGAGAGATGATTTGAGTGCATCCATGAACAAAGTAATTCAGAGGCTTCAACAAAATCAAGAGTGATTTGCAGTACTTTAGTGGGACTGGAATGTGAATAGGCTTGAATATTGTCAGCATACATATATGATACATAAACATATATCCTTATAATTTTAAGATGCATATATGCAATATGCATCTTAAAATTATAAGTTGTAAACAAGTGTCCAACATCAGCAGTATAAAGTACATACAGAATAGGCCTAAGGACCGAACCCTGGGAGTGGGGACTCCACATGTGACTAGCACTTCACGAGAGTAATAATAATAATAATAATAATTATACACTTTTATATAACCATTTCTAACACTCTAAAGGTATCAATCGATGGAACTTCAAATCCATCAAAAGACTGGGTCATTCCAGGAATCAGTCAGTGAGAAAGCAAGGCAGAGCTTGTAGGTAGAATCAAGCGATACAGTCATTCAGCATTCAGAGAGATACAATTTTAACCAGGCCATGGGAACACCAGAGAGACCGAAAGAAACGGAGAGGCACTCTAGAAGAATATCACGGTCAACCGTATCAAAAGCAGCACTGACATCAAATAATGCAAGAGTAACTTCTGACCAGTCAGTGGCCCTACAAAGATCATAGAGAAGATGTATGAGAAGCGTTTCAGTGGAGCGTGAGGCACAGAAACCAGACTGGTATTTTGGCAGCAAGTCATTATCCTCAAGATATGGAAGGAGTTGAGGAGTGGCGACCTTTTCAAGGACCTTAGATAGGGTGATAGTTAGACATCTCAGACTCATCAAAACCTACTTGCTTAACCCCTTAACCGGGATCCCCGAGCCCAACTCATCCAATGTTATATGTGTTATTTGGGCCCAAAGTCCGGGACATGTTCTATAGGCTTCCTAGTGGTTCGTCAATTGTGGGGCAACATATCCGATACATTTTATGCCAGAAATCGCTTTAGTATCTATCCATTCGATAGATGACACCTTTTTTAGTGTCACTATGGCTCTATGTCCTAAGTAATAGGTACTCTTTGGGAGCGGGGTGTAGAAAATACCACAAAGAACTCATGGATATGTTTAACTTTAACAATTCGTACGTGCACTGACACACGACCGTTAAGGATTGCTAGAAGCCATCATCGCGTCTGAAGACACTGAGCTTCATGACGTGGAAGTAGCTGAGACAGGGCTTTCTGACCATAAACTGGTCCACTGGTCAATCCTAGCTGCTCGACCTTGTCCCGAGTATACGATGATATTGAAAAGGCGATGGTCGTCCCTTAACCAAGATCAGTTCATAGAGCAACTCAAGAGCTCCCTGCTTTGCACACCACGGGCTTCCAGTGACATTGGAACTGCTACTGAACTGGCTGATCTGTATCACTCAGTTATAAAGAACATTTTGGATGATTTAGTGCCGGTTACCGAGATGTCTGTTCCGAACAGATCTCATCAGCCCCATTTTGTCCAGGAGTGCAAGCTAGCGTGACACTCTCCTCGGAGACTTGAGAGGCTCTATCGGAAGAGGAATGCTAAGGGGGCAAGTAATGCTGCTGAGGCATATGACAGTGTCGATCTCTTCAGTGGAGAGTCACATGGGACAGAAATTTGTTCCATAACCACCCCAAAATCATTTTGGTTTCCCCGTCCCCACTCCGTCCCCGCATTGTCTGTCACCGTCCCCACCCCGTTACCGCAGCCACTGGCAAACTTTGTATCCATTACCGCACTGTTACTGTTTGCTTCAGAAATGGTCACCTAACTTTTGCCCTTTGTTCACTCCAGGGGTCTAGCAACGGGTATATCGATATATAACCTCCCAAAATCTGTCCACCTTAGAGCTTTTTATGTGATTTATATGTGGTTATTGGTGGTTTAAATGGTTTATGTGGTTTTTAATTAAGAATTATACCCCCCCCCCAATATTTATACATCCAAATCAAATTCCTGGCTATGCCCCTGGTTCACTCGTGCTGCTTAAAGTCTATGTGTCAGTGACTGAACTTTGCTGAAAGAAGTTTTTCGATTTCACAATGCTCCATATTTGTTTTATCCTAACAAGTACATTGCTTTTACTTTTAAATGCAAGTGCCACGTGGCACACCCTAAGACAAAGGATTTCTACTGAATTATAATATTATAATTCTATGCTACCCAGTTCCAACGGCCAGTGTTAACTGGCACCATGATTGCAATCGAAGGCATAAGTGTTACCACTCTTGAAAAATGAAAAACAGAAGTTTGGACAATGATAAACCCAAGAATGCCCAAGATGGTGTAAAAGCAAATTCTTTTTAATAGTACACCACCATTACCACGGTAACACTGCAGAATTTTGTACCATTACCGTAGTAATACCGTGACTTTGGTAACCGTTACTGCGGTAAAACGGTATATATTTAATATTTGTCCCCATTACCGCGGTTACCACAGATTTACCTTGGTAACGGTTACCATGTCACTCTCTACTCTCCAGGCTAGCAGACATCTTGTAAGATCCAAATGCTGATAATACTGGAGAAGCGTGCTTGACTCAGCCATGCTGGACCCCAAACAGACATGTAGACACCTGGATAAGCTCCTCGGGAATGCTGACAATGGTCCTCGTCTGTCTATCAGGTTTTCTCCAGAGGACTTCCACCGATACCTTGACGGCAAAATAACTGCCATTTGGGACAGAACGTCTGACGCCGGACCTGCAGGTTACATAGAGGTCACAAGTTCCTCCCTGTCGGAATTCCCTCCTCTGTCAACTGCGGATGTTACAACGATCATTCGGTCATCACCGAACAAACAGAGTAAGTCAGACCCACTCCCCATATGGCTCCTTAAAGAAGTCATAGACAAGCTGGCTCCATTTCTGACGACGATACTTCTGTCCTCTTCTCTCAGAATGGAAGATTTCCCGTCATCATGGAAGCATGCGAGAGTCCATCCGTGCCACAAGAAGCCCGGGGCCAACCAACGATGTTACTAACTACCGCACAGTATCTAACCTATCCTTTCCAAAGTGCTAGAGAAAATTGTCAACATGCAAATGGTCGGATACCTACTGAAGAACGAGCTAATGCCAAAGAAACATTCTGCCTATCGAAAGGGTCACTCCACAGAGAGGCCATCCTTCAAATCTATAACGACATCGTCGATGCAATATCGAACGAGCAGGTGTCCCTTCTATGTTTACTTGACCTCTTGGCGGCATTTGACACAGTCGACCATGAAATAATCATCCAAAGTCTTGAACTCACCTACGGAATCAAGGGTGACGTTCTTTCCTGGCTCTGAGACTATCTCACTGGGAGAACACAGTCAGTTAGATGGAATGGTGCAATGTCTGCCCCTCGCCCGGTCCGCAGTGGCAAACTGCAGGGGTCGGTACTCGAACCCAGTGGCAGCCGGTGGGTTTAAGAAGTGGGGGTTGCAATGTTAATGAGAAAAATTTCACCCTTAAAATTAGGCTGGGATACTTCGGTTCCAAATTCCAATGTGGTCCTATTATGTGGATAGTGATTGTTTTCCACAGCATATTGCCTCAGCACAAATATAATTATTCCTTATTAATCTAGCTAGCTTAAGCTATGTTAGGTAACAGTTGAAACTATACTTTATAGGCTAGGCCTAATTAATAAAAAAATCATGAATTATAATTTAAACAAAATTTAAGATAAATTTAAAGATAAATTTAATGGACGTCGAAAGTAGGGGCCTTATTTAAGAAGAAAATCCCTCTGTTCTATTACCTGACTCGCCTCAGCTAGAGTCAGCTTCATATAGTAAAGGACAGAGCCAGTTAAGGCATGTTGGCTATGCGCCAACACCTCCCCCGCAGAGAGTTACCCGGTATTCAGCCAGGGTATTGGTAGCCCTGCTAAGCCACGGCAAGTGTGTGTCGCAACCAGCCCCGGTCACAGCAGACCAGCGACAGCCATGCCCACTCCTGCAAGGCAAAATGCATGCTGTAATTCTCCATTACAGCCTATGTAGTATATACGCTGCGTGGAAATTGTACTTGTGTCGCAGTTCCTCTGCAACACAAATAGTTCACAGCACACTGCAGCCGCCGGAGCGCAGTTAAAACATTCGGACCTATTCATTTACCTGATCGGAAATTGGCTTTCTGCACCAAAAAATTCCTTATGAAATTATTATTGTTATTGACAAATTGTGCAACGAAAAATTGGAGGTTGAGCTGGGAGTTGCGCAACCCAGCGACATGGTCACCAGCCACCACTGCTCGGACCCCTTCTGTTCGTCTTCTATGTCGCTGACATAGGAAAAAATCAGGTCTTTCGGGCTGGCGGTGCACTCCTATGCGGATGATGTTCAGATATACTCCTCATGCCTCCCTATGGACATGGATTGGCTATGTGTCCGTATTACCGATTGCATAACCAAGATTAATCATTGGACTGAAATCAACCGCTTAGCCTTGAACCAAAGCAAGATGGAGTTCCTGTGGATTGTGCCCCCCAGGAGGAGGCATTTGATCAGCCAGGCACCGTTCCTAATAGACGGTGCTCTCATTGTCCCAACCAAAGAAGTGCACCTTCTTGGTGTACTTATTGATGAGGTGCTTATATTCAGTGGTCACATCAGGAATGTTACTCGTAGTTCTTTCTATCAGCTTCGGCAGACTAGAGCGATCCGTCGATACTTCCATTGACAACAGTGATTCAACTCGTCCAATCCTTCGTTCTTACAAGGGTAGACTATTGTAACAGTATCCTCCTTGGCCTCCTGGAAGTACAATCGATCTGCCTGCAGATGATTCTAAACACATCCGCTTGCATGATCTACGGAGCTCGATGGGGTGACCATGTCACCCCCTTGCTAAAAGACAAGCTACACTGGTTACGTATTCCAGAGCGCATCACCTACAAAAGATGCTGGCTGACATTTTGTGTACTTAATGACCCCACCTGCCAGGACTATTTAGCCAAACTTGTTAAAAGACCCATACCTACAGAGCATCACCTTCAGCTGAGATCAAGTACTCGGGTCCACCTGGCTGTTCCTCCCCTGTCAAAGACGGCCAAAATTGGTGAGAGATCCGTCACTCGTTGGAATCCTATTCTTTGGAACTTGTTACCCGATGATGTAACTAAAGAAACAAAGCCTGATTCACTTGCAACGAGACTACCGGTAAAGACGCATTAGGATCTCGTATAAGTGCAATTTGTAAAGCGCTTTGCTAAGCCTGCCTTGAAATAGCGCTACATAAGTTGACATATTGACATATTGATGTACGAAAGAGAAGTATAAAAATAACTGAGTCATGGAAAAAAGATTGGGAAACGCTGCTATAGAGGGCTACAAGGGAGGATAGAGGATTGGCGGCAAAAGAATCAACAACCAGTATGTTGATTACATCATACTTATAGCATCATCAGAGGAGGAACTGCAAGAATTGCTGCAAAGATTAGTTGTTGCCAGTAGGGAATACGGTCTACGACTGAACACAAACAAGCAGAGATGTAGTCCTTGAGACCGTAATCTTGGTCTCAAGAGCACCCTTTGTGGTCTTGGACTTGTGCTGGTCAACAGATAAGGCCTTGGTCTAGGTAATCGCAGTATTGGTCTTTGTGAATTGGTCTCGGAAATTGTCCAAGACCACTATATATCATAAATATAGCTTAGTGGATTGTACAAATTTCTTTAGAGTTTCACGCAGCTTGTTGTCAGTCAGAGCCAGCCATGAACGACAACTAGCAAACCGTCATCCCTTTAAGTCCCTCATCGACCACCACTCTCAAGGCCATCTTTGCCAACGATCAATTCAAGCAACTGCATCAATTTATATGCTCCATTTACTGTGTTCCAGCTACATCTGCCCCAGGGGAACGTATTTGCAGCCATGGAGAGGTGCCTTCCATCAATGGTGCCCAAGAATAATCCTTAGAACATCATATACCTTGCATATAACAAATGAAGAGGTGTTCCAACATACAGGAGAGGAACCAATATCCATATAAATACGAAGCAAACGTCTCCACTACTTTGAGAATTTTGCGAGAGCAGCCCCAAACTTGGACCATGCAAGAGCCCTACAGGAAGTAATTAAAGGTCCCCCAAAATCGTGGAAAAGACCAGTTGGTCACCCAAGAACTACCTGGACCAGAACAATTCGATCTGACTTGGCCCCTTGTAACATTGGACTTTTCACAGCCTGGAAGATGGCTCAAAACAGAGATTCTTGGAAATGTTTAGTGGAAAAGGCTTTGCTCCGTCACTGGACTGTCAGTGAGCTTGCCAATGATGATGATGAAAGGTATCTTCATGCGTCCCCACAGTGCATGCACGAGTGACTGTTCTTCGCAAATTAGTGTTTGCAAAGTGCAATGTCCATATTACTCAGTTATAAATTGCAGGTTTGAAATAATTGTGTTGACCAATTGTCAATTGAACATATCTCCGATGACATGTGAAACAACTATGATAACATTTCAGCAAAGTTTATATCATATTCAGCTGTTTATTCCGTTAAGTTTTGTTATTTAGACAAATTATACAGTGCAATTATCAAAGCTAAAAGCTAAAGTCAAGAGCGCTTTACATTTTGCACTCGAACGAGATGTTGAATAAGTACGTTTTTAGTTTCTTAGCAAAGAGATCGATATTTGACTCGTTCGTCACAAAGCTAGGTAATATGTTCCAGAGTGAAGGGCTGCCCCACAATATGAACCTCTTGCCGAATTTCCCTGTCCTGGAGGAAGGGGGACAACCAGTTTGACGCAGTGTCCAGAGCAAAGCTGAAGACGCCGTTCCATGAGCGGAAATCTGTGTAACAGTTGAGTTAATTACCGGTAAATAGGCTGGAAAGTCAGAGTCATGCAAGGCATGAAATGTATGCCAACATCTCTTGTATGCCATATGTTCAGGGACTCTCAGCAAGTGAAGCTTATCCTTAAGTAAAGGGGTGACATGCGCACCCCATTTGGCTTTGAAAATCAGACATGCCGAGGCATGTTTATTGTTTATTGCCTAGTTAGACAAGAAAGTGCACAGTAATTGAGTGGGTAAATTTTTTTGCATGTCATTAGATGACCTTGGTCTTGGATGGCCGGTCTTGGTCGTGGTCTTGATGGTAGTGGCCTTGGTCTTGTCAACTATGATTTTGGTCTTGGTCATAAATCAGCGTATAATATATATAAATAAATACATATAAATAAATAAATATATATATATAACAATAGATGCTACATTAACTTTATTGACTACAAACAAGCTTTTGATTCAGTGTGGCATGATGGGCTGGGGCAAGCAATGAGAAATTTCAGAATTGAAGAAAAATTAATAAACCTAATCCTAACGGTTTATAGAAAAGCAGAAAATCCTGAAAGGATGGAACATGACCAAACAGAATGGTTCAATACAGAAGTAAGAACAAGACAGGGATGTATTCTTTCGTCAATGCTGTTTATCATAATTCTTGAGGCCATATACAAAATAGCAACCAAAGACTTAAACATTGGTGTAAAGTGCTATGGAGAAAATATTTCTAATCTAAAGTTTGCGGATGATGTCACCTTGCTTCCAGAATCCAGGAAAGATCTACACAAACTGACAGACAAAGTCAATATCACGAGCCAAAGATTCAGCCTTCTGATAAACGCAGCAAAAACTAAAACCATGGTGGTCAGCAAAACAGGAGAAAAGAAGATGTGTTAAACTCTAGAAAGTACAGAAATTGAACAGGTCAAAAGCTTTACATATGCAGGAGGACAAATAACAAGCAATGGAAGCCACCAAGAAGACATCAAACAGTAAATAGCAAAAGGATTACAAACAATGAGAAGACTGAAACACATCTGGAACTCTAAAGAAATCAAAATAAGCACCAAAATCCAAATCTACAATACCGTTGTCATTCTACAAATACTATATGGATCTGAAACCTGGGGTCAAAAAGAGAAGATGAAAAGACTACTTGTTGCAGAAATGAGCTGCCTAAGAAGAATTCTTGGAGTTAGCAGACTTCAAAAACTTAGAAATGAAGATATACAGCAGTGGATTGGGCTAAAGAATACCATCATGGACAAGCTCAGAAAAAGAAGGCTAACATGGCATGGGCATGTAAACAACATGGAAGGCTCGAGACTTCCCAAAAAAGCACTTTACACATACAAGGAAGATAAAAAAGAAAGAGGCAAGACCAGAAAAAAATGGATAGATGACATAAGCGAAGAATTTAAAGAAAGACAACTGACAATTGTAGAAGGAAGAAAACTAACGTTTGACAAAAAAGCCTGGAAATGTTTTCTGACTAGCTATTGCCACTGATGAATTGGCAGAGAACAATTATGATTATATATATATATATATACACATATATATACAATTATACATATATATATATATATATATATATATATATATATATAGCATATATAGCTATATATAGCTATATATATATATATAACATATATATATATATATATATTGTAGCACACAAAAGCCACAATATACAACACCATAGTAGTCCCACAAATTATATATGGAGCAGAAACATGGAGCATGAAAGAAACAGGCGAAGAAGACTACTGGTGGCGAAATAGCGTGCCTACGAAGAATCCTGGGAGTAACCCGACTGGAAAAATAAGAAACGAAGACATCAGACAACGTCTCAACATGAAGGATACAATAATCGACAAAATTAGAAGAAAAAGACTAAAATGGTATGGGCATGTCAACAGAATGGATGAAAGGAGACTACCATACAAGGCTCTCTACACTCAAATAGAAGGAAACAAAGGAAGAGGAAGACCAGGAAAAAGTGGATGGACAACATCAGAGAAGACATGAACATGAAAGGAATTACAATAGTAGAAGGAAGACGATTGACAGAAGATAGAACTTCTTGGAAACATTTTGTGTCAAGCTATTGCCGCTGATGAGCTGGCAGAAAGCAAAGATGATGATGATGATGATGATATATATATATTGAAAACAGTAACTTGCCGGCGCCGCTCCTCTGATCCTTGGTACGATGAGGAATGTCGGGATGCTAAAAAATGCTGTGAACGGCCCATCCGGATGACGCTGCAGCCATGGCCTCAACATTAAACATGCAACATAGTCTATAGACAACACATCCGTCGAAAATGGGAAACCTTCTGGAGCCATAAAACGAACTTTGAACAGTCCTCCCTCGCCATCTCTGGCAGTCTTTAGACGCCATACTCGGACTTGGTCATACGCCAGTGCCCAACATGATCACTGCAGGGCACTTCTCCGAGTATCTCAGTGAGAAGGCTGCAGGAATATGATCAGCCACGTGCTACACGAACCACCTATATTCTCCACCACAGCAGTCCACTGCTCTCTCAGCTCCTTCTGGACACTGACAATTGATGAAGTAACCACCAGCATACATGTTCTACCGGATAAGCACTGTTCCAGTGATCCACTACCAACCTGGCTACTTAACGAGTGCTCAGGCATACTGGCACATTTATTAGAGAGCTATTCAATTGCTTGCTGGCCACTGGGAAAGTCCTTTAATCTTTAAAACAGTCTTCATCACTCCACATATCAAGAAATGCAACTTGGACACCGAGGACGTCAAATCATACAGATCAATTTCTAATTTATCAGTACTTTTGAAGCTGCTAGAACACCTAGTGTCTCGTCAACTCACAGATTATCTTTCATCCTATGACCTGCTACCAGAACTGCAGTTGGCCTATTGTGCATTCCACTCCACCGAAACAGCGGTTCTGAAGGTCACTATGGACATTATGGACACCATGGGAACTAGATGCTGGTAAAGTGGTGGTCCTGGTACTATTGGACCTCACCGCTGCTTTCAATATAGTATATCACGCAACACTACCGTATTTGCACGATTATTACCCAGGGGTAATACAAGAAATTACAAACTGCAGCCCCCCCCTTGCGGGGTATATTCGTACGTGGGTTATACTGAAAACTTGAAACCTCGTCAATGCTCTCGGCACCTCGTCGGCGCTCTCGGCACCCTGTACATCATAGCATATGCAGGTTGTATTCGTGTGCGGCTTATGCTGGGACGCTGGAACATAATTCGTAATTTTCCGCGGGTTATACACGTATGCGGGCTATATACATGTGCGGGTAATAATCGTGCAAATACGGTATTGCAGAGGCTGACAGCATCCTACGGCAGTGATGAGCACAAATTTTTATCCGAGGGCCGCAAAAGTGTCTGCTATGAAAGCCGAGGGCCGCACACATTTTTCGGCATTTAGAATTAAATTTTTAAGTAGTTTCCAAAACGATTTTAACATAATGTATTATATACTGTGCAGTGTTAACTATCTATTAATAAGTAAAGACTGTTAACCCTTTAACGGGCAGCGACGTTTATAAACGTCGGCAGGAAGTGGTAACTAAACGGGCAGCGGCGTTTATAAGCGTTGCGCCACTTCAAAACTATTCACGAGCGGGCAGCGCCGTCTATAAACGTTCTTCAATGGAATATCGCTTTAGTTATTATCCATTCGCAAGATGGCAGCTCTTTTAGCTAGTGTGGCCTCTATGTTTAAAAAGAATATATTTTAAGTGACCGAGGGTCGGATTTTGACCAGCATTCATTTTGTCCTAACCTAACCTAACCCACCAAATTGGGTCCGATCTTCAAAATTTTTGAAGCTATCTGTTCCCAAGACACCCACCTCCAACTTTGCCGCTGAACCTAGAGGGGTCATCACTGAAAAATTTTTGCTATTGCCCCCAGAACAAATTTTTTGGGAGGCGGTCCGATTTTGGGCTGTAGAGTGGGCCAAACCCCCAAAATTTTTTTTGGGCACGGATGGATGGAAAGTGCAAAGAAAATGCTAAACAACGGTGCAAACCGCATCTTTGTAGCTTCTATATAACCAGAATTATGGCAAGTTTAAAACGTACATGTTCACAGTTCATATGAACGCTTTTCCCAAAAATTAATTACCCCGATTGGTAACGTCTTGTAAAATTTAATTACCCCGGCTAAGGGTTAAGTTGAAGAAAAGTTAATAAATATTAAAAGCATAATTTCTAGTTAACGATCAAGTGCCAAAGTGTAAATCCAATTTGAACGCTGAATTTTCCATTAAGGTGTTGTCAAATGTTTTACATGTTTTAAAGGGCCGCTTATTAATGTAGTATCTCTCGATGTTGGGGGCCACACAAAAGGGCTTTAAGGGCCGCATGTGGCCCTCGGGCTGCACTTTGCCCATCCCTGTCCTACGGGATCCACAACACAGAGCAGCAGTGGTTCTCATCCTATCTTGATCAGCAAACTCAATTCGTACACTGCGCCAACTTCTCGACGCTGCCCTCTTCTGTCTCTCATGGAGTCCCACAGGGATCAGTCCTCGGACCCATCCTCTTTGCTCTCTACATGGCGAACTTGGTAGGCATAGCTCAAGAATACGTACTACGGGCACATCTATATGCTGATGACAGATCTATGGGAACTGCTCACCTGCAGCCACCCACAACAGCAGCAACGCAAGATGACCAAATGGCTGAGATCTAACCGACTCCAGCTTACTGATGCCAAGACAGAAGTCCTATGGATAGCTACTGACCGGCAGCAGCACCTGTTATCCACGACTTGTGTTTTTATTAATGATCTTGAACTGCATTTGACTACCTTGGTGCAGAATCTTGGCATCTATCTAGACAATGCAGCATTGATAAAGCAACACGTGGCTAATACCATCGTTGGATGTTTCGCTGCACTACGACTGATAAGGAGCACTCGACGATCCATCTCCACTACAGTTCTTAAGTCATTGGCCAAAGCTTTAGTGCTAACAAACTGGACTACGGCAATGCCACTCTCACAGGAAAGCCTAGTTATCTCCTCAACTGCCTTCAATCGGTACTGAACGCCGCCGCGCATGTGATTCACCGATCTAGATGGAGGGATCACATAACACCTCTACTGGTAAGTCTGCACTAGCTTTCAGTGCCAGAATGTATCAAATACAAGCTAGGGCTGCTGGTATTCCGGTGTATGCATGGCATTGGTCCGTCATACCTAAAGACAGAACTGCACCGTGTTGCTGATTTTGATTGTCAACAACGTCTGAGATCAGCCTCCACAGCAGCACTACTTGTCTCGCAAACATGTCTCTCCTCCATAGGTGACCGGGCATTTCCCATGGCAGCAGCGCGGGTCTGGAATCATGGAATGGTCTACCTCCAGCCATTAAACTTTCATCATCACTAGACACTTTTAATGTTATGTTATGTTAAAACGTCAATTTATATAGCGCAATAAACATAGCTGAATGCCAAAGTCAAGAGCACTTTACATTCTGCACTTATATGATATTTCAAACAAGTGCGTCTTAAGTTTCTTAGCAAACAATTCGAGGCTAGTTTCCATGGACACATTGTTAGGTAGGGCGTTCCAGAGGATAGGGTTCCCACGCGTAACGGACCTCTCGCCAAGTTGCAGGGTCTTTGCGGGAGGGGGAACAAGCAGCTTAACACTGTGACCAGATCGGAGCTGATGACGACGGTCAGTAAGCGAAGGCCTATGAACAAGCAGGCCCTCCGAGAGAAATTCCGGGCCCCTGTGCAGAATGGCCGACGGGCCCTTGAGAAGTCATAATTTTTTCTTGACGACCTTTTTTTTTTTTTTTTGCTCGTCAGCCTTTTATAAGACCTTTTTCTCGTCAGTCAGCCGTTCACAAGTGTTGACGACCTTTTTTTTTTTTTTTTTTGCTCGTCAGCCGTTTATTTAGCACTGTGTCCCCGGGCCCCCCTTGTGCTCGCCGGGCCCCTCTGCTGAACTGACATTTTTAACCATTCTTTAGTGTTATTATTCCTTTTATTGTTAATTATACATATTCATCATCGGCCCGGGCCCCCTCCAGACCGCCGGGCCCCTGTGCAGTTGCCCCCCCTGCCCCCCCCTCTCGGAGGGCCTGTGAACAAGTTCAGCGAGGTAGCCGGGAAAAGTTGGATCATACAAAGCTCGAGATGTTAGCCAACATCGCTTAGATGTTAGCCAACATCGCTTATAGGTTATACGCTCTGAAATGCGTAGCCAATGAAGCCTGTCTTTCAGCAGAGGGGTGAGATGATCACTCCATCTAGCTCCGAAGATCATTCGGGCAGAGGCATTGAGTACCATCTGTAGGCGGTCCAGCTGGCTAGCAGGAAGGCCCAGAAGAATGCTATTGCCATAATCGACCCTTGAGAGGACGAATGCATGGACCAAAACGATCACTGATGAGGTTGGCAGGTGGTGACGAATCTCTCTGATCCGTCGGAGCTGACAAGTAGCAGGATCAAGACACATTACTTACGTGGCCATTAAACGTTAACGATTCGTCGATTAACACTCCCAGAAGGCGCACTTCAGTGGATGAGGTAATATATACCCCATCAATTAAGAACGGTGCGTGGTTGATCAGATGATTCTTTCTAGGGGTCGCAATCCACAGTATCTCAGTCTTAAAGGGATTTAAGGCAAGACGGTTAGAAACAGTCCATTGCTTGATCTTAATAAAACAGTTGCTGATGCGAGCTCGAAGCCGCTCTGTATCCTTTGGAAGGCAGAAGGAATACATCTGGACGTCGTCAGCGTAGGAGTGCGCTTCGAGACCACACGACTTGATAATTTGGCCAATGTCTGCAACGTAGAGGACAAACAGCAGGGGTCCAAGTACAGACCCCTGAGGCACGCTGCAGAGAACCTGGCGAGGGACAGACATGTGGCCACTCCAGCAGACTGACTGCGATCTACCAGTAAGGTAGTCACGCAGCCAGACGAGAACAGTATCCTTGATGCCGTATGTGAGTTCAAGACGGCGGATGATGATGTCATAATCCACAGTGTCGAACGCAGCCGACAGATCGAGTAGGCAGAGCAGGGCTAACTGCCCATTTGCTACGGCGTCGACGATCTGGCTTTAAGGATCTGGCTATTTCAAACTAGTTATGACATTCAATGCTAGGTTATGATATTTGATCTTACACTGTAGACTTGACATTGTAATGTATTCATGCAGTCCTGGATAAGTTGCCACAGTAATCTTAACTATATATACTACTCACCAATGTGATAGAAAGAAAATTTAAATATTTGGACATAAAGCACAATAAAAAAATCCCACCATAATATGCAATATCCCCCAAACTGAGTGGATTTTCCAAATTGATGGGTGGGTATGCTCGTCTCCACGTGGACTTGGAGACGAACGGCGTAAGGTATCACTGCGCGACCCGTAATGTATCAGTACGGGTAATCCTACAGTTTAGGTGCGTAAATTATTTTCATTATGTAAAAAATTAAAACCTAGCAAGTTACCCATTAAAACAGTGAAATTCCTGATTTCAGACTGGATAGTTCTTGGATATTATCTTCAAGAAGGTCGCAAACATGTCCTGATCGTGAAACTTGTTGTGGAAGACAAATTCATGTAGGTAAGAAGTGAACAGTGCGCGCAACGTTCCAAACTGGCGGCAAAGTTTGCGTTTTGCACGCATCTAGGGCCGGATTAAGGTCCGAGTCGGCTAGAAGGCTGAGAAAAAATAGGCTGTCGCCTATACTGATAATCTCTGACAAACAAAAAAAAGGTCATCGCCCTTTCAAATCGTGCTGACGAGCAAAAAAAGTCATTGCCCTTTCAAATTGTGCTGACGAGCAAAAAAAAGGTTATCTCGAAAATCGGTGCGCCTATTTCCATGGTGGGCCTGGGGCTGCAGCCCCCTCAGCCCCCGCCTTAATATGGCCCTGCGCGCATCTACATATTTTCGACATTCTCAGTGTGAATAGCGCTATCGTCAGGATCGATGAAGTGATGTTGATGGGCTATAACATTGTGCATGTATAAGCCATTGCCGATACGGTCAATATTGGTGTGAGATGGCCAACTGTCAGAAATTATAGTACCAGGGAGAATAAATCTAAAATAATTTACGCACCTAAACTGCAGGATTACCTAAGTACATATCAGTATGGGTTAGGGTTTCAGTAAGGGTTAGAGTTTGGGTTAGAGTTAATCCTAACCATAACCCTGACCATTACCCTGACCATAACCCTTTCAACGGAATTTCTTTCAGTGTTTACGGCCTACTTTCGGTTACGCCGCTCGTATCCACGTCTACCGGGAATACTTTTTAAAAATTATTCCCCCACCCCCACCCACCCACAACAATGGTGATGGCAGGACTACGTCACTAATCCAGAGTATTTTCATTTTTTTACTGTAAACTTTGCAAATATTTACCCTTAATTAACTTTTCAAATTTACGCCGTATCTTGTTTAGACCATCTTATGTGACAATTCAGTAACACGATTTGTTAGGACATCGTCGCAGATTAGAACATAATGTATATAATTAGCCTACTATCTAATCTTAAACTTCTATAGCGCCACTTTCAAAATGCACAGAAGCATCAACCGATGGCACGCCAAATCCAAATCACTAAAGATCCAGGTCAAATCCAGGGTATCCGGCCGGACAAACGGGTGACAGTCTATGGTGGATAAGCCCGGTCAAAAAGATGGGTTTTTAATCTTGCTCTACTAGGTATAATATTCGCCGCAAAACAATCTTGAAAGTACCTCATTGCACTAGATCGTAACACACGTAAGCTTGTTTACAGGCTAGGAAGTCGAACTGCAAGCAAAACCATGCACTTCAATTTAATATTAACAAAAATATTTAAAAATTACCAAATATTCATGTGCTCAAAACGACCTTCACAATGTTGTGCATATGTTGCTATGTGTGATTTCCCATCTAAAGGTAAATATAGTCCAAAACCCGCCCACCAAAGTAAGCATTGTTCTTAAGTAATAATAATAATAATAATTATGCACTTCTATAGCACCAGTTCTAATACCCAAGGTATCAATCGATGGTACTTCAAAATCAATCCGCAAAAGATCCAGGTCATTCCAGAGATCAGTCAGAGGGAGAGAGTGAGACGGACTATGGAGGAAACGCCAACTGAAAGAGATGCGTCTTAAGTCTGGATCGGAAGATGCTCAGTGAATTGGAAGATCTGACAGCCGTAGGGAGAGAGTTCCAGATTTTAGGCCCAGAAATAGAAAAAGCTCTCTTACCAATTTCAGTGTTGGTTCTAGGTACATTCAACAATGAATCAGCATACCTTGTTGAATGACGATGGTTTGGGTGATTCAACATAGATTTTAAATATTGAGGTTGGCCAGACTGCAGTGTTTTAAAAACCAGGAGACCAGTTTTGAATAGAATTCTCTGTTCTACCGGCAACCAGTGTAACTTTTGAAGAACAGGTTTAATATGATCATGCTTACGAGTTTTTGTAATGGCTCGGGCAATAGAATTCTGAATCCTTTGAAGCTTTTGCATGTTAGATCTGGTCATACCATTGTAAAGAGAATTGCAATAATCAAGTCTGCTGCTGACAAGGGCGTTTGCAAGAGGAATCAGAGCGGATTTGGGCACAAGATCACGAATTCGTCGAATATCTCTGATTTGCATATGAGCAGCTCTGCTGACCTTATTTATATGATCGTTAAACGACATGTTCTTATCAAATATCACCCCTAGGTTGCGGACAGACTGACTTAGATTAACTGAAATGTTGTCAAATATAAATGAATTTATGTCTTCAAATTTACTTAGATTAAATGATGTACCAAGAAGTAAAAACTCAGTTTTTGAAGGGTTAAGTGCAAGCTTATTATTAAACATCCAAGACTGAACGTTTAAGTAAGTAAGTAATCAAGTAAATCTAGGTTAGTAACAGCCCGCTGATTTCTATAGTGCTTTCAAAAGCTGCGCCGAAGTAGCTCCTTATGCCTAGGCGATTAATCCTAAAATGAAATAACAATAGTTAAAGGTGGGGTCATTCATGCAAGGTCATTTAATCCAAAGGGCCATTGCGGTTTGGACGTTACAGCAAAACATGTTTTAAGAAAAATTTATCACTGCACAAAATGTTCTTCCCCCATCCCCCCGTTTTCCTCCTTCCTTTATTTCCCAGCAGGGACGTAGCCAGGATTTTAGTTTTTTTGGGCTGAAGCCTAAGATTACCCCTCCCTCCTCTCCCATTTCCCGGCGTTAGACGCTCCCTCACATGCCGCGTTAGACGCGGCTCCCATGGATTGGGGATCCGGGGGTTTCTCCCCCGGAAAAATTTCTGAAATGGGGCTGTCCATTAATTACGTCAACAATTTAGGGGGAGGGGTTTGAAAAAGTTTGGCAGTTGTTGACAGGGGGAGGGGGTCAAGAGAAGTTGACGTCAACAATTTCACTTTTTACAAATAAACAAAAACTAAGAAATTTCATGGAATACTATTTAGTATAATGGAAAAAGCATGGCAAAAAGGTCATAACCATCACATTTTGACACTCGACGAGCAAAAAAGGGAAAAATGGTCATCATCGCAAAAATATTAACCTTGTTATTGGAACCTGTCATTGATCTGGGGAGGTCAGACGTAATTATGGAGAGGGGGTAACTGAAAGTTGACATTTGTTGACAAGGGGAGGGGGTCAAAAATTGCCCAAAAATTGTTGACATAATTAATGGACAGCCCCAATCGTAGATGCTCGTAAGTGTGTTTTAGAGCATTTTGGACACAAAATCTCAGGTCTGGTATCGCCAGGTTCCATGTTTGTAATTTCCTATGTATTAAGTAAATTTCAAATAAATCTGCTTCGATTGTGTGCGTGTTAAGTAAATAATTAATATACATTGCTTGGAAAATACAGTTTATTGGCTCGCTGCCCTCAGCAGTACAGCATCATAGCGAATTAATTACATTACGAAATCATTACCATTACGTCGTAAAATTATTAGTTTTATGGGCGCTGATCCCTCAAAACTGCACTAACTGCACCAGCAAAAGTTTTGAGCCTGCAACGCCATTTGGGCTTGAATTCATTTGGAGGGGTAGCTTCAGGTTTGTGGGGCTTGAGCAGGGCCTCCGAGAGGGGGCAGAAGAGGCAAATGCACAGGGGCCCGACGGTCTGGAGGGGGCCCGGGCCGATGATGAATATGCATAATTAACAATAGTACCAATAATAACACTAAAGAAAGGGGCCCGGCGAGTAAAGGGGGCGGACCTGAGGACATCAAAAGCATCAAAATGAACAGTGTAAACAGGGGCGTCATTTGGAGAGGGACAGGCGGGGCCCCCAAGGAAAATAAAGAAATAATGTATTAAGTAAATAAATAAATGTGAAATGTGCAAAAAATCGCCAAAATTGTCCAAAATTTGAGCAAAAGTGTCAAAAATTTCAAATTTGCCAAAATTGGTCCAAAAATTGTCCAAAATTTGCCTATAATGGCCCAAAATTTGCCAAAACCTGCCCAAAAAATTACCTCGCCTCCAAGAAAAGTGTGAAATGACGCTACTGAGTGTGAAAAAGAGCGACAAGAAAAAAAGGTCATCACTAGTTTTCGAGAGTTCCAACATGATATCGTGTCGGTTAATTTGGGTTAAACCAATAGCAAGCAAATAAGGGTCAGCAATTTTTAAAAATTTTTCGGGGCCCGCTGGCCATTCTGCACAGAGGCCCGGAATTTCTCTCGGCGGGCCTGGGCTTGAGCCCATGGGCGTCCGCAAAAATTTTTCCAGGGGGCTAGAAGACAAGGTCTTGTGACGAAAGAAACAAGTAATTTTTACTTTTTCATAACTCCACAATTTTCCAGGGCGTGCAAGTGCACCCCTTTGCACCCCCTCCGGACGCCCATGCTTAAGCCCCCAAACCCATGCCTAGCTACGTCCCTGCCTCCCTGCCCATCCACGACCTACACTTCTTAATATAATAGTGCCCGCGGTAAATTTTTTAAAATTATAGATGCTTGAAGGTGAGTTTTAGCTCATCTTGAACGGAGAATTACACAGCGATGGGCACTGTTTTTTAGTGCTGTTACGGTTAACCGAACCGAACCGAAACCGCGGTTTTGACCATGCAAATTGGACGGTTTTATTCCGTTTTAACCCTAGGTTAGGGTTAACGCTAACCCTAACCTAGGGTTAAAACCCTAGGTTAGGGTTAGGGTTAACACTAACCCTATGATCTCTTTTTTCAATGCATTAAATGCATTTAATGCATTTTGAATGCAGTTCAATCAATGCACAGCTTTTAAACGCTAAAATAACGAGTGTTGTTCTTCTGGCATGTCTATATTTCTATGATGAGTCAGAGTCTGACGTCATTATTGAAATCAGTAAAAACAATTTTAAAATGGCTGCATTAGTAGTTTCGCGCAGTGCCAGTTTAGTGTGGAATGCCAATTAGCTCCGGACACCTTCAAAATTGAGGTAGACACCCCCACCTCCAAATCTACAATCCTAGAAATATCCCCGAGGCTAACGGAGCGGGTTCAAGCCCTGTTAGTGCTTCTAGTGGCTTTCACACGTGCAGTAATGCCTCCTAAGCCACTTTAAATCATGCCGAGTTTAAAATTAGGCCTATATTGGTAATTGCATCAACTGAAAAGAGAAGGTGACTTAAATAAAGGGGCCGTCCATAAATGACGTCACGCGAATTTGTCACTTTTTTACTCCCCCTACGTCACGCAACGTCACGCAACGTCGGACCCCCTAAAATATGACGTCACAACGGGCCGACCCCCCATTTTCAAAAATCGCGTAACGTTATTTTATTTTTTATTTCTTATTAAAGTCCTCAAAAAGGTCATCCTTGTATTTTTTCCTCTCGAAAAACCCTGACAAGCGAAAAGAGGTCATAGGGTTAGGGTTAACCTATCGCTAACCCTAGGGTTAGGGTTAGGGTTAACCCTAACCCTAACCTAGGGTTAAAAAACCGAACCGAAACCGCGGTTTTTCGGTCCAAACCGAACCGAAACCGACCGAGACTGCACGAGGTGAAACCGTAACAGCACTACTGTTTTTAGGTTGATTTTTTAGTGGCAATATATTTTATGTGTTATAGTGATGTTAGTAAATAGGCCTATAGTAAATGACATTACACTTATAGCATAGTCAACACTCTGTTACAATCATGTCAGAAAAGTCGTTTTTTTTGCTGCCTTAATTTTGCTTGTTATCCGCCGATTGGACCGGGGCGTCATTTGGGGGAGGGGGTAGGAAATGAAAAAATAATGTATAATGTACTAAACAGCGGAGGGAACGCGCGAACAGCAGCCGACTTTGGGCGACCGGACGTAGAAAGTAGTTTTTCGTCACTAAAAATTGGGGCAGGGGGCGTTTGCTTCGACGATCCATCTGTCGATCCGATGGTATACAGATTACAAATTCGAGGGAATTTTTAAAATTTTGAAATATCAAGATGCACGTCAACGATGTGTGGAAGGCCGCGTTGAAAGTTTAGCAGCGGTAATATTATCTTCGTCGGGCTACAATACAGCGCCCTCTTTGTGCTCATTACAAGTGTTCCAGATGTTTCATGTTTTTTCCATTTACTTTGACTCTGTCAGTTTCTTCTATATAGTTATTTTCTACATTTACAATTGATTATTCACCCATCAGAGGAATTCTACTGTGAACAGTGATGATGATGATGATAATAATAATAATAATAATAATAATAATAATAATAATAATAATAATAATAATAATAATAATAATAATAATAATAATAATAATAATAATAATAATAATAATAATAATAATAATAAAAATAATAATAATAATAATAATAATAATAATAATAATAATAATAATAAATAATTATGCACTTCTATAGCACCATTTATAATATTCTCAAGGGTGTCAATCGATGGTACACTGTACTTCAAATCCATCCGCAAAAGACCAGGGCATTCCAGAGATCAGTCAGAGCCTCAGAGGGAAACAGCAAGACAGACTATGAGAGAAAATGCTAATCGGAAGAGATGAGTTTTAAGCCTACTGGCCAGGGAATCTGTAAGACTTACAATACTCCTTGGTGTGGCTTAGCAAGTTAGCAGCAAGTATGCGCAAAGAACTGTCAAAACGTTGGGTTAGGGTTAGCAGTGGCCAGAGACATAGCCAGGATTTTAGGTTTGGGGGGGCTGAAGCCCAAGGTTCTTCCCCGGCTTTAGTGCTCCTCTCCCGGGCCGCGTTAGCGGCCTCCCTTGGAATGGGGGTCCGGGGGTTTATCCCCCGGAAAATTTGTTGAAATCGTAGATGCTCGTAAGTGAGTTTTAGAGCATTTTGAACACAAAATCACAGGTTTGGTATCACCAGTTTTCATGTATGTAATTTCTTATGCTTAAGTAAATTTAAAATAATTATGCTTCGATTAATCATTTGCGTGTTAAGTCAAAAATTGCTTGTATTTGGCTCATACTAGTGTCAATGTTACTAAGAGTCACGTGTCAGATGCTACTGCTAAATGCAAAACTTATTTAAAGCATAATTCTACATTAAAAGAAATTACATTTTGTGTTAGTTGTGCGAAAAAGTTTTTAAAGCTATTGATCTATGCTTTATACCTGTCAAAATGCTCTTGATCAGCGGTTCTCAACCTGTGGGTTGCGACCCCGACGGGGTCGAATGACGATTTTCCAGGGGTCGCCTGAAACCATCGGGAATATGGGGTTGTCTTTTTTTCTGATGCGTAAAACTTGTAATTGTGCTAAATTTCCCCATTGTTACTTGTTAGTTATTAGTTTTTTTTACTATATATAGGCCTAGGCCTAATTGTCATTCGAGGATAGGCATTGCAGACAATTGAATAAGAATGATTTAAAATATTTTAATTGGCGTAGCATTATTATTTTTAACAGTTTACAGTATGAACGAAAATGATTTTACAGTTTGGGGTCGCCACATCATGCGGAATTGAATTGAAGGGGTCGCGGCACTATAGAGGTTGAGAACCGCTGCTCTTGATTAACTAATGCAGAAATAATAAAACGCTAATTAATTGGTAACTAGGCCTACTGCTTTTTTAATCAAGCTGAACAACATAGAAATAGACTGACCCTTCAAATCTGGTAATCCGTGGTCTATTAGAGCTGCCAGATTTTGGTCTGAATGTAAATATTCCACCAGTTTTGTCTAATGTACTTAGGGTTGCCAGATGCATGGGTAGCCAAAGGAGGACAGAGCCAGACGAAAAGGAGGACAGAGGAGGACATTGTATACATGAAACCAGCTGTGTAGTGGTCGTCCATAAATTACGTAACGCGGTTAGAGGGGGTCCGGCCATTTGTTACGAAGTGTGACAACGGGGGGAGGGGTCTGGAAATGTTACGTAACGCAAAAAATTTAAGTGACCGTTTTTGGCTTGTTAGAGATTTTGAAGAGGAAAAAACAAGGAAGACCTCTTTTTTGCTTGTCAGGGTTTATCGAGAGGAAAAAGACAAGGATATGAACTTTTTTGCTTGTCAAGACTTTTTGGAGGACGAAAATGGGGGAGTCGGCCTGTTGTTACGTAATATTTTAGGGGTCTGACGTTTTGTTACGTCGTGTTACGTAGGAAGGTCAAAAAAGTGCCAAAATCGCGTTACGTAATTTATGTACGGCCCCAGGTCATCGAGTTGTATGACTGATGATGACTAGCCGTTTACTGTTTACAGTCTCTGCGTTTGCTACTGGAAATGAAATTAACATTTTGACCAATGACCATAGACTATTGCATAGACACTAGAGATAGAATGACGAGAGTCGAGTATTTTGGGACTTTGGACAATCGATATTGATATTATTAAAACGCTATTTTAATATCGATGATTGGGTAAACTGAGATAACGGACTAAAACGTATGAAATTCGTCAATACCGCGAGAACGAAAATTGATAGCATACAAAAGCTCAAAAAGGAGGACATTTTACAATTTTTTAGCTTTGCCGGGAGGACGGAGGACACGGACCTAAAAAGGAGGACATGTCCTTCTTTTGGAGGACGTCTGGCAACCCTAAATGTACTGGGTTGTGTGCAATTGTTTTTCGACACCAGTGACATACAGTTGATGAGAAAGTGCAGCTACCATACAGTTACCGTCAAAATTTGTTGGGAATATATCAAAACCTGGAAAAATCCAGTGGTTCTTCACCACATCTACAGCCAGCAAGGAAACATTTGGTTCAATAAGTTCAACACCACAGATACACAGAAACTGCTGTAGAAACAAATTAACAAATTAATTAGCGTTCTATGACTCGCGGTAACCCACGTCTGTGGAACGCGCTCCCTGATGCGCTGGCCGAGATTACTTCACCTGAAACGTTTGCTAAAGAGCTGAAAACGCATTTGTTCACCATATCGTACAGTTGACTGTTGACTGTACAGCGCTTTTGGTTTTGGCCGATGGCCATGTTACGGCGCTTCACAAATCGTCGAATAATAATAATAATAATAATAATAACGAAATAGGAAATACTGCCAGCTGTTCCTAATCATCCCAACCAGTTGTGAATGCCTAACAGCAACAGTCGGAATGCAGTAGCGGGTAATTTATCATCGGACTGGATGTCATTAACCTCGGTTTGAGGGTAGCCCAAGTTAGCTAGTTGCCTAATCGATTTTTAGGTCGACGAAATAATAGAAAAATGGAGCTTCTACCCAGGGGCGTAAAACACGGGGGACGGCGGGGACGGTCTTCTCAATATTTAGTAAGAGGGGGACAGAGTATCAATTACCCCTCCAATGTTTTGTGCCTTACGGTCAAATCTGGTAAAATCACTCGTTACGGATGACCTTTTTCGGAGTTTTTCCTTTCGTTTTTTTGCTCGTCAAGACTTTTTGGGGATGAAAAGGGGGTCTGACCTGACTTTATGGACGATTCTATCCACCCAATGTTGACGCCAGGTATTAGTGTAGTTTTTAGTACAGGCCAGTGCCTGCCAATGGCACACGGTTATACGGTTTTACCTGGCACAGTGGCGTAGCCAGGATTTCCGGAAGGGGTGGTTTTGACGTTTTGACTGTAGCCAACTTTCGAAAAATCTTGACTAGCAAAACAGGGTCATCCTATGGTCCTATGTATCTATCTTATGTCTTTCCTTCTAAAATGTTTCCTTTCAGATGCTGAGAAGCAGAATAAAAGGTCGTCACGCCTATGGCGCTTAAAATATTTTGGTCAGCAGCCCCAAGGGGAGGGGTTTGGCCCTCAAAACCGCGTCCAAAAATTCAAAATTGATGGAAACACATTTTCAAACAAATTCGTCGGTGCCCAAAAGGGGCTTTTAACCCCAACCCTCTCTTGGCTACGCCACTACCCTAGCATTTTGTAGGCTGCAAGCTGCTCTTATTGATAATTAGCCACATGCACGATAAGTCAGTAATCTAGGACTTGCAGACGGGCAGACTAAGGCTGCTGCTGTTTTCAGCCACTTATTCTATGCTGTGCTTCATCCTTTCATGTATTATTTAAGAATCTAAAGACTCACCTTTTCTCACTCTCCTATGGGCGATTCATGTTAAGTGCCCTTGATTTTGATTTTCGCTGTCCATGTCACGGCGCTATACAAGTTGTCCCGTTAGTAGTAGTAGTAGTAGTAGTAGTAGTAGTAGTAGTAGTAGTAGTAGTAGTAATAATAATAATAATAATTTTAGCCCTAAGATATTGCGTTTATGGTTACAACCAAGAGCAAACTAGATGCATGACGCTAACTGTTCGCTCTGTGGCGTAGCCAAGGGGGATTTGGGGGTTAAACCCCCTTGGCTGGCAACGGAAAAAATTTTCATGTTTTTCCATACACTTTTTCGGACGCTTGTGAACATCTGCAAAGGAAAACGTGCAAGAAGGAAAGATGAAGATGAAGATGACCTTTTTTGCTTGTCGAGATTTCTCGAAGTTGGTTATAATCAAAACCAACCCCTCCCCTTCCGGAAATCCTGGCTAGTAGCTACGCCACTGTGTTCGCTAACTAGGTGAGTGTACTATTCAATATTGAATACAGACGTTTGAGTGAAAACAGAATACTTACTTGTTTTTCCTGACCCTGACGTACTGCTGCTGGTTGAAAATGACAAACTCGGCTGAATTAAACGTTTCCCGGGAAAATGAGTAGGCCTACGTTGATTAGACATAATTATTTCTCGAACTCCGAAACTCTTGTTTATCGTATTGGCGGAAACGAGACGCACGTTGTTATTTAAAGTAAAGTAAAGTAAAGTAAAATCTCGTGGATTTCTATAGCGCCTTGGAAAGCAGCACAACAGTAGCTGCTTATTCTTAGGCGCTCAGCCTCTCTTAAAATAGCTATAGGAAAGGTGTGGGATCAGCCAGGCAATGGTCAATATCCGAAGGGCAGTGAGGCTAGGTTGTTACAGCTATGGCGGAAATGATTTCAGAAACAGGAAGGATTTAAGCTTAGACCTGAAGACTTGAGGAGATAGTGCGGGAATTATAGGAAATGAGGAATCAGATTTTATTGTTTTAAAGTGTCCAAGTGTGCGAAGGGAAGCTGGGATCGAGTTCCAGAGTTCAGGTGCAGCATATGAGAAGGCACGGTTGCAAATTTTCAGGGATGACTGATTTAGCGGGCGTGACAGAGTGAGATGAGATGACGAACGTGTGGGTCGAGGAGGCTGAGGGGTTAATAGTGATCTAAGGTAGACAGGTTTTGATGACTGAAGTGAGCTATGTGTAAGTGTTATTATCTTATATTGGATACGTTCTGTTATTTTAAGCCAATGTAATGATTTTAGTATGGGTGAAATATGGGAGAATTTAGGTGACATAGTAACAGCACGAGCTAAAGCATTTTGTATTGATTGCAATTTGTTGATGGAGGTTATAATAATAATTTGATAAAGGTTGCTGAACACTCTCTCCAGAGCGTCGGCGGAACCTCTTTTTATTCACAAATCTCGACATTAAATTCCAGACGACAAAGATTCTCATGGCAGATCGCTAGGACTAAAAGCGTTCGGCAATATATCTTTCAACACAGTAATAAATTGTGCAGTTATCTAGTGTCCAGAACTCGAGCTTCAGCTACATCGCATCTCAAAAGCAATTATCAAACTTAGTCATGATTTCCATTAAGGCTGTTTAAAATAAATATTTCAAAATGGCAGGCTTAAACAGAATCTTTCGCCATTAATTTAATATTTGCGGTCCCTGGATTCGGCAAGTCCAGAATCTCAGAAATACCTTAAACAATGATCGATGGAAAAAGCACATTATATGAGAAATTATTCTGGAAACCGATATGACTTATCTTTCACTTAGGCCTATCTATTTAAATTCTTTTAAAACTCGAAGTTTTAAATTTATCAATTTATTCCATCATGACTTTAAACACAACAATCCTAAAACCATCTCTGGTTCTCAAATACCTTTTTGACAGCCAAAATCTATTTATTACAAACCCAATTTCTCGACTTCGAAATTCTCAACTTTCCAATGACATGGACTGAGACCAAAATCCATCCGTCTTAGTACGACCCACCCACTTTAATCAACATAGTCACATTCCAAAATACTCTATGTTTCACATGTTTTTTAAATTATCTAAATTCATATAAAATGACTGAAGTTACGTTACTTAACGTCATAACGTACATTCCTAAGTGAGTAAGTAAGTAACTGAGAGAATCCACATGTTAGCACAACGCAATTAACATGCACTGCTTGGAACATACAGTTTATTGGATCGCTGCCCACCGCAGTACAGCACCATAGCGAACTAATGCCTAATGACGCCACGAAATCATTACCATTAAGTCGTAAAATTATTGGTTTTATGGGTGCTTAATGCTTATCACTCAAGAATGCACTAACTGCACCAACAAAACTTTTGAGCCCACAATACCACATGGGCTTGAATTCATTTGGGGGGGGGCTTGCGTCAGGTTTGGGGGGCTTGAACCCCCCAAGCCCATGCCTAGCTACGTCCCTGGCAGTGGCGGGACCACGGGGGTTTGAACACCCCCACTTGCCATCAGGGCCACCCGTGAGATTCGTGCAAAATTGCAGAGAAATTTTGTGTGTGTGGGGGGTAGGGGATGGCTTTTTGTGTTGCAGTGTTTGTGCAGTGTTTGTACAGTATGTTGATTGGCAATGATTGCGTTCCGTTAACCTTTGAGTTATTTGAAACTGGATCATCATAAATTCATAATGTGAACTGCAATATAATTGTGTATGGTTCACTTTAAAGTTGACAGTCACCTTGAAATTATTATCTACCCAGTCTTTGCATGTATTCACAGCTGCATTGCATGCATAGCTATTATTACAATGCATGCTTATGCGTTGCATTAGCGTCTTTAGTTACTAAAAGTAAAAGTTGTTCAGCTTCAGGGGGGCTTCGCCCCGACCCCTGACCAGGGGATGAGCCCCTGGACCCCACTGGGGCTCTGCCCCAGACCCCCTTTAAGTTATTTAATGCACTCATTGCGTGTGGAATAGTACTTCTAACGAATTCTAATGTTGTAAAAGTAAAATTTGTTCAGCTTCAGGGTCAGGGGCGTCATTTGGGGAGAGGGGGCTGGGGGCCCTGGTCCCCCAAGAAAATGACAAAAATAATTTATAATGTATTAATGTGCAAATTATCGTAAGAATTGCCAAAAATTGGCCCAAAATATAATAAATTGCAATTTTGCCAAAATTGGCCCAAAAATTGCAAAACAATTGCAAAAATTGTTTAAAAGTTGCAAAAACTGCCTAAAATTTGCACAAATTGCCTAAAATTTGCCAAAAAAATTATCTTGCCCCCAAGAAGTGTGAAATGACGCTACTGTTCAGGGTTAGGGTTATCCCTAACCCTAGGGTTAGGAATAACCCTAACCCCCACTCTCAAACGTCTGGCCCGCCCCTGAGGGATAACCCTAACCCCCCCCCACTCTCAAACGTCTGGCTCCGCCCATGGGCCCTGAGGGTTAGGGCTAAATATGTGAACTAGACAGCAGAGTGTTACAGTGCCAGCCAGCTCGTCCCAAGCAGCTTCAAGTGGACTTTGGACTAACATTCTTCGATGACCCTGTTACTCTGCCGTGGCTCTGGCACATATAATACAGACCGAAGCAGGGCCTGTTTTAACGTGGTGATGTATAAAATGTCAAAATGACTACTCATTTTATCACTGCACGTTTTCATTTTTATCACCTGCACATTTCCAATTTATCACTGCACATTTTGTGTATCACTGCACGTTAAAACAGGCCCTGCGTTACAGCAATTGGAGGGAATGGTTTTTTGAAGAGAAATGCTTTGAGTTTAGAACAGCGGTTCTCAACCTTTATAGTGCCGCGATCCTTTTAATTCAATTTCCCCATGATGTGGCGACCCCCAACCGTAAAATTATTTTCGTTCATAATGTAAACTGTTAAAAATAATAATGCTACGACAATTAAAATGCTTGACATAATTTTGATTCAATTGTCTGCAATTATAGTTTTAAAAAGCTAGTAACTATCAATGGGGAAACTATTTTGTACAATAACATGTTTTAGCGTCAGGAAAGAGACAGCCCAATAGAACCTATTTCCGATGGTGTCAAGCGACCCCTGGCAAATCGTCAATCGACCCCCGTGGGGGTCGCGACCCACAGGTTGAGAACCGCTGGTTTAGAAAGAAAAGCTTCAGGAGATGATGCAAGAAGGGACGGAAATTGCGAGTCAGAATTTGTTCTTTGTCCATGATGCAGGGCATGTTTTAAGAAACATTTATCACTGCACAAAACTCAGAAAATGAGTGGACAAGATTACTATTTTGTGCCCCTAAATTTGGCTGACCTTTTTTTAGTCGTCATCCATTTTGCATGTTTGAGCCGACGACCTTCGACCTTTTTTAGTCGCCAACAAAGTTTTCCCTATAAACACTCTATCGCTCGACTTTCGGGGTGATGATCTTTTATTTTTTATTTTGTTCTCATCACAGCTTTTTCTAATTGCCATCCGAAATCCAAGGTGCGCGCTCCACATCCTCGCAAAAAAAACTGAAAAGGTCGTCCGGAAAATTTATCACTGTACAAAGCACAGGAAAATGCATTTTATCACTGCACATTTTCATTTTATCACTGCACATTTTGTGTATCACTGCACGTTAAAACAGACCCTGACCCTCGTTATATCCGCTTCTGCCTCTGCCAGCTGCTGATTGCTGAATTATTTTGCTCTGTAGGTTTCTGAGCCTGGCCACAAATTGTATATCCACATCCACGAGGCACATCACGATGTATAACAACATCTTCAAGCTTCAAATGCTTGTTTGCTCAAGATATAATTTCAAGTTTGAGAAAATAGTTCCAGGAGCGTTTCTCTGATCTGGATGCCTTTTTATCGAAAATTAGACCATGAAAATAGGTAGAAAATAAGACTATGAAAATATTTTTGACTGTGTCATTGAAGACTTAGCTTCTGATTTACAAATGTAAGTTAATGATTTGCAATCCAATTTTCTTCTAGCAAATGCCTTTCGTTATTAGCCATTCAATACCGTCAGGTTGAGCCTGATGCAGGGTCTTGAGTCCTCCTTTGAATCTGGTAAGGCGGCAGTCATTGACTATGTGGTTCATAGTCTGTCTGATGCCGCAGGGGCAATTCGGGTCATCTCTGGCTCCCCAACAGTGGAGCATAGCGGCGCACCGGCCATGGCCTGTTTGATGGCGATTGAGGTGGACCCAATCATAGCATACTAGGTCAAAGTCGGGTTGACACTCGCGGGAGTCTCTGATGAGGTATTTGCTCTTTACCTCAGACAACTCCAGGGTGCGATTTGTGACCTGGAGCAGTGGGGAGGAATATGTTGAGCTTGGGGGATGTAGTTGTTGGAAACTGTAGCAGTGGGGGATGTAGTGGTGGGGATGTAGCAGTAGGGGGGATGCAGTTGGGCAGTGGGGGGAAGATTCCCCCTTCCCCCTCGCAAATTGCGCCCTGGACAACTCTGTTTCCAAGAGTCCAAAACAGAGTAGGTCAATGTAGGCGCGGTAAACCAGATAGGATGACAAGATGTCAAAGATGTCCCCGTGCATTGGTTAAGTCTGGACGGGCATTAATGCGGGCAGTGAGCTTGGATGCTGTGGCTTCGTGATGGATAGCTGGCCAGGCAATGTCGTTAAGGACTGCAATCCAATAACATCCTGAAGTACATATTTAAGGAAAGAAATTTGATCAAATTCTAAAAATGCATTTCATGTGATCAATTTATTCGTTTAAAAGTTTGCTTGTGAGTTAATTTCTGCCTTTGGACTATAAGCATTTGTGTGAAAAATCATTTTCAAAGATGAAGTACATTAAATCCTATATTAGGCCTATCTGACGAACATTGAAAATCCTTATTACATTCATGTATCTCACTACATTCACGTATCTCTCGGTAGTTAAAAGCCATTTCATTTGCAACTGATATTCTGCAGTCTGCATTATGCACTGCATCATTCATAATTCGGCAATAAATAGTATTTTATTGACAGTTATTCATAAATCGTATTTGACTAAATTTGATTTCTTATGCTTCTGGCTTACCAAGCCTTGAGAAGTCAGCAACGTGGCCCGGCTATAAAAACTTTGTAAACCCCTGCCTTAGCATACCAAAAAATTCTGTTACTTAAATTGCTCCGTCACAGACCAAGACATAGAATAAATAAATTTAAAATACAATATTTGCACAATAAAATTTTTCTCACCTACAAATTATCATCATCAAAACATTTTGCTATATGTCACTGATGAAAATATCCATCCAATATCAGGTTTAAATATTTGCATCACTTTCAGAGCATCGTGCATTACTTATTTCCTGATAGGACATAATGGAAGAACCTTCAATCTCAGTCTCAACCTTAACTTTAATCGAAGAAGCATAAAATGAGGATCTGTGAGAGAAATGGCAGTCAGTGGCATTACTCGTACTGCCATCTTCTGATTCACTTTTCAATGGAACAGGTTCATTGATTATTTTCTCTGCAACAGCATTTTCGAGTGGCAATTCCAGACTGCTGCAAAGTAAACAGTCTATTCACAAATTAAATAATCCCATACTCAAAGTGCTTTAACAGACAAACAGTACAATGCAAGCAGTGTCTGAAAAATAAAATCTAAGCTTGAAACTAGTGTCAAAAGAAACTAGTGTCAAAATACACTGTTTATGCAAGTGTTAAGCACTGCATCTTATGAAGATGAACAGGATTCAAATAATTCTGTTTAGATAGATAGATAATTAATTTCTGTGATATCCCGAAGAATGCACAGACACACGCGAGCAGCCAAAATGGCGCTACTGAAACCAGGTCTGTTGCGCCAATCTACCACTAGCGGAGTGTCCGCACCCTAGTGCAATGTTCCATTCATACACAATAGCTTCGTTCTCTGTTGTTCTGCTCAGTGCGGAAGCTAAATTCTCACTTTTTTAACATGTGACTCCAATGCCCGGAGCACCTCTAAGTAGAAATATAAGCGGCATTATGCAAATGCTACATTACAATACATATTTTGACTTATCAAATATCCAATTCAAGGCTGTGCAAAACAAAGCTGGATCAACAACTGATAGGCACCTGACCAAATCTTCATTAAATTCTAGTTTTTTTCTCAATGAAATGTAGAAGCTAAGGAAACATGGAAAAATCAACATAGAGATCGACTAAGTATACAGTACTTTTATGATTTTATGTCCTCAATCACTGAATTTCAACCCAGAGACCCTGAGAGAGAGTCACAAACGCTTCCCAAATGAGATCATGAGAACAAGAGAACTCCAGCCCAACTTCATAGAATTCGTTCTGCTGCTGCCAGAACCCTCAAAATCCCTCAAATTCAGTTTTGAATCACTTTCACTTCCGAATTAGGACGATTGATCACCACCTACCACTGGAATATCTAACAAAAATGCTTCATTGCAGCCATTTTCGCAAAAGAATCTCTGACATCAAATTTTCATGGGGATTGGAATGAAAAATGCAGGGTTTGGACGAGTAATCAGCAATAATACTAGGCATATCAATTACATTTGGTGAGTAGATAGCTAATGAAGCAATATTTACATTGTCTCTGAGAATTTTTGGGATAGCCATGTACTAAGCGGTCTGAAACTAGCACAAGATAATTCTCTGATCGGCCAGCTAACAAGCGCTAAGGACACGAGAGAATTCTCAGGATATATGGTGAAGGGGCTAAAAACACTGTACCTTGACTGGAGTTTAATTTCCCAGGCATGCAACTGTTTCTTCCATACTCGAATTAAAGTGTCAAAGCCACGACGACTGTACTTACGATGAATATCAGGCGTTTGAGGATGAAACCTTGTTCGCTTTGTCCTAAAAAGGAAATAAAAAGTTCACTCATAAGTTCAAAGTTTGTTGAGAACTGGAGGTTTTACAATTTCCAATGGTATCAGTCAAAGACTGACAGTATAAGACTGACAATAGTATAAGACAGCATAAGACTGATAATGGAAAAAGCCAGACAGATGTCAGTACCACTGTACATGGCATTCATAGACTACAAAAAGGTGCTTGATTCAGTACAGCACACAAAGTTAAGGAAAGCACTAAAGGGCAGTGTTGTATGAAGTACTGAGTTTGAGTACTCAAGTAAAAGTACAAGTATTATGTCATTTTTTTACTTAAGTAAAATTAAAAAGTACCTATAAAAATAGTTACTCAAGTAAAAGTAAAAAAGTACTCCTCAAAAAGTTACTTTTTAAGTAAAAAGTAAAAAGTACCGTGACAGACGGAATCATCAACAACTCCACATTATCATGCTAAATCACATTTTTATTACTACTTTTAAGCAACATGCAGAAGCTTCAGCAGTCAACACGTACACATTTACACCATTAACTGCATTAGCACAAATGCTGGTTTCACAAAAGCCGTAGCTAGGGGCAGGGTCAAGCTGTCCCGGCGCGCGTCCTCGAAGGCGCAATTTGCACACTAAGTCCTTAATTTTTCATACCACTTTCCTCCGGCGTGAAAATAATGTTGATAAGTAAAAAGGTCATCGCGGTTTTCAGACTGTAACAGGTTAAAAATTTGTATGTTATGCGTTGCCGTGAAAACTCGGGTAAGCAAAAAAGGCCATCACGAATTTAGGGGCGCAGAATTTATACCTTGCCCCGGGCGCCGATTGCTCTAACTGCGGCTCTGTGATTGCATGTAGGTCTAAGAAAGGTCAAGTTTTCAAACAATCTGTCAGTCATGCGTGTACGTTTGTTGGTCATTGTCAACCCTGTGCGACTAAACACGGGAAGTTGTGAAGAATTAAACAGATACTCCAGTAAATGTATCGAAATTTGGCGATGAGAAATTTTACTTGTAACGAACGTGAAAGACATAATGTAACAGTAAAAGTACTAATATTTGAATAAAAACTTACGTTACAACAAGTAAAAGTACTGGGTAAGTTGTGTGCTTCGTTACAGTACGAAGTACTCAGAATTGTACTTAAGTAATGTAACGCGTTACTTTTACTTCGTTACCGCGCAACACTGCTAAAGGGAATGGGATTATGCCACGCTACAGTTCACATAATTCAAAAATTATACAAAGAACAACAAGCAACTGCAAAAGTAAATAATTAAGTAAGTAACGTTCAGATTATTGTAGTGCCTTGTCCAGAGGTGGACTATGTGAACACATAACAGAGCTAAAGTTCATAACTAGTGTGGAACAATCAAGTCTTTAGCCTCTTTTTGAAAATGTTGAGCGAAGGGGAAAGTTAAACGGATGGTGGTAGGCCGTTCCAGGCCCTAGCGGCATCCACATGAAATGCGCGGTCTCCTGCGGTGCGGAGGCGCGTCCCCGGGACAACCAGTGAGGCAGATCTCAGGCGTTTCTAACCTTCCAGGTCGGCGACACGTTTCAGTTCAGTCATCAGATACGCAGGACCTGCACCATTCAAGCAGCAGAAGACCAACGTCACAAGCTTGAAATTAATACGTTCCGGCACAGACAGCCAATGTAAGTCACAGAGCAGTGGTGTTATACGGTCCCCGAGTTTGGCCTGGTAGATCATCCGTGCAGCGGTGTTCAGAACCGACTGAAGGCGGTTAAGTAGGTAGTTGTGTATCCCTACAAGAGTTGAGGACAAGAGGACAAGAAAACGACAGGCTGGTTTATGGTTGGAAAAAGCCTACGGCAGGGCTGCTTTATCCCCCCCATGTATTCAACTGCTATTCAGAGCACATAATGAGATGTTCAGCAGATGAACTTCCAGGCACTGTAATTAACATCAGTGGACGAGTGATTAACAAACTGAAATATGCTGATGATATCGTTCTGATTACAACTTCGCCAAATTCATTGCAGGACAAAGTGAATTTTGCATCGAAGGAACTAAACCTTGATATTAGCATAAAAAACAAAGGTATTGGTAGCTGCAGACAAAAGGATCAAAATCAATATCACGTGTCATAGACATCCTCTTGTACAAGTGGAAACTTTCTGTTATCTTGGTTCACTAATTACAGAGGACAATGACTGCAGCTCTGAAATAAGAGCATGGCTTGGCAATGGGTATTCAACCATAAAGACACTCACAACCATTTGGAATGATCAGCCGCTCAGTTTGCAAAAAAAATGTTTGTGAGAAGCACTAATCTAGCCCATCACAACACATGGAGCTGAAGCTTGGACAGTGAAGAAGGCAGACCAGAAAAGAATCACTGCTTTCAAGATAACAGCTTTCTGAAAAATTATGTCCATCAGCTGAAAAGAACATAGAACAAATGCCTCAATTATAGAAGAACTTGGGAGAAATAGGTGTTTATACTCAGTTATCCAACTTAGGAAACTGAAATTCTTAGGTCGCGTAGTATGAGCAGACAATCTATGTACGACGATACTGCATGGCAAAAGTAATGGCAGAAGTAATGGCAGGAGAGAGGCCAGCCTCGTAGATGATGGATAGATGATATTGTGTTATGGACAAGACAACCAATTATCAACTCCATCAGAACTGCAAAAGACAGAATCACGTAGAGAACCTTGTCATGAACCTGCATAGCCTCTGACCCTCAGCAATGAGGATGGATGACCATACATACCATCAGTCGAATGAAGGTATTTTCTAGTCCCTCCATTGTGGTTTTTTCTTCCATTGAGCAAGCAGTGACATTAATCCTTGACCTGGTCCTTAAGGACTAATTTGAAGTTATTTTCCTTGTGGGCCGAGTCCTTGTCCTCATCCTTGCAGGTTGGTCCATGTGACTTAGTGATTGAAAAGTCTGTGCAGTGATCAAATTAGCTGAATGTCAATTTCAGATATTTTTATTTATATTTACATACTTGCTTTGTCATTTACTCCAAATGTCATTCATTGTTCCTTTTATAATACCAGCAGTGAAACTGAATTTCCTTTTCCTGTTTGATTTGGTTTAAGTTGGGCTCAAGTAGGGTTGCTAGACGTCCTCCAAAAGGAGGACATGTCCTCCTTTTTAGGTCCGTGTCCTCCGTCCTCCAGGCAAAGCTAAACATTGTAAAATGTCCTCCTGTTGAGATTTTGTATGCTATCAATTTTCCTTCTTGCAGTATTGAAGAATTTCATAAGTTTTAGTCCGTTATCTCAGTTTATCCAATCATCGATATTAAAATAGCGTTTTAATAATACCAATATCGAATGTCCAAAGTCCCAAAATACTCGACTCTCGTCATTCTATCTCTAGCGTCTATGCAATAGTCTATGGTCAAAATGTTAATTTCATTTCCGGTAGCAAACACAGAGACTGTAAACGTGAAAACAGTAAATTAAAATTCGTCTGATTAAAGTTCTTAATTTGAACACCCGATTTTACGGCAATGGCTTCTGCAAAGAGAAAATGCAAGTTTTCAGACACAATGAAAAGTAAGTTTCCATGCTTTGTCGAAGGACGCAATGAGAATGAGGCAAAGCGTACGATCTGTGATAGTTACTTGTCCATTGGTAATAAGGGAGCTTTTGATTTAAAGAGCCATGTAGAGAGTGATAGGCATAGAAACCAAATCAAAGTGTCAGCATCATCCATGAAATTGATGTCGCTTCTTAATTCTAAGCACACACAGTTGCTTCTCAGAATTACTTAAAATTTGTGAATTATTTTTTTGTATTCATGCACACAATGGCAATGTGGAAAGAGTGTTCTCCTTGATTAATGCTCAATGGACAAAGAAAAAGAACAAACTCTTGGTAGACTCTGTAAAGGGTATCATTCTCACAAAATACAATTTTAAGCATCTTACTTGTAAACAGTTTTATGCATATGTGATCGACAACGAGGATCTTTGCCAAAAAGTTGGTTCCTCTGAGAAATATGTTGTGCAGCATTAAGGATAATAGAGGTAAAGATACAATTTGTATATATACCGGTAGATAATTGCTGTCAAAATATTCTTGTATTTTGATGTTAATAGTTTCCATTGAATTTATATTAATTTTCTCATTTGGAACATTCAATGCGTCCTCCTCTGTCTTCCTTTTCGTCTGGCTCTGTCCTCCTTTGGCCACCCATGCATCTGGCAACCCTAGGCTCAAGTCACAAATTTTCAACATGCTTTACACTGATAGATAATGAAGGAAGAAGGTTCAAGGCACTCCAGAGTGCCGCTTGAATGAATACCTGCAGCTCATAAATGCTGGAAATCCAGAAGAACTCTCTCTCTGACAACTGTAACAAACTTAGATAAATACCATCTCCTTTCAAAACTCTTCAGCAGAATTCTGTTCCCCTGCAATAATGGTACTAGTTGAACAAGTGTTCCCACAAAGTGGCCTTATAATGAGACCTAATTGTGCTTGCACGACTGACAGCTACTAAAAATACTTGTGTATTTGAAATGCAAATTTTTGTTGACTAGATTGTGTTTTAGGACGTTTTTATTGCATTGTAATTTTATATTGGATCTGAAATGGATTTTGGGATTTTCGTTTTTATATCTGACATTACATTAGTCAGTCCTTGTCCTTGATCCTTGTGAGTCAGTCCTTGTGGTCCTTGTGCTGTTGGGGTCAGTCCTTTTCCTTGTCAGGTCAGTCCTTGTCCTTGGGGGTTCAGTCCTTGTTAACATCCCTATGAGCAAGCACCTGACTTCTCAAGTATAATGCAAACTCTTTTATATAAAAATTTTCCATAAAGTTAGGGTTGCATTTTATATTCATATAATAACAAAATTAGATAAATTTTCCTCATTTTACCAAAGACTCAATTTTACCGGAACTTTCCTTAACATTAGCGCATCATTTGAATGGTAAAGCTGGTGGACTTAATAAGGGTGAAGGAGATAGAGACGGAGAGAATTGGAGAGATGCAGTTTGTAAGGAAGGGGACCCAGGTGAGAGGGGTGGACGACATGGAACTGCATTAATTACTCTATTGACAGCTTACCGTATTTTTGCGCAACCTGCCCACACACACCCCGCAGATAGTCTGCACCTGCGGATAGCCTGCAAAAATACATATGCTGTAAAATTTGAATCAGAAAGCCCGCACCCTCGCATTGTCCGCACCCTCCCATTGCCCGCAACCTCCCAATCATGAGAGATTGGAGACAAAAGCATTGGGATGGGATCGGCCATCACGGGCGGGAGGGGTTGACCAGGGCGAGTTGGGGTGGGGAAGAGTCTTGTCCCCGTGCAGACCTCTATTACTAAAGGTAGACTTAAGTGTCTCTGCCATTTCTGTATCCGGTACTTTCTTTGTATACTTGTAAACAGGCGTCAGCTGCCCAGGGTTGGTCACCTGCTCGGGCTCCGTGTTGACTCAGTCCGGTAGCTATGCCTCAGCATGTCTATGGGGCTGGAGATGTTACCCCATTACCGGTGTAGAGTTTGAGCAGGGTCATGCCAGTGGCGAGAAAGGGGTGGGGGGTCGTCAGTCGCCCCCAGGCGGCACGTTCCTAAGGGCGGCATTTCGAGGGGTAAAAATTTGTAGGGGCGGAAAATTATAAGTGGAAGAAAGAGAAATAGGCTCCTCCCATAGCAGTGACAAGGCAAAGGTATGCTAGAGAAATGCTAGTGCCGATGATCTTTTTTGCTCCTCACACAACTCTTTCGCCACAGGCGGCACCAACCCATGCTATGTCACTGGATCATGCTGGTACAAGGCTGTGAACAGCTGCAAACATTCCTAACAGCTGCGGCAACCCACGTAACTTGACACAGCTGGCATCAGATAAGCTGATACCTTCGTGGCGTTCTCTGGGAACAAAGGTCCAAATCTGTGTTCTGCAGTCTGTTGACACGATTTCTGTAGAATTAGAATCAGATTGTCCGCATCTCCTCATAACCTGCACCTGGCATTTTTTGGACCACGGGCAGTCTGCGCGAAAATACGGTAGTCTATTGCTGGTACAAAGTGTATGCTGTCAGAGGTAGAGGGAGAGAGATGCAGACAATTTGCAGGGAGAGGAGAGGGAGACAACGACTTGGAACCTCAAAGCAGGTTGTATTAACGACTTTATTGCTGGCCACTAGCTCAGTTAAACAAAGCCAAGTGTCACTGCAGACTGACTTTGCCCATAATTAATTAAGTCAAATAGTAAAATGTCTGCTTAATATGATACTGGGGTAGGGTTGCCAGATACATGCATGTCCAAAGGAGGACACCAGAGGCTACAAAGAAGGACAAAGCCGGACAAGAAAATAGGTCGTAACATTCACAAAGCACACATTCAATGGCACAGAGAGGGTTGCTCCAGCGCCCAAGGCAAAAGGCATCACACCTCTGACAACTCTTAAGCCTTGGCTTACATCATCGATTGGATAAAAAATATTTACAAGCAAATAAAGTCCTCGGAATCAGTTTCTCTTCTTTGTCCATTGAGCAATGAGCATTGATCTTCCATGATGGTGTGCAATTAGGCCCTACCAATAACATCGTTAAATAGACCGATATGCAAGTCAGTAGATGATGAGAGCAAAAAGCCAGACATTTTCCCATTTCAGACCAATGCCTGCCAGACAGAGGACAGGATGTCCAAAAGGAGGACATGTCCTCCTTTTGCCGGACGTCTGGCAACCCTATACTGGGGTACCGGTACACATTCTCCCATTCATTACAGTAAACACAGGCTCAGGAACTTCTACCAGTGAATCTTTTAACATTTACAACATTAACAGTTCTGTCAACAATACTTAAACTTGCTGGTGGTCAAGTAAAACATTACTGAGTGTGGAGATTTAAGGTAGGGATGTGCGGGTATACTCGTACCCGCGGGTATGGGTACGGGTAGAGTAGGGTACACATTTTTCGGGTACGGGTCGGGTACGGGTATAGCGCTACAGGTACGGGTATAGCGGCTACGGGTACGGGTACACCCATTTTTACCCGAAAAATTATATTTTCATTTCTCACTACTATAGCAAATTAGCAATGCAGTAATAGAAAAATAATATTGAGTAAAGTGTATTAGTGTAACTTGTATATCACGTTCAGTTTGTCAGACATCATGCATTTTACTTACTGAAAACATAAAGGAAATACAAATGACATCATCTGACATCATCAGTAATAAATCTATAATGGCGTCCTCTGACTCCTCCAAGGACTCCTCGACCGAGAAAAAGTTCTTCTGGTAAAGTTTTGTTGTTTAACTTGAGCTCTAATGCCTGCTCATAGATAAATTATATATACTAAATATTTTAAACAGGCCCATCGAGTCTTCTATATGTTCTAATCCATGTCCGACGTTCATGTAGGCTTAGGCTAGCTGACTAGTTGTATTACACAATGTTACCAACCAGTAGCCCAGACTCCAGACTTCAGAACCCGGGCCTACTATTTGCCAAGTGGATTATCCTGATTCCTAAGTACTAGAATTTATTTTTACTATTACTATTTCATTGTTGCCTCTCTATAGTCTCTAGGAACGGATGCTGGTACACGGGTCCGTGTACAGGTCCTTGTAGGCTTGTACCCATACACGCACCCGTGGGTACGGGTCCAACTCCAAAAAACTTCAAATTCCAACCAATTTCGGGTACGGGTAGGGTACACAGCTTACGGGTACGGGTCGGGTAGGGTATAGCGCTAGCGAGTACGGGTAAAAAAGTTTTTTCACAGGTACGGGTAGAGTAGGCATTTTGCTGTACCCGCACATCTCTAATTTAAGGGTGTGCATTATATTCATGACATTCGATTTTACCTTTTGATTTGCGCCCCTAAAAGCTCATGTTCACATTATACTCAAGATTTTACAGTACTCTTCCATAGCTTAGTCATTGAAGCTGAAGCAACCAAAATGTTTCTGCTGCAGCCAAGGTTTGAACCCCCGATTGCATGACTGGCAGTCCAGTTTGCTAAGCGCTTTAAAATAGACATTTTAAAACTAAAAATGTTAAGTTACAAAACATATTAGCACAATTGTCAAGCTAAAATGCAACCCCCACATAAACAATTTAAGCCATATATCAAGAAGAAAATACTGGAATCCTCTAAACTTTTAATAATATAACAGTTTTATTAACCACTAAGTGCATTCTGCTATTTCAAGAAACCTTTTTGTAACATTCAGAAGATTTCTGCCACACTGAAGAAGACTGAATTAATGTAGCGAAGGTCAAATACTAGTAAATAACAAAAATATGTTGCCATATTTGGTACAATAGAAAATTGATAAATTGTAAATTTACCAATTAAATGCAATTAATGTAATTGTTAAATTATTAAAAGCATAGAGGATTCCATTTCATGCTGGAATATCACAATGATGCAATCTCAAAACATCTTTTAAATCTGTTAGTATTATAATACAGCACTGTTAATTGCTAAATTTATAATTTAGCAATTAACTAAGAAAATCAGTTTTATGCAAAAAATGTGCAGACTATTTTTTGACAATAACAAATTACCTAGGAACAAGCCGAAGATAATGTCTGTAGCATTCTTGAATTTTTCCATACTGAATTTGTTTCTGACGCCTTGCCAAAATTGTCTGGACCTTCACTGTTTGAAGTTCATCATATGTAAACCTTGGAGTCAGAGACATAGCCTTTCTAAATAGTAAGAAACATTTTCAAAATTCCTATTTCTAACACAACTGATAATCTTAGTTTAATTATAACATTATCACTTAGAACCCATCTAAATTTTCAAATATTTATTGCGGTAAGTCGACTAAAAAAAATCTGCATCGCACTTCAATTTCTTGCCATCACAACACACAGACATATTGCACTTGCTGCTGTTGAAGGAAGTGTCTACTCTTCAATCCACCTAATTTTACTATGTCCAGTTTTGCCCATTGTAATTCTTTCTCAATCATAGCTAATTTTCCAGTGCTTAGCATGCTTCTTATATATCATGTTCTTAGTCTAATTAGGTCTTTTCTAAGTTTCATCTTATTCTAACCGTAGTCGTCCCTTTTTAGTTGGACATCATCCAACACACCTGCCAAGAATTACCAGTGTAGGTAGTTACAGATTATCCATCTCATACCTACCTCACGATGGGTTAATTGTTCTGCATGATGCCAGAACAAAAGGTAATATGCATAACAGGGGCACACTCAGACTAATCCAGGATAATAATATTTATGTCTAAATATGTTATTAAATCAATAGATAACATTGATATTCAATATTATTAATACTACTAATAATACAATAATACTAACAAAACTAATGGTAATTTACAGGGTTTAAAAATTTTTTTATTTGATTAAGGCTTTTCAACTGATTTATGACAATTTTGACCTGCTAAATAACACTCATTATTTTCAATCAGGTAACGTTTTAGTGCTATTTCCATTTTTAAATTCTAGTCTTATAACTAAATTGAATGCAGTTTCATGACATTATTGTTTCTCTTCCAGAATATGTTTTTAATTTTTTTTAAAATTCGGTTTCTAGCACAATTCAATTATTAAATGTTAAAAAGTTAATTAGTATACAATGTATAGCAGACATTGATAGAGGCACATTTCCAGCATTGTTAGCCATAGCTGGCCATGTCTGATCATGTCAAAAGCTTTTGTGAAATCTATGAAGCGGAGATACAGTGGTTGATTTCTTTCTCTTGCCTTCTGTAATATAATCCGGAGATTTGTAATGTGGTCTCGTGAGGCGCTTTTTTGTCTAAATCCAGCTTGCTCTTGTGCAATTTCACTATGGAGTTTTTTTCTGTATTCATTCCAGAATGACTCGCAATAGTATCTTATTGGCATGTGAGACCAATGCAATAGTCCTGTAGTTGCTACATAGAAGTGGGTCTCCCTTCCTGTGGAGAGGTACGAAGGTCGATTGCGTCCATTCTTCTGGCCAAGTTCCCATTAACTATGTTTCTGTGCAAATCTCACGAAGTCTTTTCAGCGTAATTTTTCCGCCGTATTTCAGTATTTTGACTGCTATTTCATCTGGTCCTGCTGCTTTTCGGCTTGACAATTACAGTATTGCCCGTCTGATCTCATCTATTAGAGGTGGTGGTTCCTTTTCTATGATCTTAATTGTGCTATCTTCTTCTTTTTCTTCTATGTCATTATATAGGTCTGCACAATATTCTTTCCATCTTTGACTTTTTCTGGTTCTGTAATCTTCTTTCCGTTTTCATCTTTGATGACCATGGTATATGGACAGAATTGCTTTGTGAGATTCTTAACTGCCTGATATACTGGTCTACTGTTGCCCTTTTTCATGCTTTTTTCCAACTCACAGGATATTGTTTCTAATTCTTTTTGCTTGTCTCTTCTGACCATTTTTTGTACCTTTCTTCTGAGTGTTTTGTATTCCTCTTGGGATTCGGTTTTTGCTTGTCGTTTCCTTACTATTAATTCAAATGTGTCATTTGAGATCCACTTCTTGTTTTTGTTTTTTGGTATAGTTTCCTTTGCTGCATTTAACGTAGCCTCTTTCAGCTGTTGCCATAATTCATCAGGTGTGTTTGGCGTGCCTATTCTTTGGAGTTCTTCAAACTTATTTGTTATTTTAACCCCTTTAGCGTGTAATAAAATTTTCCAAGACGTTACCAATATGTGTAATTAATTTTGGGGGAAAGCGTTCATTTGAACTGTGAACATGTACTTTTTAAACTTACTATATTTCAGTCTATATAGAAGCTACAAGGATGTGGTTTGCATCATTGTTTAGCATTTTTATTGTACTTACCATCCATCCGTGCCAAAAAAGAAAATGTGGGGGTTTGGCCCACTCTACAGGCCAAAATATGACCCCCTGCCAAAAATTTTCTTCTAAGGTCAATAACAAAACTTTTTCAGTGGTGACCCCCCTAGGTTCAGCAGTACAGTTGTAGGTGGGTGTCTTTGGAACAGATCAGTTCAAAAATTATGTAGATCGGTCCCATGGTAGATAATCAAAGACAGGAAAACTAGCAGCTCATCCATACCCACGTCCTCCCATTTGAGCAACCTTGAGTGCCTGGCCAAGGTTACTTGCTGCAATTGTGCTGCCTTCCTGTTAGTTTCCAACAGCATTACCCCAAGTATTTCCGTGGTAAAAAATAACTTGAAGTAATCCATGGGGGATTTGGTGGGAGGAATGTCGACCCTCATACCTGACTCCCCAGTGAACGCCACGCGGGTTGGTTCCACCGATGCCCTATTGTCCCATTGGAACTCCGGCGACACCTCGTACCCCTCCGTCTCGTCGCTGTCCCCGGAACTTTCGTCTTCCGAGGACCGCTCGTCACCGCTCCACATCGTCGGTGTCTTCGAATTCGGAGAGACCATCGTCCGATTCCATGACCAGCCGCCGCTAACCTCTTTCTCGACGCCATCTTTTCAACAACAACGAACCCCCCCCTCTTCCAGCCTCAACTACGAATTTATTTTTAGGAATAGACTGGCTCCCGGCGCGCCATTGAACGCAGAATATGTCAATAAACGCCTAGATCGCTTTTGACGTGCTCAGCTCGGGGCAAACATATAGATACAAAACAATTCAAAAAATCAGGAATGAATTTGGAAATTCGTCTCCTCCAACTATACTCAAGACGTTCTCGGCCAAAGATCTGTCAGTTTTCACACCTGTATCTGAAGATGAAATTCGTAAGATAATTATGGAATCATTGACTAAATCTAATCCGCTGGATCCGATCCCGACTTCCATATTGAAGGAACTTCTGGACTTCATTATAAAATTTATCACTTTCATGATGAATGCCTCACTAGACAAAGCGCATCTCCCGGCGTCTGAGAAAACATCGATCATCTATCCGCGGCTGAAAAAACAAAATTTGGATCCGTATGTTCTCTCAAATTACAGACCGATATCAAATCTATCATTCATTTCTAAAATCATTGAAAAAATTGTTGCAAATAGAATTCACTCTCACTTATCACAACATGAACTTTTTCCACAGCTGCAGTCTGCCTATCGCAAATATCATTCGACTGAAACCGCCCTGCTTCATATACTTTCGGATATCTTAGATGCAGCAGACATGGGAGAAGTTACAACGATGCTGCTACTTGATTTGTCTGCTGCGTTTGATTGCATCGATCATCAAATTCTAATCGCCAGGCTCGAAAGGAGATTTGGTATTAGTGGTGATGCACTAAATTGGATAATATCGTACTTAACTGGTCGAACATCAAAGACTATCTACGATGGTACCTCATCTAGTCCTAGGGATATGTTATATGGCGTCCCTCAGGGCTCGATACTGGGCCCGTTGTTGTTCGTTTTGTTTATTAGTGAACTTGAAGATATTATTCGAAATTATCATCTAAATTTTCATTTCTCAGACGATATCCAGCTGTACTGTTCACACAGTACTGAAGCCACGATAGCGGTTGCTGATATGATTACTGCTTGCACACTGGACATTGAAAAATGGCTCCGTACTAACTTGCTCATGCTAAATCCAAAGAAATCTGAATTAATATGTTTTGGAAGAAAATCGCATCTTGATAAGTTAAATTTTACCAGCATCAATATAGGATCAGTGCAAATTTTCAGATCAAAGCAAATCCGAAACCTTGGTGTCATTTTGGATGAAAGTCTAACAATGACACACCATGTTTCTCACCTTGTTTCAACATGTTTCTCGAACTCTGAAATTTAAAAACAGTGATTTCTTCATTGTCAATGGAAACGGCAGAAATATTGGTTCATGCATGGATCAGCACTAGACTGGATTACGGCAACAGTCTGCTTGTTTCAACCACTGAAGCACAACTAAAGCGTCTCCAAATGGTCCAGAACTCGCAGCTAGACTACTTACTGGAACCGGACGACAGCAACATATCACCCCAATCTTGCGCGATCTACATTGGCTTCCGATAAAGAAGAGGATAAATTACAAACTCATCTCTATTGTCGATAAGTGCCTACGTCAAGAAGCCCCAAATATCTAATCGAAGACTGCACCCTCCTCCGCATGACGAACCGCTGCTCACGGTTGAGGTCTGATGACACACGTATGCTGGTCTCTAAGCGGACTTTCACCAAGATGGGAGATCGGTCGTTTAGAATGGCCGGACCGAACTTGTGGAACTCTCTTCCGTCATTTCTTCGTGACTCACAAGTATCCAGAACTGTTTTCCTATCAAAGCTAAAGACATTTATGTTTGACTGAATCTGCAGCGGCGCTTTGGTGTCACAAAGCGCCACAGAAAATTTAACATATGTATGTATGTATGTATGTATGTATACGGGTCTGTGAAGTTCATGACGAACTGGACTCGGGGCAAACATATAAGGCGGCGCCATCTTTGACGTGCTGGGCTCGGGGCAAACGCTAAAGAGGTTAAGTTGATATTGCTCCTGGAACTGTTAATGTTGAAGTTTTTCAATGTCTAATTAATAGTAATGGTTTCTCAATTCGTTTTTTCTTGAATCTGAGTTTCAACGATAGCATCACTAAATTGTGATCTGAATCGGTCTGCTGAGAGGTTTGTATGCGAGTTATGAATTGCTTGTTTCGAATGTTTGCTGATCATAATATAATCAATCTCTGTTCTTGTATTTCCATCCAGGCTTTTCCAAGTATATCTATGTCTGTTGTGTAGTCGAAATAAGGCGCTGGTGATCACAAGATTGTGTCCTGAGCAGAAGTCAATCAAAGTCTGTCCACTTTTGTTTCTCGTTCCATGTCCGATTTTCCCTGTGACGTCTCTTTCTGTTGCGTTTTCTCCAACTCTGGCATTAAAATCACCTGTAATCAATATTCGGTTCTGTCTCTGGACCTCCCTTAGTACTTGTTTTATTTCTTTATAGAACTGCTCTATTTCAAGAATGGAGAAAATGATAAAGGACATATCGTCGGTCACTTCCTATGGAGAGTTTGCGAGCAAACTAAAGACGTACTTATTTAATATCTCGTTTCCACGCTCCTTGTAAAGCACCTTTGACTTTGGCCCTTGCTATGTTACGGCGCTATATAAATTGTCATGAACAATAACAATAACAATACTGGCTCCGACGACGCCCAGAATAAAAAGGTCTGTGACGCACACTACAAGAGACAGGGTGGACGTTGAAAAGTATGTTACTGACTCTGAACAAATTGAGCATAAATGGAACATCAGGCAATGCACGAACATAGGTCAATGGAATGTGAGAGGATTAAATTCCCATGGTAAATTGTCAATATTAAGCAAAGAGATGGAGAAATTGAACATTATCACGCATATAAGATGCGACTTATACGAATTTTTACACAATTAGCCCCCTGGTGCGTCTTATACTCGGGTGCGTCTTATCTAAATTTTTTGGAACATGAATAACTGCGCCGACGGGTCGCCTAGAGCACCGGCGGCTTGCCTAGAGCGCCGGCTGGCGCCGAGAGCGCCGAATCGCCGATGGCTGGCCGAGAGCGCCGACAGGGCACCCGAGAGTGCCAGCGGAGCGCCGAGAGCGCCGGCGGGACGCCGGGAGCGCCGACGGGTCACCAGGAGCACCGACAGCTCGCCTAGAGCACCGGCGGCTGGCCGAGAGTGCCGACGAGGCGACGGGAGCGCCGACTGGTCGCCGGCGAGTCGCCGGTGGGTCGCTGGGAGCGCCGGCGAGTCGCCGGGAGCGCCAGCGGGTCGCCTAGAGCAACGGCGGGTCGCCTAGAGTGCCGACGGATCGCCGGCAGGTCACCGGGAGCTCCAACGGGGCGCCTTTTGGTGCGTCTTATATATGGGTGCGTCTTATCCATAATTATTTTAACACAAATCATCAAAACCCGCGTCTTATACGCGGGTGCGCCTTATACGCGGGTGTGTCTTATATGCGTGAAAATACGGTAGTGTATGCAGGATCTCAGAGACCAAATGGTCACGCTCAGGTCATTTCAAACCATAGAGCAGTGGTTCCCAAACGATGGTACGCATACCCCCAGGAGTACAAAATGGACTTCCTAGAGGGTATGCGGCAGAAAGTGGAAAGTCAGTGGAATTCTTATGCACTTATGTTTGATAGCAAGAAATTTCACAATATTTGCAAAAGTTCTAAAAAATTGTGATTGGATTTGATTTTCTTAAACTGCAGTGACAGATGTAGACCTTTTGGACTCCTCTAACCCGTCACCAGTTGCTATAAGTTTAAAGTTTAACCTGTCCTATCACCTTGTGGTATTGGACTCTTCCTTGGTCAGTACGGCAAATTCAAAAATCACCCTGTGTGGATCACATAGATTTATTATTACTGGTATTAAAGTCTATGGAGGATCCTATTGAGGGCATTGACTTGCGGACGAGCACTTCTCATTTCGCCATCTCGTGTTGTGTGCGTATTGAAAATATTTTTTTGTTTCTTATAAGAGGTTTACGGACATAATAATTCTGTGCAGGTAAATCGGTTTTGCTGTTTTTCCTTCTTTCTGGGAATAGATTCAATGTAAAGCTGGTTTATTATTGTCTCCATTCACTTTCAATAGCAACATTAAATTGCATCATCTTATTTATCATCACGTTGTACTACAATACATTTTAAAAATTTCCTGATTCTGATACCATGTTTATGCTTTTAAAAATCGAAAGTGTGCTTCCTTAAATTTACTTTGAAAATTTGGGGTACACGGATTTTCAAAAAATGTCTGAAGGGGTATGCCGACCGAAAAAGTTTGGGAACCACTGCCATAGAGGGACATACAATGCTGTTCTCAGGCACACAAAAACGTGAACACCGCAGAGTTGCCATATGGGTGCACAAAAACATAGCATCATCATTGACATCCTATACTCCAGCAAACAGCAGAGTAATCTCCACCACATTCTCAGCAAAATCAAGAAATATAACGGTGTTTCAGTGCTACGCATCAACTGCAGAAAACATTGAATGTAGTTCACTGGAATTCCTCAGTGCACCACTGTTCAAAAAAGTGGCACTAGATGAAGTACTAGTAAGAAATTGCGATGTACCTGAAAAAACAATTAAGCTCCTTTGTTGTCTTCCTACACAACACGTGCTTATTCTTCTCACATCTTCGATTGGTGTGCTAAAACTTTACCCACCTGCTAAAAAGTTCTCCATGCAGCAAACATCCACTCCTTGAAATATTTGATAAAATTATGAGCACAGGACCCCAGAATCTCCTGAGTGCAGATTGGATGACACACAGTGGCTCCAGCTGACTATACCCATTCGCGAGGGTGGGCTCCGATTTTTCGCTGTTTCAACACTCACTGACTTCATCTGCTCTTCTAGCTTCAGCTGCATCCACAACCCATACAAAATCAGCCATTCTCGGTACATTGGATACACAGGACCCATTCATATTAGAGCTCTTGTTCAACACAGGCTCAACTTCCTCCATCATCCAATCCTACCAACATGGCAAAAGGAGTGGGAAGGATATGTAATAGAACATGCATGGAAGCAAGTCTGGGACAGCTATAAAGATCCTTTCAACTCGGCTAGGCTTGCTTCAGTCGCTGCACCTCATGCTGGAGATTGACTGCACGTCTTACTGTTAACATCTTGTGGAGTATTTATGGACAATGAGACTATCAGAGTGGTGGTTGGCCTTCGACTAGAACTTAACATTTGTCATCATCATCATCATCATCATCATCATCATCATCATCATCATCATCATCATCATCATCATCATCATCATCATCAATAACTGTGGGTTCAGCGTCCGTTGGTGTTTGATGCAATCATCACACTTTTGTTCCAATATTTTCTGTTTGCAACTATATGACATAGTTCTTGCAGGCATTTTCCACACCAATCGCCAATGTCATCACACCATTTCCCATGAGGCCTTCCTTTCTTGTTGGAATCATCCATTATTCCCAGCATTATAGTCTTGATCTTTCCATTATCTTTCATACGACAAATATGTCCTAAGAGATGCAGTTTCCTCTGTATCACATAATCACATTTGCATCAAGGTTTTCTTTGGCTGGATTTTCTTGTGCAGTTTCTCATTGCTGGATTTTCTTGTGCAGTTTCTCATTGCTGACCTTTTCCACCCATCTAATTCTAAGAATTTTTCTGAAGCATTTCCTTTCAACTACTAAAATTCTTCACTCTAATTCTTTTGTGAAGGTTCAAGGTAGGTGAAATTGTCCACATTTTCTAATTTGAATTTATCCGCTTTGATCCTTCTTCCAATATCTTTCTGTCAAAAACACCACTCATTATTATTATTATTATTATTATTATTATTATTATTATTACAATTAATATAGTGCAATAAGCATAGCGAAGGCCAAAGTCAAGAGCACTTTACAGGGGGCACTTGTAGGAGATAGTAAATAAGTGCGTCTTTAGTTTATTTGCAAACAGTTCGGAAGAGGTCTCTTTAGTCACTTCATCTGGCAATGCACTCCATAGGATGGGGTTCCCCCGCGTAAAAGATCTCTCCCTGAGTTTCGCCATTTTGGACGGAGGGGGAACGGACAACAGAACTCAACTGCTGGACCAGAGATTCAAGCGCCTTTCCGTCATCGCAGGCCTATGCACCACTGTTTTTGTCTTTTCAAAGTTCATTGATAAACCATAGTGCTGTGCTTTATTACTCAGCAACTGTACAGTGTCCTCCAGGTCATCTTCATTTCCTTCAATGATATAGACATCATCGGCAAATCTCAGTTTGTTTATGTACCACCCTGCCCTGCTATGCATTTTACATGTTCCATTATCTTGTCCATTGCTCTTTTCAAGTCAGAAATGAATATCATGTGTGATATATTGTCTCCTATGCTTGTCTTGAACCAGTTTCCAATCTCTCCACAAATTCTCACGGCTAATTTTGCACTGTTGCTGATATCTTTCAACAGTCTTATCAGTTTATGATTTACCGTATATACTCTCGGATAGGTCGATCTCGCAGATAAGTCGACCCCATTTTTAGGTAAAAATTAAGGAAATTTGCTATGACCCACGTATAAGTCGACAACGAAATTTTAGGAGCCTACAGACTTCTTGAATTGCATAATTACACCTGATCTACATTGAAATCGGGTCAACAGACGGACACTATACCCCAATCCTGGCGTCTCCAAGCCGTTTGCAGGCCAATGTGGTTGGGTGTTTGTTGTTCACTTGCTATAACCCATAATGCCGGTTTAGAGCCCTCTGGCTGCTTAGTACGTGTATGCGCGTGCCTCGGAAGATCGTCGTTCTAAGATCGTCATTCAAGGCAGTTTGCCGGCATCTTACGCTGGGTTTTAGCGCTAAATTTGCGGACTGTGGACATCTCGTCGTTTTCGTGGGGTCCTCTTCACTTTCTATGGGTAGAATTGGACGCTTTTGGTCATTTGCCATCGACTGTCTGGACCGCCATCTTGGACCGGCCTTTATTCCATCGATGTTAGTTATAGGCTGATTTATATAGCGCTATTGTCCTAGTGGACATGGCCGGTAGAACTCTATGGTAGACTCTGAGACGGGCGCTTCCAAGACTAGATGGAACGACTGCTGTCTGCTGTGAACGTTTCTTTTACAAAAGACCGCTTTCTATAGGATCCACCACCGTATTCGTCAAGACAGAGAATTCTGTCATTCCATCACAATGGACTTTCAAGATCATCATCCTATGTTCGCCATTGACATGCCAATGATGTCAGAGCGCCTTTGACTGTGGCTTTGGCTTTGTTATGGCACTGTTGAAGTTGTTGCGGATAATAATAATAATAATAATAATAATAATAATAATGCATTGCGATTACAGTGGGCGTTAGATTCATCTGGACCGCAGGCACATTGTTTACTAGACCAGAATGCATTGTGCGTCGTGATTGTTGCCTAGAGCTGGGCTGCCAACCGTAAAACTGGGTCGTAGCGGGACTTTATAAAAGCAACCTGGGTGGTCTCAGCCAAAGCCTGTAATGCCTTAAGGGCAAAAGCATTAGTTAGCAATAGTTTTGTGGGCATGCCATTAATTGTTGGGGCTAACTGGAATTGCCTTGGACATTCGCCATGGCCAAATATTAGTTTTTTGAAAGTATTTTCCTCGGCAAATAATACGCACACAATTAGTTCAAAATGTAAAAATTAAATCAAACTCTTAATAGGTCTATATAATTCCATTTCATCTAAATATTAAAGTCTATGGTTTCCGCCGACCTCCGCCATTTCCGTTTGCGAATGCAGCCGCCATTCGAATTTGTAGAAAATAAAGTTAATAAATATCAATACTCATCCAAGAATGTCTAATCCAAAATTAAGTAGCAAGATTTGGAAATTTTTAATTTCTCTCTGGACTCGGAGATGACGCTACTAGTACTACTTGGTTCTTACCCGGTTCCGGCAAATGGCACGTCTTGGATTCGGTACTCAGTGAAAATTGTTTACCTGGTTGGTCCCTAATTAATTGATAGACTAAAGCTAACTGCCATAGAGCGATGGTGCCTACTTAAGAAAAGATCCAGACAACCAGCATCTTTTGATGGAAGCGTCTTTAAATATCGGTAGACGCAACATGGCTTAACGTTGTAATTCGTTAGAAATGTGTTTCTTTCCCAAAATTCTTTAGAAAATAGCATTGACTCGCAGATAAGTCAACTCTGCGTTTTTAAGTGAATTTTTAGGCATAAATTTCTCGACTTATCTGCGAGTATATACAGTAATTCATAGTCACATGATTTACTTCATTGTCAGTACAGTGATATCACCAATCCACGTGGGCAACATGGATCTGTCTGTAGACTGTCAGCCAGTTATTCTATCAGACATTACACACTGAATGACATCATACGGCAGGCCGCCAAAAAGCTGGTATTCTGAGCACAAAAGAACTGCTGGGTCTCCTTCACTCCGATGGAGTGGATGGAGCCACTCTCATTCAATGGGCCATTGGTAAATACCTCACATGGGACATCACAACTGTAGACACTTGTGCTCAATCATATTTATATCTTACCTCAAAACTCACTCTGGGTCACAGAGTAAAATGCAACAATAAGCAAACACAATAAATATGTTGGTCTTCCCACATCATACAAGTTCATACTGATTGTGTTTGAGACAGTGGGACCAAATAATGCAGAAGGCAGCGAGTTCATTACCAAAATTGGTCGACAAATACACTTGTTACTGGTAATCTTTAAGATAATTCTACTTGTTCCAACATCTCACAGCCTTCTTCTTCTGCTTCTTTCATCTCATAGTCGCATCAGGAACTGTTCAGACCAGTGGCACAGTTCGTGATTTGACGCCATTTAACACGGTTTTGAGCTGCAAGAACAGCATCTCCAATGGTCATCTGAGTCCACTCAGTGATGTCATATCTCCATCTTCGTCTGGGTCGTCCTTGCATTCAGGATCCTTCATTGCACCTTCCATGCAGACCTTCATTATTCTTTTGTCCGCCATCCTGGCTATATGCCCAAACATCTGCAGCTTTTTTCCTTGATCTTGGCGACAATCTCTTGTACTGCACCAATTCAACTTCTTACTTCTTCGTTGGTGACCCTGAGTTCCCTCCAAATGTTCAGAATACATCTGCAACACAGCATCTCGAATGCTGCCTGACATCTGTGGTATTGTGATTTTAGAGTCCAGGTTTCTACTCCATACAACAGGACTGAGAGAACGCACTTGTTGAGGAGCGGCAGTTTGGTTCTGGTGGAAAGTCCTCTGCTGTGCCATAGTTTGCTAAGGCAGACTAAGGCCCTGTTTGCAAGGCCTATTCTGTCTTGCATCTCCGGGCTGCAATCTCTATCTGCATGGAGCAGACTGCCAAGATCTACAATTCATCAACCCATTCTATGTCCTGGTCTCTTACTTTGATTGTCATGGGTCTTGTTCTTTTCCCAACTGCCATTACTTTGGTTCTGCTGATGTTGATTGAAAGACCCAGTTTATTTCCAGCTTCTTTGAGTGTGTCCAGCATGCTTTGTAGCTCTTCTGGTTGAGATGCCAGGACATCAACGTAATCGGCATATCGCAGGTCTTTAATTTTTATGCCATTAATGGTGATTCCTCCCTCTTCTATTTCTTCCATTGTTTCCATTGCCCATTCTAGCATTATTAAGAACAGGAGAGGAGAAAGTGGGTCTCCTTGCCTTGATCCTATCATTGTTTTGAACCAGTCTCCAATCTTGCCCTTGTATCGGATACTGACCATGGCTGCCTCATGAAGATTGTGCACGACTCTTAGTACTGGTAGCTTGCCTTTGACTCCTGCACTTTCAAAATTACCAAGGCCATTACGCCACACCAAGTCAAAGGCCTTTCCATAGTCTACAAACCAGTCGTAGATGCATTTTCCAAATTCCTGCGCTTGTTCCATTAACAGTCATAATGTGAGGACCTGCTGTATTGTGCTTCTTACCTCTCTAAGCCCACCTTGTTATTATTATTATTATATTTATAGAGCGTAGTGAAGACTAAAGTCAAAAGCGCTTAACAATGAACACTATAAGAGATACTAAACATATGCATCTTAAGGCACTTGATAAACAGATCAGGGGAGGTCACACAATTGTCACGTTCTTCGGCAGAGAGTTCCACAGACTCGGATTGCCCCTCCGAAAGGATCTGTCACTGTTACTCAGATAGACCAGTTTCCAGCTTGCCCTTCAGTCTTTGAAGGATAATGGACAGGAGAATTTTGCTAGGATAGGCTAGGAGGGTGATTTATTGGTGATTTGAGCATTCTTTTGTGTTGCCCTTTTTTGGTATCACGACCTTTATTGACTTATTCCACTCCTCTGGCCATTTCTTATTATCCCATACTATGCTGCATGCTCACCATATCTTTCATGTAAGGTCTTCTCCATTTTTAGGAGTTCTGCTGCAATCCCATCTGCCTGGGTTTTTGTTGTTCTTCAGTTTAATTATTGCAATCTCCACCTCTGACTTGAGAATTGGATCATCACAGTCTCCCTCTTGGTAACTTGATCTTGCCTTTTTATTGTTCAAGTATTCTAAGTCACCTCTTCTGTCATAAGTATAGAGTTTTTGGTTGCATTCTGTCCATCTTGCCCTTACATCCTCTTCCTTCGTCAGCGGAGTCCCTCCAGCACTGTTTATGGCATGGAATGTACTTACCCAGGTCCCTGTTAACTTCCTTATTAGTTGGAAAGCTACCTTTGGGTTGGAGTGAATCATGTGTCTCTGTGCCTCTTCACAAGTTTCATTGATTCAGTTCGGCTTGCTTCTTCTTTATATCATGATATAATGCTTTGTAGTTTTCTTCTGCTGCTTGTGAGCTGTGTTTGTGTCTTTTCATTCCGCACTTTTCTTCGCTTAGTCTCAGGGAGTTTGCAATGATCCATGGTTTATTGGGCATCTTTCTGTCTCCTAGTGTGTCTTTGGCGGCTATATGCACTGTCATTTAATTCTTCTCCGTCGGCTCATCAGTATTATTTTTCGCCACGGTGTTGGAGATGGCCTCCTTGAACTTCAGTTTTACTTCTGGTTGTTCTAACTTCTCTAAATTATACCTTCTCTTTGTTCCATTTGATCACTTTACAGAGTTGAGACCACACCGCTAGTTGCACAGCACCAGTTGGTGATTAGACCCGATGTTGTCTGCCTCTGGGAAACTTCTGCACCTGTGAATGTTCTAGTATCAATCATTACGTAGTCGATTAGGTTCTTCATGCGCCCATCCGGAAACTCCCATGTCCACTTTCTGCTACGACTTCCTGGGTTTTTTGGTGTTAGCTAGGAACAATTGGTGTTCTTGTGCAAGATGGAAAAACCATTCCACTCTTTAGCTACTTTCTCCTATGAGTCGTGACATGTTCCCATCCCTCTTATTCCCTTCCTAGTGTTGCACTCCAATCACCTACTACAATTTTGATGTCACTCGATGGGATGCTCTTTATAGCTGACTCTATTTAATATCTAACCAATTCCTGTCTTATTATTAATCTGAGAATGGTGGTTTCACCATTGTTTATTTATTCAAACATGCTTTTATATATTTTATAAGTTATCTGATTATGCAATATTTTTGGATTTTTTGGAGTTTTTAATATTTCAGTTGACAATTTAACATGATCGCTCAAAATTTTGTCTCCTGACCAGCACATTATTTAGAAGCTGGACTGTACCAAATATTTTGTTTGTGAAATATTGTACAAATTTGTCTACTAGCTGATAAAGTGAATTTGACTGTAATAGCACACTTGCACAATAACTGCATAAAGCAAGACAACTAACTGCATAAAGCAAGAAAAACACATTTCTGTTTACACCTTATTCAATATGCATATTGTAGTCAGAAAGCATCATGCCTACTTGGGATTTCCACTTGTATCATTGTTCCAAAAACTACTTGAACCTGACATAGATGAATCTTGTCGTTCACTCACTGATGAAGAATGATGCATTTTCAAACAATTTTTTCTAACATCAACGACCCTATAGGCACAAAACACATACAACTTAATGAACCTTAGATCATCATAGATGAACTATAACTAACATAATGTACAGGGCATCAGCCAATGAAGTGACAAAACCAAGCTCAAGTAAATCAGTCCAGGGAAGCCATTGAACAATATAGTGGAGAGACATCATAACACAGACACATCTTAGACTAGGTCTCATAAATAAGAAGTGACATGACATGGGCAATCCTGGGGCTGGGTACTGAGAAGGAACAAGAATCACTACTGGACAATTGAATATGTGAAACAGTGAGTGCAGATCCTTCTGAATATTAAGTGAAGCGAATTTCCGTCAAATAATAAGCCAGCAGTTCTCAACTTATCTAAAAATTTTACCCCCAAGTAAAAGAATTGATCTTAGTACATACCCCAAGGCATGTACCCCTGTATGCAGAAACAACACTTGACAGATTTATATGAATATATACAGTATATCATCATCATCATCATCATCATCATCATCATCATCATCATCATCATCATCATCATCTTGCTCTCTGACAACTCTTTAGCAGCAATAGCTAGGCACAAAATGTTTCCAAGAACTTCTATCGTCTTCCTTCTACGATTGAAATTCCTTTCATATTCATATCTTTTCTGATGTTGTCCATCCACTTTTTCCTGAGTCTTCCTCTTCCTTTATTTCTTTCTATTAGAGTGTAGAGTGTCTTGTATGGTAGCCTCATTTCATCCATTCTGTTGACATGTCCATACCAGTTGAGTCTTTTCCTTCTAATTTTGTCGATAATTGTATCCTTTAAGTTGAGACGCCATCTAATGTATTCATTTCTTATCTTTTGTAGCCAGGTTACTCCAAGGATAAGCAGGTCATTTCGCCACTAGTAGCCCATGTTCATCTGTTTCTTTCATGCTCCATGTCTCAAGTTAATAATTACCAATGTAATGTGTTCACATAATCTGCTATCAGATAAGTTACCATATAAATCTTAATAATAATAATAATAATAAAAATAATAATAATAATAATAATAATAATAATAACTGTTTAGGCATTGTATATTTTATTCAATAGGTCGTAGAGCAGGCCTATCATTGTTTCTCCACCTGCTTTCAACAGTCTGCATGTATGTCATCTATTCCTGGTGCTTTTTACCATTTCAGATCTTTTATTGCCTGTTCTACCTCTTTTTCAGTATGTTTTCCATCGTTTTATGAAAGTTCATATTTGGTACTTGAAGTAGTATGTCTTTAATGTTATAGTATTTATGTTATACAGTTCTTCCAAATGTTCTTTTCATCTTTTTGTATTTCGTGATCTTGCAACAGTGTAGTGCCATCTTTGTTTTAGATGATAGCAATTTTCATTTGGAATTCATCACTGATTCTTTTTATTTCTTTGAGACTGTCTTGTATTTCTTCACAGTTCTTGCATATCCATATTTCTATATCTTCCTTCAGTTTTCTTTTAATTTCTCTTTTATCAGCCAGTTCACTTGATGTTTGTCTGTTCCATCGATTCATAATTTTCTTCTTTGTTAGCTTAAATTTTTTACTTCTTGACTCACCCATTCTCTTTCAGAGTTTCCTTTCTTTTTCCCAGTAACTTCCATGGCTGTTTCTTTAATAGCTTCTTCTATCCTCAGGGATGTTAGTCCTTGGCCTTGGTCCTGGCCTTAAGGACTCCTTAAGGACAAGTTACAAGTCCTTGGTCCTGGTCTTTGTCCGTTGTAGTATCTGTAGTAGCTGGAGGGTTGAGTCCTTGGTCCTGGCCTGAAGAGTAGAGTCCTTGGTCCTGGCCTTGAGGGCTGAATCCTTGGTCCTGAGGACTGAGTCCTTAGTCCTGGTGTTGGCTTTGAGTCCTTGTTAACATCTCTGTTTATTCCTTGCCACTGTTCTTCAATAGCGGAACTTGGTACTGTACTATTTACTTTTGCTTTAAGTTGTAATGCACACTTTGTCTTTGTTTTTTCATCACTTAGTGTTGCTACATCAAAGACTACCCTATTATTTGTTTTCTGTTCTCTGCTTAGTCCCAATTTAATTTTTGCCACAACATGCTTGTGGTCTGATCCTATCTGGCAGGAACTGTTTCAATGTGCAATAATTCACTAAATGTGCAGCGGTTAAATGAAAATGTGCTGTAATAAATGAGTAGTAATTGTCAATTTTTGACATATTGTGTACAATTGTATAATTAATTAATTGTTTGGCTCCTGCAGTGATCGAGTCCTGCTAGGCTGCAAACACAGACTGCCGCAGATCAGCAATAAATGCTATTTATTTAGTTTAATGCTCGTTTGCATGGACGTCACGTGACTGTTGTGACATCATTTGCTTTAAGTTGTAATGCACATATTATAGCGATGATAGCAATATCAGAATGGCACTTGTAAAAGGAAAGGGAGGAAATTCTTGGTCACTTCTTATTAACCCCCCAACTGGTCCACTCTACACTACCACCACCACCATCATCACATTCCATACTAGTTCATAAGGACCGTCAGAACCAACAGTCAAGAAGTGCTCATCCATGGACCTTTCCTTACCTTGCCAATGTGTATCGCATAAATTGCCAAAGTTCTAAAATCGAAAGATACAGTCATACAACAAAACAAATACATCCATTTAAGAAAACACAAAATATTTACTGTTGCAATTAGCACCTATCTTGCTAGTATTATCTATTTTTCTTTTAAATGTCTATTAAATTCTTGTATCCTTTGCATACCGCTTTCAGCAGCTGGTGCACCTCTAGGCCCAGGGGTTCATGTACTACCAGTTGCGAGCCACTGTGATAAGCCATATCAGTAGAAAGCTGGGATGACTATGTGATATAGCTTACAGATAGAAAGTTCCAAAATAAAAAGACCCATATCTACAGCACAGTAGATGATGACCAAATGAATTTTATACCTCCCAATTCAGGGATCTATGCAAGTCATTGTTATTTCACTGTCAACCATTAAAAAAACTAAAGACACAGTACATATAAACATTACAGAGTCCTAAACTTTATGATAAGACCAATGTTCCCTCTAATTTTTTGAGACCGTGAGCGCACCAGATTTTTCGTGAGCGGAAATAGTTTCGTCATGAGCGCTTGTATCAATATCAATCAATGCTATATTATGTATACCAGTGGTGCACAACCTTTTTCGGCCGCGGGCCACAGTTATATTTCTGAAATCCTTCGGGCCAATCGGGGGCCAGACTCAACTGACGACTGCCATTTATGTCTTTGCTTGTCGTTTATTACAATTTAGTACAAAATCACTTTTTAAGTTGAGATACATTGTACACGACTGTAAAGTCACTAAAGTGTCTTGTACAATATCAGTACAATAAGGCATAGTTATGCCTTTATATAAGTTTCTAAACATAAAGTTTATAGTTATACACTATGTTAAAGTTAAACATATTTAGCAGAATCTAAAGTGTTCTTATATTAGTCTTTTACTCTTATAAGACTTATAGAAAAAGTTCATAATCTAAAGTTATAGGCCTAAACTTAGTGTACAATAACCGAAACACATTGGACCATTGTATCTGTTACTAGTAGTTTTAACTCACTAGCAGTTTGAAAGATTGAAACCAGGAAGTCAGTGTGATGGCTGTTTGCACCTCTGCAACCAGCTTACAGATGTCGATTGACATAGCAGGCATACAACGTTTTTCTGCAGCTAAGCAAACAGTAAAGCTCAGTGACCCAGTCCACTCGTCATGACCGCAGCAAAATTTAGAGATATGAGTCACTATAGATTTAATTTTTAACGACATCCTGGGCTCTAAAACCGTCACGAACGGCATTGAGAGAAGGCATGACATACTGTATTAGTATTTTCATTTATTTCTCGCGGGCCACATGGCGAGTCGTCGCGGGCCGGATGTGGCCCGCGGGCTGGACGCTGTGCACCACTGATGTATACCAATTATAATAAACGTAAGAAATTAAACAGTAGGCCTACTTATATCAATATATTTCAAATTCAATATATCGTTGGCGAAAATGAAAGTTGTTCAAAACCTAATTAAGAAATAACATAGCGATTTGACAAAACTTATATTTACTAGATTTGTTCACGTCTGTCTTTAGTCAAGTTATAAAGCAAAATGTCATAAATGTGTACTAATAATCCCGGTGTCCTTGATTATTGACTCACGTATGAAATGCGTGACCCAAATCACCCAATGGGCGAGGTTCATATAATCGCGCCTATTATGCAAATTTATAGCTGCAGCCTGCTGGCTGCGCATGCGCACAAATATCAGAAGATATAAACGACACTGATTGGGCAAAACAAACGCGTAGGCGTCTAGGGATAAATAAACAACCACGACTAACACCGCTCAGGCCTAAATAAATAAATCACCTGGGTCAAATGAACCTACCGAAATCATACTTTTGAGAAACCCACGTAATACCCGTTGAGCAAAATAAATTGTGCGCAAACAAAGAAATGTTGTGCGCTACCACTTTAAATTCGTCTTGTACAAGACGCCACAAGACCTTAGAGGGAACATTGGATAAGACCAATCAAATGTACTCACTGACTGCTTGTCATCTGCATATTCTGAACTTCAGAAACTGTTTCTTCCATTCTTTCCTTTTTATCTTCCTCTTCCTCATCACATTCTTCATCTTCTTCTTCTCCAGTTACATGCCAGGTTTTCCTTTCATGCAAGACAATTCTTATAAAACAGAAATAACACAGACAAACTTTTAAGTTTAAGGCCATCTTCATTTAAGCAAACTGTGTCATTTGCTCATAGTAGACTGAAAGGGCAAAAATAAACAGGACTTAAGAAAAATTAAAATAAGATTCGTTTGTTCATTTGTGTTAAGAGATTAGAAAATCTGGCAACAATGTGTAAGAAACAGACAAATGAAAAATTCTAGTTCTGGTTTTAGTGAGCGGCCTTTTCGATAGCGCTAGCAAGGACTAATTCTCTCAACTTCCGAGAATAAATTCAGTGATTGAGGATGTAAAGTGATAAAGGGATATTAAGTCTGACCTTCAAATAAATTTTTTTAATGTTGTGTTAGCTTCTAAGTTTCAAATTCTGAAGTATCTAAACTAGTTTAAAATAATATATTCATCATCATCATCATCATAATTGCTCTCTGCCAACTCATCAGTGGCAATAGCTAGTCAGAAAACATTTCCACGCTTTTTTGTCGAATGCTGTTTTCTTTCTTTTACAATTGTCAGTTGTCTTTCTTTGAAATCTTCAGTAATGTTGTCTATCCATTTTTTCTGGGCCTGCCTCTTCCTTTTTTACATTTCTTGTATGTGTAAAGTGCTGTTTTGGAAAGTCTCGAGCCTTCCATCCTGTTTACATGTCCATACTATGTTAGCCTTCTTTTTCTGAGTTTGTCCATGATGGTATTCTTTAGCCCAATCCGCTGCCATATATATCTTCATTTCTAAGTTTTTGAAGTCTGCTAACTCCAAGAATTCTTCTTAGGCAGCTCATTTCTGCAACAAGTAGTCTTTTTCATCTTCTCTTTTTGTGACCCAGGTTTCAGATCCATATAGTATTTGTAGAATGACAACGGTATTGTAGATTTGGATTTTGGTGCTTATTTTGATTTCTTTAGAGTTCCAGATGTGTTTCAGTCTTCCCATTGTTTGTAATCCTTTTGCTATTTACTGTTTGATGTCTTCTTGGTGGCTTCCATTGCTTGTTATTTGTCCTCCTGCATATGTAAAGCTTTTGACCTGTTCAATTTCTGTACTTTCTAGAGTTAAACACATCTTCTTTTCTCCTGTTTTGCTGGCCACCATGGTTTTAGTTTTTGCTGCATTTATCGTAAGGCCGAATCTTTGGCTCGTGATATTGCTTTGTCTGTCAGTTTGTGTAGATCTTTCCTGGATTCTGCAAGCAAGGTGACATCATCTGCAAACTTTAAATTAGAAATATTTTCTCCATAGCACTTTACACCAATGTTTAAGTCTTTGGTTGCTATTTTGTATATGGCCTCAAGAATTATGATAAACAGCTTTGGCGAAAGAATACATCCCTGTCTTGTTCCTACTTCTATCTTGAACCATTCTGTTAGTTCATGTTCCACCCTCACTGCATTTTCTGCTTTTCTATAAACCGTTAGGATTAGGTTTATTAATTTTTCTTCAATTCCGAAATTTCTCATTGCTTGCCACAGTCCATCATGCCACACTGAATCAAAAGCTTGTTTGTAATCAATAAAGTTAATGTAACATGTATTGTTAGTCTCAATATATTTTTACAAGCTTTGTCTAATAGTAAATAATTGGTCAATTGTGCTTCTTCCCGGTCAAAATCCTGCTTGCTCCTCCCCAAGTACTTCTTCTACATATGTACTTATTCTCCTCTGGAGTACTTTAGATAAGACCTTCCCTTGGATGTTAGAACAACTAGAATTATCTTAAAGAAGTAACAAGTGTATTTGTCGACCAATCTTGGTCATCATCTTAAAATTTTGCATTGCGTTGCGTCACACTCGAATCAGTCGAACGAACCATTTTTCTTAAACACCTTAAAACATACTGTTTTCAAGTCAGTTACTAGCTGAGGCGCTTTTGTTAAAATGCGCCTAGAAATTTACTTACTTACTTACTTACTCACGGAACCCCTCCTCGTCGCACTTCGTAACAAATGTCCAGACCCACCTAAGTGCGTTACGTCATTTGTGGATGGCCCCTCTGGAAAACTGTACACAGTTTATGATTATGCATAATTTGAGAAATTGCTCATTTATGTAACTTATCAAAGGTATTGTCTTTATAATGCAGTCCATCTATTAGACAAACACATATAAATATATGCAGTTGTGCATAATCATATATGCATGTACACTTTACATACATACAGTAGAATCCCACTATATTGAAGCTCAAGGGACCGTGATAAATACTTTGATTAAATAAATAATCCGAGTTTCAGTATATCCAATTCTTCATAGAAAGCCTAAATTTTGGTTTGGGCAAATGTGCTTGTCTGGCTATTGTACTATCTAAAATTTTGATTTTATGTCAAAATATTAAGGTCTGCATCAATTGTTTAAAAATAATGTCTATCACTACATGAACAAATCAAATGAAATAAAAAGTATAGGCCAATAGTTTAAATTATGAAAATCTCTCTAAAATCCCATTGTTTTTGTTTTTCAATGATGGCAAGTAATGAGGTCTGGCTGGCTGGCTGACTGACCAAGCAGACTGATTGACCTCGTGGACAAAGTACAGTATTTAAAGTTTCTATAGCTGCAAAAGATGCTGAAGATTGAAAAAGAAAACCAATGAAGACATCTTGAATGGAATTGGAATAGAAAGAAGTTTGATGGCAACCATAAAAAGGCAGCTTTCCTTCTTCAGACACACAATGAGGAAGGAAGGCCTGGAGCATTTGGCAATAACCAGAAAAGTGGAAGGAAAAAGAGCAAGAGGAAGGCAGAGAAACACCTATGTAGACCGCCTCCGAGAAAGAATTGTGGGAGTAAAGAATAACATCGAATTAATAAAAGGATGTCAAGATTGAACAAAGTGGAAATCCCTGGTCGCTAATGTAGAAACACACAGCACCTAAAGAAGAAGAAGAAGAGTAATAGCTGTGTCCAATAGCAGAAGTATACAGCAAGGGAGTGAGTGAACCCCTCCACCATCTTTGATTATTTGATGGCCTGCTTATTCAGCCATAGGTGTAAACTTAGGTGAAAGAGTGGGGTACTCAACCCCTATGCCTTTCCCCATTTCCTAGCCTACTGGGTACTTTCTTGAAAAGTGGGGAGGGAGCTAGAGTTTAGTGGCCTGACAGATGTTTACCCCATGTATGCAGCGGTCAGCATAATTCCCCTCCAGGAACTAGTGAAGCAGTTCTCAGTGGTCCCGGCTGCTGGCTGCAAAGTTTAGGGTAGGAGAGATTAATAGCCCATAGCCGGCTAAGCAAAGATTTCCTGGGGCCATCCACCACTACCACTACCACCACCACCATCATCATCATCATCATCATCATCATCATCATCATCATCATCATCATCATCATCATCATCATTGCTCTCTGCCAACTCATTAGTGGCAATAGCTAGTCAGAAAACATTTTCAGGCCTTTTAGTCAAATGTTAATTTTCCTCCTTCTGCAATTGTCAGTTGTCTTTCTTTAAAATCTTCTTTTATGTCATCTATCCATTTTTCTCTGGGCCTGCCTTTTCCTTTTTTACCTTCCTTGTATGTTTAGAGTGCTTTTTTGGGAAGTCTTGAGTCTTCTATCCTGTTTACATGTCCAATTGTCCATACCATGTTAGCCTCCTTTTTCTGAGTTTGTCCATGATGGTATTCTTTAGCCCAATCCGCTGCCATATATCTTCATTTCTAAGTTTTTGAAGTCTGCTAACTCCAAGAATTCTTCTTAGGCAGCTCATTTCTGCACTTGAGTACTCTTTTTCGTCTTCTCTTTTTTGCGACTCAGGTTTCAGATCCACATAGTATTTGTGGAATGACAACGGTATTGTAGGTTTGGATTTTGGTGCTTATTTTGATTTCTTTAGAGTTCCAGATGTGGTTCAGTCTTCCCATTGTTTGTAATCCTTTTGCTTTTTTATGTTTGATATCTTCTTGGTGGCTTCCATTACTTGTTAGTTGTCCTTAGGGTTGCCAGATACCTCCATGTCCAAAGGAGGACACCAGAAGTCACAAAGAAGGACAAAGCCGGACAAAAGAAATAGGTCATACAATTCACAAAGTACACATTCAATGGCGTAGAGAGGGCTACCCCAGCGCCTGGGGCAAAAGGCACCGTGCCTCTGACAACTCTTGACTTACAATATCGATCAGATAAAAAATATTTACAAGCAAAAAAGGTCCTTGCAATCAGGTTCTCTTCTTTGTCTATTGAGCATTGAGCAGCCCACCTGCGGCCACTCAACTACTCTTGCAACGTGTCACTCTGTGTATAGCTGAGATGACGAGATGGCTGAAGTCAAATCAGTTACAGCTCAATCCTGCCAAGACCAAAGTCCTCTGGATGGCTACCGAAAGGCACCAACATCTACTACCATCGACCTGTATCCGCAAAAATTAACTCGATGTGCAGCCAGTGTCCTCGGTGAAGAACCTCTGAAATTATCTCGATCGCACGGTTTTGATGAAGACACATGTGGCCAAAACCGTTGCGGGGTGCTTCAACACCTTAAGACTGATGAGAAGCATTCGCTCATCCGTGTCCACCAATGTCCTCAAATCACTGGTCTCCTCACTGGTGCTAACCAAGCTCGATTATGGTAATGCAACTCTTGTATGGATACACAACTACCAAGTTAACCGCCTTCAGTCGGTTCTGAACACCGCTGCGAGAATGATCTACCAGGCCAAACTCGGGGACCATATAACACCACTGCTCCGTGACTTACATTGGCTGTCTGTGCCGCAATGTATTAATTTCAAGCTTGTGACGTTGGTCTTCTGCTGCCTGAATGGTACAGGTCCTGCGTATCTGACGACCGAACTGAAACGTGTCACCAACCTCACCCGATTCGTGAGGTAGGAGGAGAACCATTGGAGAATGGGGAAGGTATATGATCAGCCAGGCAATAGTCAACATCCAAAGGGCAGTGAGGCTAGGTTGTTACAGCTATGGAGGAAATGATTTCAGAAAAAGGAAGGATTTAAGCTTAGATCTGAAGACTTGAGGAGATAGTGCAGAAATTATAGGAAATGGGGACTCAGATTTTATTGCTTGAAAGTGTCCAAGTGTGTGAAGGGAAGCTGGGATCGAGTTCCAAAGTTCAGGTGCAGCGTATGAGAAGGAACGGTTGCAAATTTTCAGGAATACTTGATTCAGCGGGCATGACAGAGTGAGATGACGAACGTGTGAGTCAAGGAGGCTGAGGGGCTAATAGTGATCTAAGGTAGACAAGTTTTGATGACTGAAGTGAGCTATGTGTAAGTGTTATTATCTTATATTGGATACATTCAGTTATTTTAAGCCAAAGTAATGATTTTAGTATGTGTGAAATATGGGAGAATTTAGGTGCCTTAGTAACAGCTCGAGCTAGTGCATTTTGTATTGATTGCAATTTTGTGATGGTCCAGGATTTGGATGGATATCGCTTGAAAGAGCAAGAAGGATGATGATATCTGTGCGTCGGGTGAGACAAAAATGTGAACGGCAAATACAAAGATGTGAACAACGGAGGGTTAAGGAAAAGGAGATAGGAATTTTGTTTAGATGAGAGTATTGATCAATGGCAGTGCAATAGGTCTAATGATTAATCGGTTTGCATACATCAAGTTTCAAGAAAAAAATGAACAGTTAGAATAAACAAATAGAGAGAAAATAATGTCATGATGTCAGGCTGAGATTAACGAGTAAAGTCAAGTTGTGAAGAAAAGTCAAATTGTCTTTCAGCTCATGCAGTGGATCACAAGCTCAGCATGAGGTCAATAGTGCAGCCGATGTTAGTATGGAGTGAAATAATTTAATAGAAAAACTGAGAAGGCCCGGAGTTCAATAATACAAATAGTAATGGTATGAAATGAGCGATGATAGGTCATGTTGATTCTAAGTCTATGGATTCTGGCGAAATTAAATAAAATAGTTAAAGAAAAATATACCGGCATAAACAGCTGGAAACTACTTAAAAATTAAGAGCAAAATTTTAACAATTCGCAAGAACAATATTGAAATTTGTCAAATTAATAAACAAACTGAACGGAACAAATCTCAAGCTTCTAGTCCGCTTCACTGCCCCGTAATTGCATAGGGTAAGGTTTAGGGTTTGGGTTAGGTTTAGAGTTTTGGGCTAGGTTTAGTGTTAGGGCTTGGGTTAGGGTTAAGTTGGCGATGAGTTTACCGACAAGCCCTTACATTTACCCCTTGTTGGCGGTGAATTAACCGACAAGTACCAGACTACCTTCCGTAGTCTGTAGCAAACTTTGTTTTTAAGCGATTACGCGCCATAGGAGTTTTTATTTATTTATTCAACGATCGATTGATATATGTTACTAGGTAGGGCTGGAGACGAGCGGCGTAACCAAAAGTAGTCCATAAACCAGAGTTTCCCAAAGTGTGTTTGCGGAACCCCAGGGTTCCGTGACATGGATAGAAGGGTTCCGCGAGGAGGATACAAAAACTTTAAAATATTATTGATTCAATCTGTCTTAAACCAATAATGATCAAATATAATTTTATAAGAATAGTGCAACAATAGAAATTGCGGCGATCATTGATTCTTTAAATAAAAATGAGGTCAAATGAAATGCGCATGTGCAATGGTGCTACTGAATTTCCTATTATAGTTAAGCGAGCTATATGCACATTGCTGCCGTTTGCAACTACATATCTGTGTGATATGTAGTTGCATAGTATGAAACGTATAGTTTCATACTATGCAAATGCAAAAACTAGATACAGAAATCGACTCAATGCATCAGCAAACACGAAACTGCAGCTTTCCAACATTATGCCAAATATCAACAGAATTTGCAGCACAAGATTTTTTTAAGGAAAAATTACTACGAGGTCGATGAAAAACTGTTAAATTCCGGATGAAAAATAATTTTGGCACTTCCCATTTTAGTTTATTCTGCCCGGCTACCCACAGACCATAATGGTAGTAGAATCAAATTTCTAATATCGGATGTAAAGTGCAGACAGTCTGGTATGGTGGTGATGCGCAACAGCTTCCAGAGTTTCTCTGAAAAGACTGTCAAAGCCCAATAGGGAAAAACTCGGAATAACTTCTAGGGGGCCTTTGTATGAAAGGCGGACTGTCATAACATAATTACTGCGGGGCCAAAAAACAACCAGAGGGCCACTGCCCCCGTAGTTTACATGTTAAAAAACACCGTGTTGCAGCATTTAACTCTTCGGCTGCCATGTTGTTTTCACAGAATTTACCCCTCAACACTTTCCCAAAATATTTTAAATCAAAAATCACAGCAATATTGACAATTTATATATAAATTGCAAGGGTTTTTCATTATCTATAAGAATATGAAAAGAAAAATGTAACATTTGCAATTACATCTTCATATTTCATGAGAAGAAATAAAAATTTAAAAAATTTAAAAATTTAAATTGGACTTTGAAGTTCATCAAAAATTTTGCCAGCAACAACACAATGTAAGTAAGCTATCTGAAACATGGACATATATTACATAAACATTTTAAAAATTATATATAGATGTATAAGTGTCATATTTTAGTTTATACAGGATTTTGTGTGAAAAGTCTCAAAGCAATTATAACACATGTATTTTTGGGACTTGTCACAAAAGTTCCTAAAAAGTTTTGTCAGCAACAAGACATTATTAGCAAACTATCTGAAACATGTACACATATGTAATAGACATTAAAATTATATAAAATGTGATATTTTAGTTTAGAAAGTATCTTGTGTGAAAGGTGTCAAAGCAATTATGACATACATATTTTGACACATGTCACAAAAGTTCAAAGACTTGGTTATTTTGTACTGCCCAGCAGAATTTTTTCATTTTCGTTGTCATCTGGTCTCAAAATATCCAAGTCATCAATCTTACCATTTTCAATTGCTTCCAAAACGTCCTTAGTTGAATAAAACTTCTGCCTCTATGCATGGAAGGGTATTTAAAATTTAAATGCCAGAAGGACCGCAAATCTCGCCAACAAATCAATTTATTTTCACAGTCAAACTCGCGAAACAAACCGTTTTTTCACACATTTTAGAAGCGAAAGCATGTTGGCTTTCACTGGAATTACTCTAGATCCTAAATATAAAGGTCTCTATTTAGAAATGGGTACGTTTTTGATGTGTGGTCAAAAACGACCGCAATGGCTGCATAAGAGTTAAAAAGAAACAAAACCATCCATCACATAAAAGTTGGACGGTCTTTAAAATGCTTTTCGTTTTTGAAAGGTTTTACTGTATTTGTTGGCAACACCTAACAATCACTTTTCTAACTGGTGATATAAATATAGGTACTTTCCCGTTATACGGACCCCAGTGAAGAGATACTAAGAAATGGTTAGGGTGGCAGTTAGGGTTAGTGTTAGGGTGAGGGTTATGGTTAGGCTAAAATTCTAACACTCACCCTAACCCTTACCCTAACCCTAACCCTAATATCTCTTCACTGGGGTCCGGATAACGGGAAAGTACCTAAATATATTTGGTAATTTTTTATTTCGCCCAAACAGTAAACTGTGTGTTTAAAAATTGGGACTAGTGACTATGTTGTTACGTTTGTATCAAAACATTTTCCAGCTAAAATAACTTTATGTATCTGTTATGTACATATTATTGTTTTGCAAAACAGTCATTCCTATTCTCATATTTTCCAATCCATATTACGAGTGGGGTTCCGCTGACAACATTGTACAAGAATTCAAAGGGTTCCGTGGCACGAAAAGTTTGGGAACCCCTGCCGTAAACACTGAAAGAAAGGGTTAGGGCAGTGTTTCTCAGACTGTGTGCCGTGGCACACTAGTGTGACGCGCGAGATTATCAGGTGTGCCGTGGGATTTGGTGGAAATTTTATTAAATTTAAAATGTCAATGTTTTAAATGTCTCAGATCAATGACTGCTTCAACACTCTGTCTTGTACGTATAGCCAGTGAGGGCCGTAGCATCACCGACAAGTCTGATGAATTTAGAGTCTTGGTTATTCGATCCCTAGGACCTGGGAGGTTGGGAGGCGCAGCATCGCATACCAAGCCCCTTGGTATAAGGACGATGCTGGTGTGGGGAGGGGTTGTGAATTGGCAGTTAAGACTACGTGGGACCAAGTACGCCTAGGCCACTAAGATTCAACCCCTGCCCTGTGTCTGGTTTGATTGGAAAGCTTGATTCTCGTAGGTAGCTGGAGATGCGCAAGGTTTCCAGTTTCTACGCGGCTCCTAGGCAGAGGTACCGCAGGGGTCTTATCGGCAGAGCGGCTGTGTACTGAAAGAGAGGACTTGCAGTCTGTTCCGAACCAAGCTAATCAAGTTGTGAACTTCCTGACCACTTAAATCTTGACTTCTTTCAAAGCTCTGCGAGGCAATGGATTCCGAATATACATGCCTATTATACCATAATGATGTTCGCTGGCTTCCACGAGGGAAGGTTTTGATGTCTTTCAATAGCACAAAATTGTGACGTCTTCTCAAGTGTGCCGCCGATGTTTTCGCGTATTTCTAGTGTGCCACAAGACAAAAAAGTTTGAGAAACACTGGGTTAGGGTTAGGGTAAGGGCCATGGTCAGGGTAGGGTTATGGTTAGGGTGAACTCTAACTCTAACTCTAACATTAACCCTAACCTATACATATTCGCATAGTGATACCTTACGCCGCCCGTCTCCAGCCCTAACTGTTACTAAATAGGCCTACCTTTCACCGTGATCGCCTCTAATTTCGTTTATAGAAAGTTTGTTTTGCCGACAGCTCGGTCGGTAATACGGTTTGTTTGAATTATGACTTTTCCTTTCTATATTTCTAAAGTTTCTGCTCATCCTCACGATAAATGTTTTATAATAATGAATACTGCACTCTGAACTACAAATCACCTAAAGCTAAAACATCTAAAGGCGATTTTGCAGAAATATAACAGATGATCTATCTATCGCATGCGCATTGCGCACACAACGAGATACAATCTATGTAGTGGTACTAGTGCGCTTGCAGCGCAGAAAATGAAGCTATAGCGACGCCATCTTGCTGAACTCAATATCGTGAAGAGTAATGTTGAAGTCATGCTTCCAGCATAAGCCTGACACTCAGCTATTCCTTACCTTCTCACCTCTTTCATTCAATGCTTCTAATCATTACAGTGGCTTAAAATAACAGAATGTATCCAATAATAATAATTGGTAACCCTGATAATAACACTTACACATAGCTCACTTCAGTCATCAAAACCTGTCTACCTTAGGTCACTATTAACCCCTCGGCCTCCTCAACCCACACGTTCGTCATCTCATCTCACTCTATCACGCCCGCTAAATCAGTCATCCCTGAAAATTTGCAACCGTGCCTTCTCATACGCTGCACCTGAACTTTGGAACTCGATCCCAGCTTCCCTTCGCACACTTGGACACTTTCAAGCAATAAAATCTGAGTCCCCGTTTCCTATAATTCCTGCACTATCTCCTCAAGTCTTCAGGTCTGAGCTTAAATCCTTCCTGTTTCTTAAATCATTTCCGCCATAGCTGTAACAACCTGGCCTCACTGCCCTTCGGATATTGACTATTGCCTGGCTGATCCCATGCCTTTCCTATAGCTATTTTAAGAAAGGCTGAGCGCCTAAGAATAAGCAGCTACTGTTGTGCTGCTTTCCAAGGCGCTATAGAAATCCACGAGATTTTACTTTACTTACTTTACTTTACTATTATTGAGCTTGAATCTGCATTCTCATCAATCTATGTTTTGATGTCATCTAATCTCCTCGCTCTTAACCCATGATTATCATTAAAACTTTTTCCTATGTGCTCACTGGGTGGTTTTGTTCCCCCCACCGCAGGGGCTGCACACCATAGCGGAACCTACGACTACGGTTTGGGCCTACGATTCCATTGGGATTTGGTCTCCCACGGGGAATGCGCCCTCCAGTGTTACCTACGGCCCCTTTTGGACATACGGCTTCTTTTTTGCTTACGGACCCAAAGGAGTTTTGTCTCCCACGGAGGGCTGTGACTTTTTCTCCCCGAGGGTCTGTGCCCCCTGTGGATGATAAAGCCCCCACGGAGGCTGGGGCTAGGTCTCCCACGGGTGGCTGCGCCCCCATTAAGGCCTACGGCCTCACATGGGGGCTGCGCCTTCGAGTAGGACCTGCGGCCCCACACGTGGGGCTGCACCCCTCAGTGCACTGAGGGCTTACGGCCTCCCTTGGGGCTTGGGCTTGGTCTCCGACGGGAGGATGCGCCCAAGTAGGGCCTACGGCCCCCACGTCGGTTGAGGCATGGTTTACGACGGGAGTTTGCGCCCCCCTCCAAGTATGGTTTACAGGCTACTGCTTAGCACGGGGGTATGCGTTCCCAGTAGGGCCTACGGCGCCACACGGGGCGATCCGCCAGTGGTGCCGTACAACGTGCAGGCAATCAGGACGATTCGTGAAGCTGCAATGAAGACGCTTCGTCAAACGCTCCGTCGATTGTAAAGTTTGGTTGTCAATGGCAACAACGTCATCCAGTCACAGTCTCTGAATGTAGCCTATCTGGACATTAAGACTGCATTCGATTCGATGAATCGGACCGCCTTATGGAAAGCATTTGTTCGCAAAAGGGATGCCAGATATGTCTGTTTAGTCTGATAGAAGATTTACACCAGAATACGAGAGCTAGCATCTTGGTTGGTCGAAACCTCTCTGCTCGATTTTCGACGACATCATGCGTAACACAGTGCTGCATATACTCGCACCGATCCTCTTCGGCGTCGCCATCGACTGGATTCGCATAACTGTGAAACATGGCATTAGCGTCGCAGACGACACAGCCCTGTTTTTAACCCTCCGCTACCACTGCCCCGAATATGCCTTTCCAGTTTCAGCCACGTTTCTGCCCCACTTGGTATGAAGGTTTCCTGGACCAAAACCAAGTTACAGAACGTAAGATGTGGATCACAGCCTCCTCTAACTTGGTGTGTTGAGTCAGTAGATAGTGTTGTATACTTGGTAGCGTTCGGTCCTCCAATGGACACTGTCATCAAGCCCTGGCCAGACGTATCACCCTATCCTCTACTACACTCATGTTCTCTTTGCATAATATCTGGCAGGACAGACGTCTCCAATGTTGCCAGTGCTGGTTCTTCAATCAGTTCTGTTTTTTTTACCTCGACTGGTTGTCTGGTTTCTTTGCGGAATCTGTATTTGTTTAGCAGATTTTTGCATTCCATATATGATTTGAGTTAAAAATAAATTATACATTCTTGGCATTTGGAATCAGAAATTTGACTGCTTTGACTGTGTCCAGCACTCTTTACACTCTTTGCTTTATATTGGTATTTCCAAATCTCCTCAATTTGCCAGGTTGTCCCAGCGAGATTGAAAATTTTCGCAATCTCTGAACTTGGGTTACAGCCTTTTGAACCCGTTTTCAAATTGTTTTTTTTTCTGGTTTTTAACGACTCGATCTGGTTTTCAGAAAGTTCACTGGCGACACTGGGCGTCTCTCTCTCTCTCTCTCTCTCTCTCTCTCTCTGGCCATCAAGCTCCGTCTGTACCAGACACTTGTTCTGTCCGTCTTACTTTACGATGTCGAGTCATGGACCTTACTCGCCTCGGAACCAAGGAAGCTGGAAGCGTTCCATACTCATACATGTACCTTGCAGTTCGCTGTTACGACTTCATTACCTATGCGGAGATATTCTCGCGGACCGGATTATCATCACTCAATGATCTGAGAAGTAGTCGCCGCCTTGCTATTTTCGGACATGCTGCCCGCCATGGAAAGACAGATCCGGTTCATCAAGCCCTCCACTGTCACGTCGACCTGTCCATTGGTCGTCTACCTGATCGATCGAGGAAGCGCTGTCCTGTTTGTGCCAGGGACGGATGGATCGACTACATTCATACCTAGACCAGAGAGATCAGCTCTCTGGAGACGTGCCATCCGACGGGGTCATGGTCAAGGGGTGAACCAACGGGCCCCGTTGGCTACGCGCTGATAATGATGATGATGATGATGATGATGATGATGATGATGATGATGATGATGATGATGATGATGATGATGATGATGATGATGATGATGATGATGATGATGATGATGATGATGATGATGATGATGATGATGATGATGATGATGATGATGATGATGATGATGATGATGATGATGATGATGATCTCATTTCGACCGTCGTCTGTGATGTAACTCCCAAGGTACTTATAACCTTCCACCTGCTGTAGCTGTACATTTACTGCAGACTATTATTATTATTATTATCGAATGCTTAATGTGCTAAATGATGTCAGCCATTTGATTGCGACATTATCAGCTGTGTGTAAAGTTTGTAATCCACCGTCCTCTAGCCTGGTTATAGGGCAAGAGTCAGCTAGGTGCGACATTGTTTGAATGACACCGCAGGGGCACAGGTTCGAGTCAGTTAATCCCCATTTCTGATGACAGTAATTGCAGTGTCCCTGTCCAGTTCGGAAACGGTTTAACAGACACCACAGGTGACGAGGCAGCGTGTCATAGCCTGGTTGTCGGATAGCGGGATCTTCGACCAATTGGCAGTTTATCACCTGAGCCGACTCCCAGTCAAGTCTCCACTGTCTATCGACATCTGAGGGAACCTTGTTAAGCTGCAGAGGATGGCGTGATTTCAATCGGTGATTAGGAGGGTTGGACAGGTCCTCGAAGAGTGGCAGGTCCTCACGGTCTGCTATCTTTGATAGAAATCTGTCCACTGCAGCTTCCCGTCGTAAGTATGGTGGTTGGATATTTGACAGAACTGGCAGCCATTGGAGCGCTGTTGAGCGCAGGGTTCCGGAGACAAGTCTCATGGCTGAGTGCAGCTGCGTGTCCACCGCCTTTGTGTGCGAGGAGCGATACCAGGCGGGACACCAGTATTCCGCGGCTGAATAGCAAAGTGAAAGTGCAGACTGTCTCAGAGTAGCGGCGTTTGCTCCCCAGGAGGAACCGGCTAATTTTGACAGGAGGTTTGTCCGGGTTCTGACTTTGCCGGCCAACTTTGAAAGATGTGTTTTGAAGCTTAAAGTTCGATCAAGAGTAACGCCAAGATATACAGGGAATGGGTCGTGCTTCAATTGTTTCCCATCCATATTAATTTTTAGCTCGTATTTTGCTTTTCTGTTGTTCCAATGAAATACACTCGACACAGTTTTATTGGCGTTTGGTTTAAGCCGCCATTTTTTGCAGTAGTCTGAGATCCGCTGTGTGTCGATAGTTAGCTGTTCTTCAAGTTCCTTGACTGTCTGGGCTTGAACGGCAAGGCCGATGTCGTCGGCGTAGCCGTATTTCCTGCTAACTGTGTCAGGTATATCATTTAGATACAGATTGAATAATATAGGAGCTAAAACTGAGCCCTGTGGAAGGCCATTTCTCTGACATCTCCATGAACTTATGTCATCTCCCATATGTACTCGAAACTGTCGGTCACGGAGAAGTAAATCCACGATACGAACGAACCATGGTTGGAAATTCATCGAGAGTTTGTAACGTAAACCGGCATGCCAAACCGTATCAAAGGCTGCTGTCAAGTCCAAGAAGACAGAGCCTGTCTTTAGGCACTTCTGATAGCCATTTTCTACTGTATGTATGTTGTAAGTGCAACAACCTGATCACAGGTGCTGCGACCTTTTCTGAAGCCAGCTTGAAACGGGTTTAGTATGTCGTCTACCGATGTGGCGATGTGATTCAGTTGTAGTCTCTCGAATAACTTGTAACAGACGCTGAGTAGCGAGATTGGTCTGTAGCTTGCCGCAAGAGTTTTGTCTTTTCCTGGTTTTTCGATGGCAATGACCTTTGCTTTGCGCCAAATCTTTGGAATATTGTTACTCGTTATGATTTTGTTGAAAAAAGTTAGTAGCCATTTGCATGCCTTTGGACCCAAATTTTTTATAAACTCAGGGTGAATATTATCGTACCCTGGAGCCGTGACTGTTTTCATGGATTTAAGAGCGTTTTGAAGGTCATTGTCGAAGAACACGGGAGCCGATTCTTGTGGCTGGTGTTTTCCAGATCGTAGGAAGGCTTTATTTTCCGATTGTACATGTCGCTTTAATAGTTTATCAATGGGCGCTTTTGCGACTTTTGTTAAATGAGATGCAACGGAATTTGCTTTAACTGGTGAATGAACGTTTTTTGGAGGCAACTGGGCGGCGCCAAGTCGTCAAATTAACGCCCAGCCCTTTACGACTGGAGTGTGAGAAATCCAAACTAGCGGTTGTCTTTTCCCAACGATGGCGGCGGGCAGCATTCAGAGATTCAATTAAGTGATCGGCTACATCCGGGTCTCCCGACTCCTCGTATTGTTGGAGGAGGACTTTGCATTCTTCGTCTGGGCATGGAATGTACATTGGTCGGAAGCCTCGAGGGATGTTGGAGTGGGCGGCCTTTAGCAGGGCTCCTGAGAAACGATGATAGGCACTTTCTATGGGGATATTCTTGGGAATCAAGTGAATGATTCTTTCTATATCCGCTGAGAATGATGGCCAATCAGCTTTACGAAAATTCCATCTCCGCTTCTGGATCCCGTCAACCAGTGGAAGTTGTACGCCTACGTGTAGTACGGAGGGTCTATGTTGGCTGTGTGGGAAGTCGGTGAGGACTGTGACGGATGCAACAAGTGGACGTCCGTGTATCGCCGTGACCCAGCACAGGTCCGGTGAATACTCCCTTTGCCATCTTGCTGAGCGAAATGTCCCTTTTTGTTTGGGATCATGAATAAGATAGCACTCATTGGCAGATGCCATTCTTGCAAGTAATCTCCATTTGGGTCACTCTGGTTATATCCCCAATCCGTGTGGTGGTTATTGAAGTCACCAACTATGATGGCAGGGTGAGGTAGGATTGGTGGGCGGTTCGTGTCATCCCAAGTATCGGTTGGCGGCTTGTACACGTTCCCAATGTGGAAGCCACCTATCTGAATGACATCGTATCGTGAACTGGACTCTATGTGGTGGACGTCTGCGATGGTATTCCGGGTATACGTAGCTCGACCATATTTCGCGTGAAGGTCGTGAGCGATGAGGTCGAAGCCCGGAATTGAGAACAGGTCGGATATGTCTTTCTCAACGTGTGTCTCTTCAAGACAGATAACGTCGATGTGATGTTCTTCGGCAATTGAGCTGATAAATTGTCTTGGCGGCTGAGAGGCCTTCGACGTTTAGCTGCAGAATTCGCAGTGCCGAACCGACGGCTAGAAAGTCGTGGCCGTTGTCGAGATGACCTTTGTTGGCACATGGACCGGGATCGTGGTGGATTCGGTCAGCTGGTGACATCATTAGTTTCCCTCAGAACGAGGTACTCACGGGGAGGGCGAACGAGAACGCTGATGCCTTCCTCCCCAACTGCAGACTATCATGACTTCTGTCTTTAAGACAGAAGTCATGACTTTAAGAAGTCAATTTTAAAGACTTCTGTCTTTAAAATTGACTTCCCTTAATTTGTTACGTTTAACTTTATCAACAGATTTTTTAAAGCCTATGAGGCATATGTAGGTATCTTTTTCATGTCTAAATTTCCGTCGCAAATAGTTCGTAGTTGTAAGATAGCCTCTCTTGTACCTTTGCCTTTTCTAAATAATGTTTTCTATTTGTAAATAATGTTTTTCTATGATTTATTCTGTCTTTTTTTAAGTGCAGCAGAATTTTTAAGGAGTGTGAGATCAGACTTATTGTCCTAAATTAGCTGCACTCTATTGCCTTGTTAGTAAAGTGAAGTAAAGAAAAGTGGATTTATATAACGCCATGGAAAGCAGCACAACAGTAGTAACTGCTTATTCTTAGGCACTCATCCTCTCTTAAAATAGTCATAGGAAAGGTATGATATCAGCCAGGCAATAGTCAACATCCGAAGGGCAGTGAGGCTAGGTTGTTACAGCTATGGAAGAAATTATTTCAGAAAAAGGAAGGATTTAAGCTTAGACCTGAAGACTTGAGGAGATAATGCAGGAATTATAGGAAATGGGGACTCAGATTTTATTGTTTGAAAGTGTTAAATTGTGCGGAGTTCCAAAGTTCAGGCGCAGCGTATGAGACGGCACGGTTGACTGATTCAGCGGGCGTGAAAAAGTATCTCAACTGCTATGTAATTTTTTATATCCTTGTGGCGAGATCCAGGTGTGCCTTGCATTGATTTGTTGGTTAAACCACGTGTTCGCTAAAGTAAAGCTGGTTTGTCTGCAGAAATCAATTAGTAATTCTCCATTTTCATTTTTTCACCTAGTCCCACAATTTCTCTTTTGTCGCTTCACACCTTTGCATTAAAATCTCCCATTACCACAAGACAGTCGGCAAATCGTTTGTGTGATTTTATGACGATTCTGATATCTTCGTAGAATTTGATTTTGTTCTCTTCTTCGTCATCGTCTGTCTGTATCCGTATATCTGGATGAGTAGTGTGGGACTAGGGTTTGCCTAGATTCTAGTTATGAACATTCTATCTTATGCTGGTTCATGCCATTTATCTCATTCAGAATGATCGGGACTTCTCTGTTTTCCGCCCGAGTATATTACTCGGTACTGTCTTGCGTTATCTGGTAGCGAGGTCATGAAGTCACCATCCCCGTTCCAGAATGTTTCAGATATTCCTAGTCCCGGCCTAGTCCTAGTCCGTGTTTAGGCGTCCCATCTCTTGTATCACATTTGCCAGGTTCATATAGACTTCGTACATTCCAGCAGGGCAGTGGCGGCTCCAGGATTTGGCAAGTGGGGGGCCGTTGGGGTGGCAACTTCTAATCATGGGGGCCAACCATTTGTTGTTAGGTATGCAGTATTAAGTATAGGGTCCCAACAGAGGGGCAACTGGAGGGGCAGGCACTCAATAGGGGCAGACTGATTTTGATTAACTGAAATGTTGTAAAATTTAAAGGAATGCATGTCTTAAAATTTACTTAAATTAAAAGACGTACCAAGAAGTAAAAACTCTGTTTTTGAAGAAAATATTAAAGCACCTGACTGGAGAAGCCAGAGCAATGATAGGACTGAAATGGCAGTGCGAGGGAAATGGAACCCAGTGTCGATGAATGAGCATAATCGATATTTCTGCCACAAGTCACATATTAAATCAGTTGTCAGTGCCGATGTTATAAAATATAACTGAAACAGCTTAGATAATTGGCGCTGTTGATTATAAATAGTGCTGAAATAGTGAATAGTGCTGCAACCGATCGATCGATCTGACGTCGTGTGTCGGAATAGTCTGCTCAGTCACAAACAAAGCGTTGCGAGAAATAGCAATGATGTGAAGGTTGTTAACAAACCATACGCTGTGTGATGTGCAGGTGTTCCTTTGTCTAAATACGCAAAACCGGATTGTACTCGCGTCGGCAGATAAATAATACAGGGTGAGATAAGAAATAAAAATATGAAAACAGTGCTTTGAACATTCGGTACTGTTAGAAACTGACGAATGCCCAAACTTTGCCATTTTACTTTTTATAGAAAACTCATTCCTAATTTTCAAGACCTGACTGCAATTTTTTTAAACTTTTTCTACTTATTGCTGTCGTCTTCTCGAGGAGCGGGAAAGAAGCACCTGCAATCCTGCAGCCATTATTTCTATTTATTATTGTATAGTTTGTACTAGCTGTTAACCCGTAAAAAAATGACGGGAGAGAGTGGCTACTTCCTACCCCGATTTATTGCAGAAGTTTAAATAACAGTATTGCACATAAAAATTTCTGACATCTGAAAATAGCGGATCAGTCAAAGTGTTAAATAAATCATCGGAAATGTTAGTAATTGCATGAAATGACGGGATATTTGAGCCATTGCATGAAACGACTGACTCTATGAGGCATTACACGCAATGACCGAAACTTTTTGTAATTTCGCGTAATGACTAATTAGTAATTACACGTTTTGACTGTAACATATATATAGGATGGGGCAATCAACTTCCTGTCGTCTGTCAACAAGCAAGCAAAACACCACAGATAGTTGAATAATATGCAAATTATATGCAACTTCCTTAAACAAGGATTCATTACATGGGTTCATCACAATATGATGCCTATTACAAACAATAGCTGCATCTCAAAATTCAGACATAACCTGCAATTTGTACTATCACTCATATTATTAACCATGATTCCATTAACGAAATAAAATAATACTATACTGTGGCGAACCGGGCCTCTATGACTCAACACTAACTTTCCTAGGATGCCTAGGCCCGGTTGGCTACATCGGGTGATCAATCAGATTAGGTCACGTGGTTGTTCGACCTAGCTTTTTGACATAGGTTTTACTCTCTTTATAAGGCTGACTATCTATCTCTCTCCGTGTACCGTGTACCTTATCTCTCTCCGAGTACCGTGTACCTTCCCAGCTCTCGTGTACCGTGTACCTTCCTAGCTCTCGTGTACCAGTGTACCACTTCTCGTGTACCGTGTACCACTCTATATATGTACAGCTGTGTGAAAAAGTCCTGCACGTTTATAGGATTTTGGGATTTTTGTTTTTTATGAATATCTGAATAACCATTAATGATTTAGGATATGCAAATCTCAATATATTTCAACGGGTATTGATGTTTTTGGCAAAGAATTTGCTATTATTGTGTGATTACCTTATGGATCCTCACAAAAAAAAAATTTGTGAGGAGCGTGAAACGTGAAACGTGCAGGACTTTTTCACACAGCTGTACCGTTCTTGACAAAGGCCCTTACCTTCCGACCACACGCTGCCCTCAGCTATCGGCCCTGATCTACTGCCAAGATCGCTAATTATAGGGGTTTGGACTGGCCTAAAAGGAAGGTGTGCTAAGCTCACTAGCCAATCACTGCCACCCTTCCCTTATCGTTGGGCTTCATCCAACGAACATCTGCCTCTCAGTCTTCTTACACTATTTGGCTAATTACTACCTCCATATTATTATTATTATTATTATTATTATTATTATTATTATTATTATTATTATTATTATTATTATTATTATTATTATTATTATTATTATTATTATTATTATTATTATTATTATTATTATTATTATTATTATTATTATTATTATTATTATTATTATTATTATTATTATTATTATTATTATTATTATTATTATTATTATTATTATTATTATTATTATTATTATTATTATTATTATTATTATTATTATTATTATTATTATTATTATTATTATTATTATTATTATTATTATTATTATTATTATTATTATTATTATTATTATTATTATTATTATTATTATTATTATTATTATTATTATTATTATTATTATTATTATTATTATTATTATTATTATTATTATTATTATTATTATTATTATTATTATTATTATTATTATTATTATTATTATTATTATTATTATTATTATTATTATTATTATTATTATTATTATTATTATTATTATTATTATTATTATTATTATTATTATTATTATTATTATTATTATTATTATTATAGGACCTCGAGCTATGTTATTATTAATTCTTTATTACTTTCGACTACTTACTGGCCATCAGCGCCACCTAGCAATTACCTTACGAACTATCTTTTATATTCTATTATTGATCTCAGGCTCACCTCTATCAGCTATTATCAATTTCGTCACTATACACACTGGCTCTCCCAAACAACATTCATGTGTCTTCCTTACCTGACACATTTCTTATGTACTTGTCGGATAAAATTGCTAAAATTCGGGGAAAATTTTCTAGTGTTGCTTCAACTGGGTTCTCTCTTCCTGGCTCACCACCACCTGTGTTTAGTTCCTTTCAATCTATCACTCTTTCTGATCTTCACAAATTGATTTTTCCATCGCCGCCTACTCATTGTTCTCTTGATATACTGCCAAATTACATACTCAAAGAATGTCTTGATGTCCTTGGTCCAGTTATTCTGAATCTGATAAATCTTTCACTAACAGAAGGTTGCTTTCCATCTTCCTTTGCAAATGCTGTGATCCACCCTCTAATAAAGAAATCATCCCTGTGCCCAAATGACTTAGCAAATTACAGGCCTATATCCAACTTGAACTTTTATCAAAGATTCTCGAGAGAGTGGTTGCAAATCAAATTCATGCCCATCTGTCTTCAAATGACCTTTTTCTTCACTTTCAGTCAGCATACCGTAAATATCATTCCACTGAAACTGCTCTGCTCTCTGTCCACGATCAGATCATAAATGCAATGGATGATGGCAAGGTCACTGCATTAATACTTCTTGAGCTATCAGCAGCTTTTGATACTGTGGATCATTCCATCCTCCTACACCGTCTCCAACACTGGTTTGATCTTTCTGATTCAGCACTGCACTGGTTCACTACTTATTTGAGTCCTCGCACTCAGTCTGTCTGCACAAATGGCACCTTTTCATCATCAGCTACTTTAAATTATGGGGTCCCCCAAGGCTCTGTTCTTGGTCCTCTCTTGTTCACTTTATACACTACTCCTCTTGGCTCATTACTGTCAAACCATCACCTAGATTACCACCTATATGCAGATGATACTCAGATCTTTATTTCATTTGAAAAGTCTTCATCAGAAGCTTCATTGGACACTATTTCTCAAGCATTCTCTCATATTCAGTTCTGGATGGATTCAAACAAATTGCTTTTAAACCCGGCCAAACTGAATTTTTACTTTTAGGCACAAAGCCCCAGCTCAAGAAATTTGATTCCATAAACTCTATTAAACTTGGTGATTCAACTATTCCTGTAAATAGTTCTGCAAGGGATCTAGGAGTAATTTTTGATTCCACGCTTTCTTTCTCAACTCACACAAATAGCATTTGTAAAGTAGCTCACTACCACCTTCGTGATTTGTATCGTATTAGGAAATTTCTGAATAAACCTGCATTAATGCTTTTGGCAAATGCCTTAGTGTCCAGTCGTCTTGATTATTGCAACTCCTTTCTTTTGGCATTTCTAAATCAAACCTGGCTAAACTCCAACGAGTTCAAAATTCATTGGCTCAGGTAGTTTCAAAAACCCCCAAAACGTGAGCACATAACCCCAGTCCGTAAGGGTCTTCACTGGCTTCCAATTAAAGAAAGGATAGACTTTAAAATCTGCCTTCAGGTATACAAAACACTTTACTACAAAGAACCCAGTTACCTTCTTTCAAAACTTTCTGTACAAGCAAACAAATACTCAACCAGATCCTCGTCTGCAATAGTTCTCTCCATCCCCCATACTCGGACAGTTCTTGGTTCTCGTGCTTTCTCAGTGGCTGCCCCAAAACTCTGGAACTCATTGCTTCAGCATGTTCGCATTGGAAATTCATTACAAATGTTTAGAGCAAGATTAAAAACCCATCTTTTTGACCGGGCTTATCCACCATAGACTGTCACCCGTTTGTTTCCAACGCACACACTTCACTCCTCTACCATAGACATAGTTGCACTAACTGAAACCTGGGTATCTCCGTCTACTACTTCATGTCAACTGATTGAGGTAACCCCACCTGGCTTCTCCCTCCTAAGTTTTCCTCGTTCAAAAAGTCTACCAATTGCTCTAGTAATTTAGGTGGAGGCACCGCTTTCCTTATTCGCGATCATATACAAATTAGCAATTCCTCATCAATTAATTTCTCCTCATTTGAATGTTCATCTGTCACTCTCAATCTTCCTCTCTCAAAACTAACTATTTTTAACATTTACCGCCCCCCTACATCATCAAAATATTCAACCTCATTCATGACATTCCTTGACGAATTTTCCTCCTTTTTAGGCTCTGCAGCTACAACTCCACATGAGTTCTTAATTACCGGTGATTTTAATGTACATGTTGATAAGTGTGATGATCCCAACTCTATCCAATTCATACAACTGCTCACTCAGACTAACCTCACACAACACATATCTCTTCCTACTCACACTTTTGGACATACTTTAGACTTGCTCATCACGTCTTCTTCTTCATCACTATCTCCAATTTCAGCAATTAGCCAATTCTCTCCTTCTGATCATTTTCCCATCTTCTCCATTTTAAGTATCTGCTCGCCAACTCCTCCGCCTCGTGGCACCTACTCATTTCGCCGTCTTAACAAAATTGACGTAGCCTTGTTCTGTGACAACATTAAATCATCTGAACTAATTACTAACCCCCCCACTTCTCTGCCGTCACTGATCAATAAATACAATTCTGTGTTATCCGGTCTTCTTGATAAACATGCTCCTATCATCACAAGACCTATTTCATCACACAACAGCAAACCCTGGTATAACTCTTTCATTCATGCTTTCAAGTCATTTCGTAGACGTCTTGAACGAACATACCATAGAACACATTCTCCATCTGACCTTTTAAATCTTCGTTCCGCCACCAACCGGTACCATAATCTCCTTACATCTGCCAAAAAGAAGTACTATTCTAACATCATTTCAACAAATAGCTCTAACCCACGTAAGCTCTGAAAACCGTAAATGATCTTTTCCATCGCAAAGAATCAAAACCTCTCCCTCAATCCATTTCTCTGTCAGAACTTGCTGAATCTTTTGCTAATTTCTTCTCTGCAAAAATCTCTAAGATTGCAGTGTCCTTAAGTCTTTCACTATTACTCAAACCACCTCTCCTCATTACCCTTCTCCCCACAACCCCATGCAATTTATCCAGCTTCACTCCTGCAACTGATGAAGAGGTATCCAAACTGCTACTTTCTCTCCCAAACAAACAATGTGATCTAGATCCCATACCTACTTCTTTACTCAAACAGTGTGCCATCGTGCTTACGCCTATCATAACTAGAATCATTAACTCTCTCTTACCTCAGGCACTTTCCCATCTTCATTCAAAACTCTTTTGTCATTCCTCTCCTAAAAAGCCTGGTCTTGACAGAGAAGATCTTAATAACTATCGCCCCATCTCAAATCTTTCACTTCTATCAAAACTTACTGAGAAAATTGTGCTTTCTAGACTGACTGAACACCTTTCAAATAACTCGCTATATAATGCTCATCAGTCTGCCTACACTAAACATCACTCAACTGAAACCGTTCTCGCCTACATTCATGACAGACTCTTAACCGCAATTGGTCTCCGACAAGTTACTGGCCTTTGTCTCCTTGACCTCTCTGCTGCATTTGATACTATAGATCACAAAATTCTGCTCGAACGACTCTCTCTGGTTTGGAATATCTGAAATAGCTCATAACTGGTTTTCATCTTATCTTAAATCCCGGTCTTTTCAAGTGTCCTGTCTTAGCCAAATTTCTCTATCTCACACTGTAGATTTTGGAGTGCCTCAGGATCTGTTCTTGGGCCTGTACTGTTCAGCCTTTACACTACACCACTCTCATCTTTAATCAATTCCCTTAATTTAAATCACCAACTCTATGCTGATGACACTCAGCTATTCCTTTCCTTCTCACCTCTTTCATTCAATGCTTCTATTATTGAGCTCGAATCTGCATTCTCATCAATCTCTGCTTGGATGTCATCTAATCTCCTCGCTCTTAACCCTTCTAAGACAGAGTTTCTTTTAATTGGACTACCCCAACAACTCAAAAAAATTGACAATCCTAAACTAGTTTTGGCTTCTGACACCACAATAATCCCTGTTCCAACTGCTAGAAATCTAGGATTCAAATTTGATTCTTTTCTAAACTTCGAATCACAAATTTCCCAATTATCAAAAAGCCTGCTATGTTCATATTCGTGACCTTCGCCGCCTACGTCCTTGCCTAGATACTAAAACTGCCTCCACAATTGCCACCTCAATAGTCCACTCCAAATTAGATTATTGTAACTCCCTCTACTATAACCTTCCCAAAGCCTCTATCAACAAATTGCAATCAATACAAAATGCACTTGCTCGTGCTGTTACTAAGTCACCTAAATTCTCCCATATTTCACCCATACTAAAATCATTACATTGGCTTAAAATAACTGAACGTATCCAATATAAGATAATAACACTTACACATAGCTCACTTCAGTCATCAAAACCTGTCTACCTTAGGTCACTATTAATCCCTCAGCCTCCTCGACCCACACGTTCGTCATCTCATCTCACTCTGTCACGCCCGCTAAATCAATCATCCTGAAAATTTGCAACCGTGCCTTCTCATACGCTGCACCTGAACTCTGGAACTCGATCCCAGCTTCCCTTCGCACACTTGGACACTTTCAAACAATAAAATCTGATTCCTCATTTCCTATAATTCCTGCACTTTCTCCTCAAGTCTTCAGGTCTAAGCTTAAATCCTTCCTGTTTCTTAAATCATTTCCGCCATAGCTGTAACAACCTAGCCTCACTGCCCTTTGGATATTGACTATTGCCTGGCTGATCCCACACCTTTCCTATAGCTATTTTAAGAGAGGCTGAGCGCCTAAGAATAAGCAGCTACTGTTGTGCTGCTTTCCAAGGCGCTATAGAAATCCACGAGATTTTACTTTACTTTACTTTACTTTGTCCGGCCGGATACCCTGGATTTGACCTGGATCTTTAGTGATTTTGGATTTGGTGTGCCATCGGTTGATGCTCCTGTGCATTATGAAAGTGGCGCTATAGAAGTTTAAGATTAGATTAGATTAGATAGCTGTTGGCAAGAGCTGAAATGCTATAAATGCTGTCAATAAAATATCATACTACTTATTAATAAAGACGTGATAATTAATTTAGCTAAAATTGTGTCTTTGTGTCTGATCCTGCCAATGATTTCAGTTTTGTAAGCTAGCAAATTGCTATGTGGCCTTGAACAAGAGCATTTCCGATACTGCAGTTCAGCATACATACATGGTACCTGAATGATGAAGTAATAGCCATTGCATTTTTTACAACACAGTAGACGGCCGCATCAAACGAAAGATAACCAATGCACTTGGTAAACAGAAACACCTAAACAAATTCAGTCCGAACTCAGTACCGTTTCTGAAAAGGAGCTCAGCAACTTTGTCACAAGTAATACTATGTCTTTCTTTAATACTCGACCTGCATGCTGATTTCCTCACACACGCAGACTCAGGCAGCTGGTAAACCCGTGATGAATTTCATGTAACCAAAAAAGACGCAAACACTTTGGCAGTTACTACTCTTACATCATCTCAACAAACAGCTCTAATCCACGAAAACTCTGGAAAACTGTAAATGACCTATTCCACCGCAAAGAAACAAATCCTCTCTCTCAAACCATTTCCGTGTCACAGCTTGCTGAATCGTTTGCTAATTTCTTCTCTGGAAAAATCTGCAAGATTCGTAACAACCTTGCCTCGACTTTGACTAAGCAAACTGCCTCTCCTCACCACCCATCTCCGTCACAACCTCCGTGCGATTTCTCCAACTTCAATCCTGCAACTGAAGAAGAGGTATCCAAACTCCTGCTCTCCTTTCCAAATAAACAATGCGATCTTGACCCCATACCCACTTCTCTACTCAAACAGTGCTCCACTGTGCTTACGCCAACTATAACAAGAATTATTAACCTATCTCTCACCACAGGCATTTTCCCATCCTCGTTTAAAAACTCTTTCGTCATTCCTCTTCTAAAACTAAAAAAGCCTGGCCTTGACCGAGAAGATCTTAATAACTACCGCCCGATTTCAAATCTTTCTCTTCTATCAAAACTTACCGAGAAAATCGTTCTTTTTAGACTCACCGATCATCTTTCAAATAACTCACTATATAACACTCATCAAATCTGCCTACACTAAACATCACCCTACAGAAGCTGTCCTGGCCTACATTTACGACAGACTCTTAACTGCTATCGGTCGCCGACAAGTCACTGGTCTTTGCCTCCTCGACCTTTCTGCCGCATTCGATACTATCGATCACAATATTCTACTCAAGCGACTCTCTCCCTCTGATTCGGCATATCCGACAAAGCTCATCACTGGTTAAAATCTTACCTCAAGTCTCGTTCCTTCCAAGTTTCGTGTCTCAAACAAACCTCATCATCTCATAGCGTAAACTTCGGAGTGCCCCAAGGATCCGTCCTTGGGCCTGTATTGTTCAGTCTCTATTCCACACCACTATCATCCTTAATCGATTCGATTCCCTCAACTTGAATCACCAACTCTATGCCGACGACACTCAGTTATTCCTGTCCTTTTCGCCATCCTCATTTGACACATCAATTACTTTGCTTGAATCAGCATTCTCGTCTTTTTCGTCATGGATATCATCTAACCTCCTTGCTCTTAATCCATCCAAGACAGAATTCCTCTTAATAGGTCTACCCCAACAAGTTAAAAAAATTGACAGTCCCAAGCTAGTCCTGACTCCAGATACCACAATAATCCCTGCTCCAACTGCAAAAAATCTTGGTTTCAAATTTGATTCATCCCTAAATTTAGAATCACAGATCTCCCAACTATCGAAATCCTGCTATGCCCATATTCACGATCTACATCGCCTCCGTCCTTGCCTTAACTTAGCATGATTTAAAGTGGCTCAGAAGGCATTACTGCCTGTGTGAAAGCCACTAGGGGTACTGACGGGGCTTGAACCCGCTCCGTCAGCCTGACGTACCCACTCTGCCATCTTCCATTATTGACATAAAAACTGCCTCCACAATCGCCACTTCAATAGTCCATTCCAAACTGGATTACTGCAACTCTCTTTACTATAACCTCCAAAAAACCTCCCTCAACAAATTACAATCAATTAAAAATGCACTAGCCCGAGCAAACCAAATCACCAAAGTTCTGCCATATTTCACCCTTACTGAAGTCACTACACTAGCTTAAAATATCCGAACGTATCAAGTACAAGATAATAACGATTACTTACAGTTCACTTCATTCGTCAAGACCGGTTTACCTTCGTTAACTCTTAACGCCTCAGCCTCCTCGACCTACACGATCATCACCTCATCTCACACTTTCACGCCCGTTAAATCAGTCATCACTCAAAATCTGCAACCGCGCTTTCTCATACGCCGCACCAGAACTTTGGAACTCAATTCCAGCCTCCCTCCGCAGCCTACGACATGGCCAAACAATAAGCTCCGAATTCTCATTTCCTTTAATTCCTTCACTGTCTCCTCAAGCCTTTAGGTCTAAACCTAAAACCTTCCTATTCGAAAAGTCATTTCCCCCATAGCAATAACAACCTGACCCGCTGCCTCATAGATACACTGACCTTTGCCCGGCTGACAAACTACCTTGTCTATAGCTATTTCAAGAAAGATTAAGCGCATAAGAATAAACAGCTACTGCTATACTGCTTACCGGGGCGCTGTATAAGTTTACGAGATTTTACTTTACTTTACTTACTTACTTACAGTGGTTTGCGGAAGCAGCGAGTCAGTGACGCAGACTAGATCCTAGAACTATTCAAATTTCGAATCTTTGCCAACATTGTGTGGATTAGACTAGTGGATTTTACAAATTTACCGTAAATTTCAAATTCCTGCGCCCACGAGTCTACGACGCTACTGCGCTGGACTGGAGAAGATTGTTATTTTATTAACTTATAATAACTTTTTATATCATGGATTATATCGTTGACGTACAATATTTTACTCCTCAGGAGGGTATTTGTTTAAAAATCTTAGATTTCTTTGAGGACGCATTTGAAGACTCACAGTCTATTAAAAATCAGCTGTGTCGAGTGATTGAAGAGAAAGAATTGTTGTGGACAAATGTTTCTGTATATGGAGCAGACAATGCTTCAGTTAGCTATGGAGTTAACAATTCCGTTTTCCAAAAACTAACCAGCCAGGAAAACAAATACATTATTGCAGTTCACTGCAATGACCATATTTTACACAACTGCGCCAGAAATGCTTTAAAACTTTTGTTTGTTGACGTAGAAAATTTGGTATCCGGTATTTTGGGGACGTGTCGGTATTTTGGGGGCTGGTGTCCGGTATTTTGGGGACTGGGACCTGGCAACCCTAGTCCCAACATTTGGATAAAATTAAATTACCCAGCCTGAACTACGCCTTTTGTCTGTAGCCATTTCAAATTTAGATTAAGCGCTTTTAAAAGTAAATGCCGGTAGCTATTGCGGTTCTACTTCTTCTACTTCTGACACGCTATAGTCTATGTACAGTCACCGGCCGGCCATGGGCGCCCGCACATTAGGGCAAGAGGAGGCACTTGCCCCCTGGAATGCAAATACCAATGTTTCACATTTAAATTAGAAAACCTTGCTGAAATATTAACCGTGACCATTGCGCTAAATTGTGTTTTGCCCCTTCTGGACAATTTTATGTGGCGAAACCGTGAACATTGTGTTTGTCCCCTCCTAGAAAAATTTCTGTGGACGTCCAAGTCACCAGCTTTTACTTACCGGTACTTACTAAATACTGCCATAAACGATGGCAAGCCGATTAATTACTGTATGCCTGTTATATAATTTCCATATTACACTGTACTCATCATACATATATAGTATATACAGATACATACTACATAGGCCTGCATACATACATACATGCATACATACATACATATATGCATGCATACATGCGCACACAACATACATAGACCCACATACATACGTTTCATGGACCTCTTAAATTAAGGACTTACGTCAGCCAATCTCAGTTCCGCGAACTTGGGTCCATTATTTCTAACACTATAGCATCTCTTAACTGCTGTAACTGTAGTTTGCGCAGTGATACAGCCAGGCCCGCCGAGAGAAATTCCGGGCCCCTGTGCAGAATGGCCGGCGGGCCCCGAAAAAATTTAAAAAATTGCTGACGACCCTTTTTTGCTTGTCATTGGTTTAACCCAAATTAACCGACACGATGCCATGTTGCAACTCTCAAAAACTAGTGATAACCTTTTTTTCTTGTCGCTCTTTTTCACACTCAGTAGCGTCATTTCACACTTTTCATGGGGCGAGATAATTTTTTGGCCAGATTTGGCCAAATTTTGGCAAATTATTGGCAAATTTTGGGCAATTATAGGCAAATTTGGGACAATTTTTTGAACAATTTTGACAAATTTTAAAATTTTTGACATTTTGGGCAAATTTTGGACAATTTTGGCGAATTTTTGCACATTTCACATTTATTTATTTACCTAATACATTATTTCTTCATTTTTCTTCTTCCATTTTCCGCCTGCCCTTCTCCAAATGACGCTCCTGTTCACACTGTTCATTTTGATGCTTTTGATGTCCTCAGGTCCGGGCCCCCTTTTACTCGCCGGGCCCCCTTTCTTTAGTGTTATTATTGGTATTATTGTTAATTATGCATATTCATCATCGGTCCGGGCCCCCTCCAGACCGCCGGGCCCCTGTGCATTTGCCCCTGCCCCTCCCTCTCGGAGGCTCTGGATACAGCTATAAAATTTGGTAGCAGAGGCGGATCTAGGGGGCAGGGAGGACACATGTCCCCGGGCGCCGAGGTGAGGGGGCGCCAAAATTGGGTATTTGGGTAAGTGAAAGGCACAATAAAGAAGAAACATGTGTGACGACCTTTTTTGCTTGTCAGCATGCATGCTAGATGAAGAGGGGCGCCGTAAGAGGTGAGGGACGCCGAAAACGATGCGACGACCTTTTTTTGCTTGTCAGCAATGTTAGGGGCGCCAACGGTGCACTTTGTCCCCGGGCGCCGGACACCCTAGATCCGCCTCTGTTTGGTAGTCACACTCAGAAATGAACTCTCTACGCACGCAATTCAAGTAACCGGAAGTTTATGACGTCACTACACTGCAAAATACATTGATTTTAAACCATATATGAGCCATGTTAAAATCAATGCATTTCGCATATATTGGATGCTGCTGATCTAGGTCGAATATATACAGGGTGTGCCAATAAATCCCCGGTCGATTTTTAAGCGATGTAACTTTCTTGATATTTAATGTACGAAATAAATAAAAATACGAAAGTTGAGAAGATTTACTCGAGAATTCTAAAAATCTAACGTAATTAACATTGTCCTAACACACGACAAAGATAAACGGTAACAAACAGGTAGGCCCGAAATTGACGTCATTACATCATTAACGATGCTTCACGTAATCGCTTAAAGCAAAGTTTGCTACAGACTACGGAAGGTAGTCTTAGTCAAACGATGTTCAATGTGTTCCCTTTAGCCCGAATAACCAGTCAAATTCTGCCCAACCACTGGTCAATCGCTTTGTCTATCATATCCTGTCCAATCTGATCCCAACACAATGCACACTTCTTTAAAATTATCCACGTCACGAATCTGTCGTTGTGGTTGATCAGAACTTTACTGGTTATTCGGGCTAAAGGGGGACACATTGAACATCGTTTGGACTAAGACTAGCCTACCTTCCGTAGCCTGTACAGCTGTAGCAAACTTTGTTTTAAGCGATTACATGACGCATCGTATACGTTAATGCTTTAATGACGTCAATTTCGGGTCTACCTGTTTGTTACCTGAAGTTGATGACGTCACTACTTATTAAATGAACAAATAAAGAGATTAACGTGCGTCAAATGAGTTCTTAGTAATCGCTGCAGCTGCAAATTAACATAGCTGCATCATCAAATGTGCTTGATGATACAGCTATGTTATTTTGTTAATTAACTAAGTAATGACGTCATAAACTTTCGGTTACCTGGGATGTGTAGAGAGTTCATTTCTGAGTGTAACTATCAAGTTTCATAGCTGCAAACTCCATTTGCAACGTGTAATAAATGCTATGGTGTTAGCAACTCAATGGATACACGTTAATTTGTTAATTTGTTAATGATATAAGTCATGACATCATCAACTTCCGGTTACCTGGGATGGGTAGAGAGTTCATTTCTGAGTGTGACCACTAGGTTTCATGGCTGTCATAACTGTATCATTGTGCAAACTCCAGTTGCAGCATGTAATCGATGCTATTGTATTAGCAACTCAATGTACACACATTCATTTGTTTAATTTCATAATTAAATAAGTAATGACGTCATCAACTTCCGGTTGTTTGATATTTGTAGGAAATTCAATTCTGAGTGAGACTCCCAAATTTGACAGCTGTATCTATACCTGAACTTAAGTTATGACAGGTAATAGATGCTGCAGTGTCAAAAATTCAATGGACCCAAGTTCGTGGACCCGAGGACGCGCGCCGCCAGTCCTTCACTTCAGGGGTCTATGGTATCTAGTGATGGTGAGAGTTGAATGGCCAGTGGTAGTCGGTAGACTACCACTGGCCAGACTCGTGCTGCCACCACGAGAAATGCGCGATGACTCACGGTAGAGAGACGCGTTCGCGGGACGAGTAGCGATGCAGTGGAGGCCGTCAGGCCGATCTCAGACGCTGTCGGCCAAAGAGATCTGAGACACGATGCAGTTCTGTATTTAGGTATGCCGGGCCCATACCATGCAGACAGCAGAACACCAGAAACGCCAGTTTGTATTTGATACTTTCTGGCACTGAAAGCCAGTGTAGGTTTACCAGTAGAGGTGTAATGACATGTAACTCCGCCCGGATCGGTGAAATCAAACGCGCGGCAGCGTTCAGCACCGTCTGAAAATGGTTGATGAGATAACTAGGAGTCAGCACTAAAGCTAAAGCACTGACCAACGACTCAAGGACTGTACAGGGTGTCTACGAAAAAAAAACCCAGCAGGAAAACTTTGATTTCTTAAAAGTTTCTAAATATATTTTTATCAAAATTGCCACACTTGTGCAGCACATATTTCCCCACCTTTCTGCCAATTTTCATCTCATTTGCATGTAAGATGGCCATTTTGTGAGATATCAAAGTTAAACTTCGATTTTTACTACTCAGTCGCAGCATGACAGGCCTAAATATCTATAGCTTCACATAAATTTGGCTTCATGTCAATTTTGGTGGTATTAGTAACAGTTGTTGTTGTTGTTCTAGTACTAGTAGTAAAGTTTAAATCGAATGCAATTTTGTAATTATGTTTTTAAACTCACAGAATTCGACATAACAATAAAGTTTGATTTGAACTTTCAAATTGGGTAAACTATCGAATGAAGATAAGATGCAAATTCAGACATTGCGGGAGCTTGGCTTTGGATACCGAACAATTTTTGCAATTAAGGTTAGGGTTAGGGTTAGGGTTAGGGTTTGCAATTATGTCCGATAACCATCTTGAACAATTGTGGTTTAAGTTGAAATTTCTAAACAATCAATAAGATTTTGTCTGTTGGTTCGTCAAAATCGAATTTTGACTTTGATATCTCACAAAATAGCCATCTTACAAGCAAATGATATGAAAATTGACAGACAGATGGGGAAATATGTGCCGCACAAGTGTGGCAATTTTGATAGAAATATATTTAGGAACTTTTAAGAAATCAAAGTTTTCCTGCTGGGGTTTTTTTCGTAGACACTCTGTAGAGGCTGCTCCGTATCAATCGTAGAATCAATAGAAGAATTGCCATTCTTCTACTGATTTCGTATACATTTTTGCAAATGCGATTCGTTTATTGCACTCAATTGTTTTATTAAGACAATGATTGGAATAAATCTACATTTTTATTTTCCTACGATATAGTATTTAAATACAGTATTTTAATGTTTTTGTTACTTCGTAAATGTTGTTTTGTACACATGTCGATACAAATTATAAGAATTTATTTAGATAATGCTTATATTAAAGAGTCTGCGATTAAATTGCCTTATATATTAGATGCAATTAATGTCGGACAGAATTCTACTCAATCTGTAGGCCTATGTGTCTGCCGACCTGTTATGTCTGAGACCTCGAAAGCAATATGCAGAGAACTGTTGTTTTTTAATGTTTCCTTGTTATCTGCATACCTTTTTATTGTTTCAGCCGTGGAACATCGTATGGGGCGACTCATGTTCTAGTAACAGCTCATGACTTGAATTAATATCTAAACGCCATCTCCTTCCAGTTTGTATACAATTTTGGTATCATCTAAGTTTGATGAAATATGATAATTCTTTTTCGCTCCGTCTCAAGCATCGCCTTCAGACGCTTCTTTCTCGTGTTTGCCGCTGCTTTCCAAATGGAAAGTGATCTATTTTCTTTCGTTGTCTTTTCGTAATAGGTTATCGATAGTGAATTTTAGTCTATGGAAATTTTCAGTCGATGTGGTTAATCTATTCGTTACTCGACCAAGGCATTTCAATTCTGCTTGCATAGGGACCGCAAATTGCAAGCCACCGCTGCTGCTAGACGGATTGAAAGAATTGGGCAATGAAGAGTATCGAGTCGGTGGCGGCGGCGTATGGTTGTGAAGAAACTCTTCCGATGAAGATTGTGCTCCAGCTGCGGCGGCGGCTCCTCTAGCCGGCACATGCAAGGCCACCGCTAGATAATGCTGATATTGTTCATAGAACAGCTGTCCTGCAAAAGTGCGTGGGAAAAAGGCACCCGAAATTAGCGAATTGGTGAATGGAACTGCGTGTGATATAGGTGCTGATTGAAGGCATTGACTTGAAACTGAGTTTAGCTGCTCTTTACGAACGCTGAATAGTCGATTAAAAGATGATGAAATGTCGATATGTGAAGCGGAAACTGATCGACAAGGCCTGAGGACATCGTGAAAACAATTAGAAGGCGACTTTAAAAGCAACTCACGTGACAGTATCAACTTTGCCGCTACTCCTGATGCAATCCAGTTGTAGACAAGGTCCTGGTGACATGAATCCGTCGCCATCTTGGCTGTTCTCTTGAAGCGCTTTCGTCGACGCAAGAAACTTCCATTATCGAACATGCCTTCAGAGGCTGGATCGAGTGTCCAGTAGTTTCCCTTACCTGGATTTTCTGATTCCCTTGGAATCTTGACAAAGCAGTCGTTTAGGCTTAGATTGTGTCGAATACTGTTTTGCCATGCAGGAAACCGTTCTCTGTAGTAGGGAAATCGCTTCATGACGAAATCACATATGGCATTAAGCGAAAGCCTCTTTTGAGGAGACTGAAGAATTGCCATTGTTATCAGAGCTATATAAGAATAAGGAGGTTTGACCAGAGGATTTTTTTCACTGTTACATGCATCTGATGATTTGCTATCCAGTTTGAGGGCTCCTTGTGTTTCTGTAGCCCATACGTTTGTAGTATTAAATTCGTGATCTGAAACAAATTCTTCTTCTTCAAGATAATTCTGGCTCTTGGACAAACGATGTCGTTCCTTCTTCGCAGAACAGTCGCTGACTGAATCGGAAACTGCAGAACAAAAGGACTGATCGACAAACATTACAGCAGACTCATTATTTTCATCTTGTCCGTCATCCGCCTTCTCCTTCGTATTCCTAGTCTTTTCAAAAGGATCGCACTGCATTAGAAGTGATCTCGGTTTGACGGAAGCATGATTCTCCAATTGTGTTATTGACAATGCCACGGTCTTAGATTCGAGAATTTCTTGACTTCTATCATACGATGCTTCTGGTTTGTCACCCCTTGCGACATATAGCGAACAGATGCGACCCGTAGACATAATTTCTGCTGCAAAATGCTGTTTAATCGCGTCACATTCCTTGCCGTGTTGTTTCAAACTGAACGTAAGTGATAAAAATCTAGTAAGAAAGCTTTACATATATTTGGTTTCATATTAGGATTATAATTGCTGCACTATGGTCTCTTGAGCGATGCGTAATGGATCATTTAACTTTCGTGGTTCATTGTATTTCCTGAGTAGACAGGAATTACAGTAGACTAATCGACCATCGCTCAGCATAAACCATTGTATGAAGTTCAACACTAGCTTCAATCAGCGGCTTCTTTATTGCTTTCGTGCTTAGTGATTCCTTTCACATCGCAACAACTGACGAAGCAAATGAATTCGATCTCGACTGAAACTCCTCAGAGACTATGCCACTTCTCAATAGGAGTAGGCCTAGGCTTAATTTAGCTAAGAAATCTACAATATGAATGGAAAGCAATTAAAGTTAAGGTTTTTAGGAAAACATCGATCGTCTACAATAGGCCTAAAGCAGACTGAAGAAGAAAATGTGCAGGGAACTTAAGTACACGGACGCGCAGTTGATGTCCTATACTCTTTAACTAGTTTGTCTTTTTGCTGCTATGTGGAGTTGCATATGCTATATACCAGTAAGCGCTAGATTAGCGCGTTTGATTCAGATTGCCCAACGGTGCAGTCGTACTGCAATTGGCTGATCGAACTGTCCATCAGACAAAGCATCATTCGCCATCTGGATGATAAGCAGCGTCAATTCTTTCCTCCTTTCTTTCTTTCCACGCTGATTCAAACCGAGCACGTGACTAGTGAATATTGAGCGTTGCTCGACGCCAGACAATTTTATCACATCACTATCTCTTCTGACTTTGAGCTTCTGGTCCGAAATTGGCCATGTTTCGACTGTCACATTTGTAAATTTTTCTTGTTAATTTTTAATCCATTTCGTCAGAACTAATCCGTATATTTTTCTCTGATTCTGATTTGCTTTCATGTTTTATACTTAGGAATTAACTGACCTACGTTCAGGCACGCCCGAAGTGGGGGTACAGAGAGTGCAGCTGCACACCCTGGAAAAATGTAGGGGTGCAATGCACCCCCTGGAAAGTAGATGGTCTGCACCCTGTCTGCACCTCTTCCAGGTAAAATTGGCCCAAAAACTGCCACAATTTGCTAAAATTCGCTCAAAATTGGCCAAAAATCGCCGAAAATTTGCTAAAATTGACGAAAAAATTGCATTGTATTCTGGGCCAATTGCTAAAATTGGCCCAGAAATTGCCAAAAATTGGCCAAAAATCATCTCGCATCCAAGAAAAGTGTGAAATGACGCTACTGATTTTACCTGGAGAAAATCTGCACCCCCTGCTGAAAATTCGTTCCGGCGGGCCTGAAATGTGGTGTTTTTTAAAACTATTATTTGCATGCCTATGCCTACTAATGTCCAATGTTTGGCGTTGGGGCTTGTGTAGTGCCAGGATCGCTTGAATGTTTTGTTTTAAATACTTTGATCTTCTTTTCGCCTTCTCTTCTTCACTACGGGGAAATCAATAGACAGACAGACATACGGAAGGACAGAGAGACAGACAAACAGACAGACAGACAGACATTCTAAAACAGTGAGCTACCTTACAGATGCTATTTGTATGATTTGTGCAAAAAAAGTGTGAAATCTCAAATTATTCCTAAATCGCGCGAAGAATGATCGGCCAGAGCTATTCTTTGCCTGATAACTGCAGTGAACTGCTGCACAACTGGGCATCGCGTTTTGGAATGTATGTTCTAAAGACTTCAGCCAGTCTTCAGGGCTATCTGTGTAGAAATAAATTTAGTTAACCATTGGGAGGCTCGCCGTTATATAACAATACCGGGCGCTATTCATCTCGTCCGCGCTCTCGTACTTTCGAGACTGGATTATTGTAACAGTGTTCTCGGACTTCCTGGGAACCAGCTTAGCAGACTCCAGGCAGCCATCAATGCCTCTGCTCGGATTATTTTCGGCTTGAGGTGGCATGACCATGTGACACCTGTGCTTAGGGACAGGCTCCATTGGCTTCGGGTCCCGGAGCGCATAGTTTACAAGTGGTGTTGGCTGACTTTTCGCGCGCTTCGGGACCCTGCCTGTCCCGATTACTTGTCATGCCTGGTACGGAGATAAACGACGACCGGGTGCCGTCTAAAGCTGAGATCTAGCAGCCGTCACCGGCTGTATGTTCCTCCTCCGGCCAGGACTCCGAAGATTGGCGAGCTTTCCATGACTCGCGATAACCCACTTTTGTGGAATGCGCTCCCTGATGCGCTGAAACGTTGTCCAAAGAACTAAAAACGTACTTGTTCAAAATATCGTATAGTTGAGTGTTGATTGTACAGCGCTTTTGGTTTTGGCTGTTGGCTAGCTACGGCGCTTCAAAAATCGTCGAATAATAATAATAATAATAATAATAATAATAATAATAATAATAATAATAATAATAATAATAATAATTTATATAAAAGCTCTGCAATACCTGAGTCAGTACATACTGTAGACTTTAAAATATAATTAATATTACGAAGAGCAAGGTGACGTCGCGATAGCTTGCTTTTTTGCGATTTCCATATATTTTATTTCGCTGGGCTCATAGATTTATTATTATCACTAGTAGTGCTGTTACGGTTAACCGAACCGAACCGAAACCGCGGTTTTTCGGTCAAAACCGAACCGAACCGAAACCGCGGTTTTGACCATGCAAATTGGACGGTTTTATTCCGTTTTAACCTAGGTTAGGGTTAACGCTAACCCTAACCTAAGGTTAAAACCTTAGGTTTAGGTTAGGGTTAACACTAACCCTATGATCTTTTTTCAATGCATTAAATGCATTTAATGCATTTTGAATGCAGTTCAATCAATGCACAGCTTTTAAACGCTAAAATAACGAGTGTTGTTCTTCTGGCATGTCTATATTTCTATGATGAGTCAGAGTCTGACGTCATTATTGAAATCAGTAAAAACAACTTTAAAATGGCTGCATTAGTAGTTTCGCGCAGTGCCAGTTTAGCGTGGCATGCCAATTAGCTCCGGACACCTTCAAAATTGAGGTAGACACCCCCACCCCCAAATCTACAATCCTAGAAATATCCCTGAGGCTAACGGAGCGGGTTCAAGCCCTGTTAGTGCCCCTAGTGGCTTTCACACGTGCAGGAATGCCTCCTAAGCCACTTTAAATCATGCCGAGTTTAAAATTAGGCCTATATTGGCAATTGCATCAACTGAAAAGAGAAGGTGACTTAAATAAAGGGGCCGTCCATAAATGACGTCACGCGAATTTGTCACTTTTTTACTCCCCCCTACGTCACGCAACGTCACGCAACGTCGGACCCCCTAAAATATGACGTCACAACGGGCTGGCCCCCCATTTTCAAAAATCGCGTAACGTTATTTTATTTTTTATTTCTTATTAAAGTCCTCAAAAAGGTCATCCTTGTATTTTTTCCTCAAAAAGGTCATCCTTGTATTTTTTCCTCTCGAAAAACCCTGACAAGCAAAAAGAGGTCATAATTGTATCATTTTTCCTCTCCAAAATTCCTGAAAGCAAAAAGAGGTCATAGGGTTAGGGTTAACCTATCGCTAACCCTAGGGTTAGGGTTAACCCTAACCCTAACCTAGGGTTAAAAACCGAACCGAACCGAAACCGCAGTTTTTAGGTCCAAACCGAACCGAAACCGACCGAGACTGCACGAGGTGAAACCGTAACAGCACTAATCACTAGGTACCACCGAGATAATCTCGGTGTTAGATGCCATCTATCTATGGCAAAGTCAGACCAAAGCTGACGCCAGTTTGCATTGGGTGTGTGTCAAGAAATGTTTACCTCGCAGACATCTTGAAGATCCCATACTTCTTTAACGCTATTGTTTGTATTTAGCATCATTCGGTGCTATCCAATTGTGCAGACTTCTAAACATTGAACAGTGGTGAATGAAGAAACAAAAGAATAATCGTGTAATTAATATAATCGTCAATGTATTGTAGAGATTTTGGCGTATTTTTATATGGTTACTGAAATCTGATTATTTGAGAGCAGTGCCTGCTTAGATATGGGCTACATCACCACTTTTATATATTTTACCATCGTTGCTTTAAATTTGTTCCGTTTGATCTTTTACCCAGCTTTTCCACAATTCTTATTCGTACCAATTTATTCCCGAATATAAATACTATATTATAATTATATAACATTAATATTAGATATGGGCAGAAGACATCGAGAGCACACTCAACCAAAAAACAAAAACTATTTCAGGGGAGACTACGAGCTGGCTAGGAAGATGATCGAAGAAATGGACATAGGAAGCTTGGCTTGATAAAAGATCAAAATGCAGAAGAAAGCTGGGAAATTTGTAAGAATTGCAAGTCAAAGGTTGTGGATTCAACAATACCAAAACAGTGGACACTTAAAAAAATTTCCATGGGTTACTAGAGAGGTACAGAAGAAGAAACTGACCAAAAACAAAGCATGGAAGAAATTGAGAGAGCACCGACTAAAGATGCAAAGCAATGAACGTTTGGAACAAGTGAGATTAAAACAGTTACAGTCCAGTTACGTGCAAAAAAAAGAATAAATCAACAGCTACAAATAAAGCGGCTATTAGTATTGCAGAGTATTAGAACAAGTTAGCAAAAGACATCAAACAGAACAGTAAGAGTTTTATGGATAAGCAAAAAGTAAGATGAAGCGAAAAGAAAAAGTTGGACTATTGGTAGCTGATTCTGGAGAAACAGTGGTTGCTGACATAGAAACAGCAACAATTCTGAATGAATACTTTGGATCAGAGTTCAAAAAGGAAAATACAACCAACATACCAAAGCCAAATTACCAAATTTATTTTGTGGAAAAGAGGAGGAAGCATTATCAGACATAAATTGCAATAAAGAGTGTTTCCTGGAAATTCTGAGTCAAACGAAAACCGACAAAAGCCCTGGAATAGACAACATACATCCAAAATTTCTGTATGAGTTGTTAGACATGAGCTTAGTGAGGTAAATTGTAATAGCCACAATATTCAATGTGTCTCTTAAATCGGGAATAGTCCCTAGGGACTGGATGGATGCAGTAGTCATTCCTATATTAAAAAAGGGTAACCGTGGGAGCCAGGAAATTATAGGCCAGTGAGTCTGACCTGTATAATATATAAAGTTCTGGAAAAAATAGTAAAAGCAAAGATTTTGCTTCTACTCATCATGTTAGTTAGTTAGTTAGTTAGTTAATATGCCAACTTATATAGCGCTATAGTCACAGCAGGCCAAGATCAAGAGCGCTTTACAGATTGCACTTAAATGAGATGTTAAACAAGTGCGTCTTTAGTCTGGTAGCAAACATTTCTAGACTAGTCGCGTTAGTCACAATGTCAGGCAGCGAATTCCAGAGGAGGGGATTCCCCCGGGTGAAAGACCTCTCCCCAAATTTCACTTTCTTAGATGGAGGGGGTACAACCAATTGGACCCGATTACATGAACGAAGCTGCCGCCGACAGTCAGTAAGCGATGGCCTATGCACAAGTTCAGCCAAGTAGACTGGGCAGGCGGGATAATTGAGGGCCCGGAATGTCAGACAGCATCTCTTGTAGATGATGCGCTCAGGGATGCGCAGCCAGTGCAGCTTGTCCTTGAGTAAGGGGGTGACGTGCTCGCCCCATCTGGCACCGTAGATCATGCGGGCAGAAGCATTGAGGATCATCTGCAGACGGCTCAGTTGGGCATCTGGTAGGCCAAGGAGGATGCTGTTGCAGTAGTCGATCCTTGTGATGACAACGGCACGCACGAGTTGGATCAACATGTTGGATAAACATGTGCATGATCGGACCATCTTATGAGACATAAGATTTTAAAAGATAGCCAGCATGAGTTTATTAAGGAAAGATCTTGCTTAACAAACATCCTGGACTTTTCAGAGAAGATTCATGACAAGTTAGATGACGGAAAAGAAGTTGATGTAATATACCTGGACTTTGCAAAAGCATTCGACAAAGTACCTCATTCAAGACTGGCAGCCATGCTTCAGGCCAGTGGAATTAGAGGTAAAGTTCTTGGTTGGATAAAAAATTGGCGTCTGAACAGAAGACAGAAGGTAGGCATAAGAGGCAAGTTTTCAGATTGGGCTGAGGTCATAAGTGGGGTGCCACAACGGCCCACAAGGTTCAGTGTTGGGACCTCTATTGTTTTAATAAACATCAACGACGTGGATGATGATATAATGTCAAACATTTAAAAATTCGCTGATGACACAAAACTGTGTGGACAGAGTGATAGCGAAGCAGACGCAAAAATTTGACAACAAGACCTAAATAGACTATTTTAGTGGTCAGCAGATTGGAAAATGCTTATTAATACAGATAAATGCTCGGTGATGCACATTGGGAAGAAGGGAACAGATCATGAATTTAAGTTATGTGGGAAGGGACTAAAAGTTACAAACAAGGAGAAAGATCTAGGGGTCATCATGCATAACAGCCTAAGGCCATCTAGGCAATGTGCAGAGGCAGCTAAGAAGGTCAAAAAATTCTAGGTATGATCAAAAGAATGATAGTGAGCAGAGAGAAGGATGTAATAATAAGACTTGACAAGACATTGGTACGCCCACTTTTAGAGTATTGTGTTCAAGCATGGCGTCCATTCCTGAAGGACTACATAAGAGCTAATAAGATGAGGTATACGCCACTGTTTTGTCTTTTTACTCTTCTTTGTAACCACCCGTGCCAAACAAAGACCTTAGAAAGAGTACAACACAGAGCAACAAAGATGATCAAAGGATATCATAGACTAACCTATGAGGAAAGGCTAAAACACTGTGGAATGACAACCCTGGAAAAAGGAGAGAGGGTGGGATTTGATTAAGACATACAAAATACTAACAAAGTGGAGATGCCAAGAGAAAGGTTTACAATGAAGCAGCATGATCGAACCAGAGGACACAGCAGGAAACTGTTAAAGAAACGGGTTGGGAGACACAAACACATTTTTTGGTGCAAGAGTGGTAGACAGATGGAATGAACTTGGATGAGAGGATAGTAACGGCCTCAACTGAGAACGAGTTAAAAATAAACCTCAGTAGTTTAGGATATTAGATTGGATGGGAACAACAATGGTTCACACATAGGGCAGACCCTACTGAACCACTTTAAATCTTGTTATATCATTATATATTATATTATTATAATCGTATCGTAAAAGCAGATTTTTTTAGTCGATTATTAGTCGAGTTTGAAGTCGTTTTGTGCAGTGCTGATTAATAAGAATAGGCATATGTTACTATGTAATTTTCGAAGGCTCATTTGCGGCATGTCTTCATTTGTACACTCAGCGTCTGCGCAATGTCGCGGTATTTCGCAAAAATCAGACGATAAATTCTAAACACAATGTTTAAACAACTATATTCCACCTGAAATCAGTTAAACGGCTAAACGGTATTCATGACAATAGTGTACAACAATTTTCAAGGTGTCTGCAGGAGTGCAGGGTAAACATTTCTTGACACACACCCAATGCAAACGGGCGTCACTTTCTGATACCATTGACTCTACCTTGTGATATTAAAGTCTATGGCTGGGCTGGTATATACATAATCATCATCATGTTCTCTGTTCTGGGACAGGTTCAGGGTTCCATTGTTTCCATTAATCTCTGCGTTTTGCTTCTTTTTTGATTTCTGCATAGGTCTTATGAGACTGTGTATCTGTTTCCACCATCTAGTCTAATAGCATCCTCCTTGGTTTTCATTTTGTCTTTCTTCCTGATAATTTTGTAGCTTGTACTGTTGACTTATAGAGTGTTAAACTATAATCAACAGACTCAGATATAGTATAACTTCATATATTATTAATTTATTATTATTGTTCGTATCCAGGAAGCAACTGAGTAACTGAGAGTCTGACTGTGTGTGAGCGACTGCCTGTGAACTAACTTTACTCTATAGTATATATTCTAAGACTCTAGCAATGCCGCTAGTCGGTCGCTTAGCTATTGGTTGAAGCGTGGCTATAAGTGTCCAATCACGCCACATCTCTTCTAGGGGTGTAATCGCGACAACGATATCGCGATATTATCGTGGAGTCGGTTTTATCGCTATATCGCGATATGGTTTTCGCTGTCGCGATATTTTAATAGTGCTATAAAAGTTATGGGTTCATTCAGTTGCTACAGAAACTATGCTCATGAATATTAATGACGCCATCTTCCGAAGTAATGGTTTGAGACTTTGTGTTAAAAAATATCCTACTGCGCTATATAAACAGTTATTATTAGTATTATTATTGTTATTATTGTTATTATTGTTATTATTATTATTATTATTATTATTATTACTATTATTATTATTATGGTACAGGAAAGAAGAAATGGCGCCATTTTCTTTTTCTCCCTTCGACCAAAGATCTTATACTCGCGATCTTAGCCTACGACGATATCGCGATATCGTCGTAGAAATAACCACGATATCGAGGCAGAAAAATTTCCTACGATTACAGCCCTAATCTCTTCCCAATAATTAGGCTCATTATCCAGTTAAGCAAAATAATATTTTATAGCAGTTCTGTTAAAAACTTCATCAGTCATCTAAACGCAGAAATGTAAAATTTGTACTATTTATATCTAGATGGCTTTCTGACTGTACGGCCAGATCTGGTCTTACATGGTTCAGGTCCTCTAATAGTTATTTGTTGTTCCCTAGGTGGCGCTGGGGCTGCCTCAGTTGTATCAGATGATGACAGCTTCGGACAATTTGATTCGTTCGTAGAGTGTTGATCTTCATGCAATAGTTTGTACGGTGATCGCGAACGGCCATCTTCGTCCCCTTACACTGATGGTCGTCCTTCACTTTCCTCCTGATAAATGACGGGGGGCTCCAAGGAGAATCTGATATGACGGGAGCTACGACGCTTCACTGAGCCGTCGTCCAGCCGAAGTTGGTACGATCGATGCGGAAGGACATGAGTAATTTCCGCTTTCTTCCAGTGGTCGTCGCTTGGTCGTACCTTCACGCGACAAGTGTCTCCCTTCTGTAACTTCCGTTGGTGGTGCGCGTTTTTGTCGTAGTGAGCGGCTTGCTTCAATTTTGACCTTTCTAATGCCTGTTTGACCTTGGCAGCAGAGGGAGTAGTTGACTGCTGATAGGCAATTTTGTGCGAGTTCGGCGCCCAAACATAATTTGCGCGGGGCTTAAACCCAATCGCTCACTTGGACAATTTCTCCACTGCATGAAGAAAATGCAGGGGTCTAAATTTTCTTTTAAGGCTTTCTTCATCAGTTTCTTAGCCATTTTTAACTGCTGATTCTGCTTTTCCGTTTCCCTGGCTATGCATTGGTGAGCTTAAGACATGCTGAAATTCGTAATTTGTCTGCGAATTTCCTAAATTCCATTGAGTTGAAAGGTGAGTTATCACTGTGTAAGAATAATGGAATAGCGTATCTTGCAAAATGTTGTTTCAAACAGTAAATTATATTGCTCACCGACTTCGATGGTAATCTGTCTATCTCAAAATATCCGCTAAGAAAGTCTGTTAAAATTAGATATTCTCGTTGCTGAAACGTGAAGATATCCACTCCTAGTCTTTCTCACGGTCGAGACGGTGGGGGAATAGATGCCAGTGGTTCTTTTGGAGGTAAATCTCTGAATTTATTGCAGATGTAACATTTTAGAACTTTCTCTCGGAGTTCACAGGTAAAATTTGGCCAATAAACCACCTCCCTCGCCCGGCGTAGACAACTGTTCAGTCCGACATGTGAAGAATGTAGACGGTTTAATATTTCCTGTCTCGCCGGTCCTGGTACTACAAGGCGATGTCCTTTGTATACGAGACCTTGACATACCGATAATTCATCCCCAAAGGTCATATAAGGGCGAACATCGGCTGTCAGTCCCTTCGGCTAGTTGAGCCAACCACGATGAATCTGTTCTTTCAGTCGGATGTAGCTCGGATCGGATGTCGCGTCTGTTATAAGTCTAAAGTGGATGGAGATGTTATTAATCGTAGTAATGCTTCATGCTCTTTATCTGCCGTCTCTAGGAAAGCAATTTCCTCTCTGAACTCCCGCTGAGTGCCTCGCGCAATGTAAGCGCGACTAAAGGCGTCAGCCAAAATTAACTTCCGGCCGGGGCAGTATTCCATTTAAAAATTATACATATAATATATATATATATATATCTTTGTAATTTTAACAACATGCGCTGTACCCTTTTTGGCGCAGCAGATAGAGGCTTTTTGAATATAGGCAATACAGGTTTATGGTCGTTTTGAAATATCACCTTTCTTGCATATGTGTAATAATGGAATTTTTCCATAGCAAAGCATATAGGTAGACATTCCTTTTCCAGTTGGCTCCATCCCTGCTCAGTTTGTGTTAATGCACGGCTAGCATACTCTACTACACGGTTTCCTCTCAAGCCTTTCTGTGAGCTATCACACTGAATAAGCAATTCCTTCTTGTCATTAAAATAGGCTAAAACCAGGCCCGTCTTATACCTGTGTGATGCCCCGGGCATCTGGTGGCTTGCGGGGCCCTAGATGTGAAGATCAAATGTTGTCAAGCAAAAAAGAGGTAATCTCCAAACGTTTTTGAATGTTGACAAGCAAAAAAGTTCATATCTAAACGTTTTTGGATGAAAAAGGTAATCATACATTTATCAATGCTCACAAGCAAGCACAAAAAAGTTGCGCGGGGCCCCTAAGATGCGCGGGGCCTCGGGCACTGTGCCCGATTTTTAATACGTAAAGACGGGCCTTGCTAAAACAGGCGCAGATTTTAACATACCTTTCAATTTCTCGAAGGCTTCAGTGTGGCGTTCATCCTATCTGAAGTGCGAGTCGGACTTCAAAAGCTCACAAAGCACCGACGTGACGTCATTTTAGTGAGGGCAGTATTGCAAGATAATTGGCCATTCCCAGAAGACGCTGAACTGCTGCTTTATCTTCTGGTTGCGCGAAGTTTTCAATGGCTTCGATTTTCGAGGCGGAAGGCTTTAATCCGTCTTTCGTTAAGTCATGGCCCATAAAAGTTATGCACTCCCGATGTAGTTTCATCTTTTCTCTGTTAAGTTTCACTCCTTTCTCACGGCATCCCTGGAAAAGAGCAATTAAATTGGCATCGTGGTCCTGCATTGCTCCTGTCTGCGTGTTGCCAGATCCAGTTATAAGAATGTCATCGGCAATGCAGAAAATGCCTTTCAGTCCAGAAAGTGCTGCATGTATTCGTGCCTGAAAAATTTCTGACGATACACAAAGTCCGTAAGGTAGCCTATTGCATTTAAATTACCCTAGGGGCGTGTCAAAAGTGCATAGAAGAATTGATTCTTGGTCAAGCTGAAGCATGTTGAAGACATTTTTACAATCCACTGTACTAAAAACTCGAACACCAGACAGCTTGTGCAAGATATCGTCGAGGGTCGGCAGACAGTACCTGCTTCTGATCAGCGCAGAGTTTGGGGTCCTTGTAGGGCAAGGACACAGTCTGAGTTTCCCGTTATTCTTGATGGTGACTACCAGCGCAGACACCCAGGCAGTCGGCTCCGTTACTGCCGTAATTATCCCTTGCGAAACCATTTGCTGAAGTTCGTTTTCGACTCTCTCCTTGACTGCAACTGCCATTCGACGCAGTGGTAGCTGCACTGGTCGATACGACGGATCTATATCCAGATGGACAGTACCTTCCATCAATCCCAGATTTCCATCGAACAGGTCATCACTGACTTTATCGCTAGGTGGCGCTTCGGCGTGTTTTACTAGTTTTTGGAGTTTGTGGATTTTATCGCTTTAATGCGATCTTCTTGATCTATTTCGAATTTTAGTTGAACTAATAATTTTACTTTATTTCTCAGCGCTGAATTATGCGTTTCACGATAGTTTTCTCGTCTGTTTTATATATTATATTTGGTGATCAAGCGGTGTCTTCTCACCGTTTTTAATTTTACCGTTAACCAACATGGCGTCTACTTTGTGCTTGGCTTCACAGTGTTGGATTTATTGACTTATTCGTCGTTTCCAGTTTTGAACAGTTGAATTGCTAAATATTACATTTTCTCTTGGAGCTTTATTGGTCGTAACATGGTCTTGACCTACTCCGTCTCACAGCTGAGGCAGCTGCAGTCGTCAGACATTCGTCCTTCTCGCTGCCTACGGAAAATTCTGTTTGGCCTCCAACTGTGGCTGCCCGCAGCGCAACGCCGAATCTCTCATCCTCTATCGTCGATTCTGCAGCCAATGTCATCTCCTAGCGATTTGACGAATGGCTTCTCTGGTCTCCGAGTCGCCACTTGGAACCTTCGTTCCTTAACAAGTAAGCATTCGGCTCTTCTGACCACCATTCTGGATTTACAACTAGATGTCATTGTTGTTACGGAATCATGGCATTTGAAGCTTGAAGATGTTGCAGTCCAACGTGCTGCTCCTCCTGGTTTCACAATATTTGGCCAGGCTCGAAAGCCCACCAGTGAAACTAGTTCAGCAGTTGGTGGAGGCATCCTCGTCTACATTCAAAAAGGTACGAAGGCTACGGAACTTGACTTGGGGTTTCAGATGCCTACAACATTTGAGGTGTTTGCTTTGAAGGTGTCCACTTCCTGCGGACCAGTATGTTTGTTGGCCATCTACCGTCCGGGATCGCAAGCCGTCACATCACAATTTTTTGATGAACTTCAATCTGTTTTTGAATCAGTGGCTACTAGAAACAGTCAGCTTTTAATTCTAGGAGACTTCAACATTCATGTTGACTCTTCTGTGGATCAGAATGCAATCAAGTTCCAAGAAACTTTGCGCCAGTTTGGATTATTACAACACATTAAAGAGCCTACGCACATTAAAGGCCACACCCTTGACCTTGTTATAACACGTGATGACTGTGACGTTAAAGACATCTGTGTTTATCCGCCGACAATTTCTGATCATGGTCTTGTTACCTTCAACTGACCGTATCTACTTTCAAAGCCAACTTATGCAATTCCTCAATTACGTGGCTGGCGCTCGATAAACTTAGATCGCCTGCGGACCTCACTTGCAAACAGCCCTCTTTGTCAGGATCCGGTGACATATGACAATAAATCGGTAACGGGACTGTTCAATTTATATATTGCTTCACTCTCCAAGATTGTGGACGAGTTACTACCGAAAAAGACAGTGAGAGCCAGGCATCGGCCACTAACACCCTGGTTTGACAATGAATGTCGTTATCTTCGTCGGGAGGCTCGTCGCCTTGAGAGACGCTACCGGTGAACCTTGAATCCTGATGATCGCAGTGAATGGATTATATCTGTCAGGAATCTTCATAAAAGCTACCATCACAAAGAATCGCAGTACTGGGAAAATCTTGTTCATCAGCACACGGGACATCCACGTAAACTCTGGTCAACATTGTCCTCTATACTCGGCAGGCAGCCAAATGCCTCTGAGCCACCAAGTTTCACGGCTGTCAATTATCACGATGCAATCTCGGTGAAATTATACCGAGTGCGTGCTGACACTGCTGGAATGCCACAACCAAGCTTCTCGTCAACAAGTTCCAAGTTTGAAAAATTCAATGAAGTGACAGAATTGGAACTTAGGACAGTCATAAAAAACTCTAAACTAAAATCATGTGAACTTGATCCTTTGCCACCATTCATTATTGTTGAGGTTTTAGATGAGCTAATTCCATTCCTCTTACTCATGATCAACAGCTCTTTGAGGGAGGGCTGTCTTCCTGACTCCCAAAAACGAGCCATTGTGCTGCCTGTCATCAAGAAGCCTGGTCTTGATCCTAGTGAGCCTCTCAACTTTCGACCCATTTCCAACCTTTCTTTTCTCTCAAAAACCATTGAAAGGCTTATTTTATCACAAATGTTACACTATCTGAATACTGAAAATCTTCTTCCATCCACACAATCTGGTTTCAGACGGTTTCATTCAACTGAAACGACTCTTCTTAGAATTCTTTCTGATGTCTACTCTGCCACTGACTTGTCTGAACTTACATTGCTTGCCTGTTTTGATGTCTCGGGCGCCTTTGATACGGTTGATCATGATATATTGTTGAAAAGTCTCAAACTCTCATTTGGGATTTCTGATCAAGCCCTTCTGTGGTTTACATCCTATCTCTCTAACCCTTCTCAAATGATTGTTAAGGAGCATTCCCGCTCAAACTGGTTTCATGTTCCTTTTGGTGTTCCCCAAGGTTCGGTGCTTGGTCCTCTGCTGTACATACTCTATACTGCTGACCTTTGCTCTTTAATTAGCTCGTTTGGTTTCACTGTGCACCTCTATGCTGATGACATTCAAATTTACCGGCATTGCCCTCACTCTTCTTATACTGAGCTCACTCAATCTGTAGACAATATAATCCCAACTCTTCGGTATTGGATGTTTTCCAATAGACTTCGACTGAACCCTGATAAAACTCAACTTATATGGCTTGGTACTAAACATCTGCATTAAAAAATTGATTATGACTTACTGAACTCTCTCTTTCCTAATCTATCTTTCTCAAATTGTATCAAAAACCTTGGTATTTACTTTGACAGTAATTTGACCTTCAAAGAGCACTTTGCTAGACTCTCTGGATCCTGCTTTTACCAACTTAGGCAAATGAGGGTTATTCGTTCTTCGCTTTCTTTATCTGCAGCCAAATCTCTGGTTCATGCTTTTGTGGCTAGTAGGTTAGACTATTGCAATTCTCTTTATCTTGGCCTGCCCAAAAGCTTACTTTCCACTCTGCAATCTGTCCTAAATGCTGCGGTTCGTCTCGTGGCTAAAGCTCCTCGCTACTCTAGCATCTCAGACTTTATGCTTAACACCCTCCACTGGCTTCCAATTTCTGACCGCATTAAATTCAAACAAGTAATTATTGTTTCCGCAGCACTTCGAGGTCAGGCACCATCTTACATTACTGAGCTTTTCAAATCACCCTCTTCTGCTGCTCATCGCCTGCTACGCTCCACTGATCAGAAGAATGTTTATGTCCCCAGATCACGCACTGCTCTTACCCAGCGTCGGGCTTTTGCAGTGACTGGACCCTCCCTATGGAATGCCTTAAACCCATCCATTCGGGAATCACTTCTTACTCCCTCGCTCTGCTCAATGCGAAAGCTGAAGTCTCATTACTTTACCCTGCGTCTCCAATGCTAGGAGCGCCTCTGAGTAGAAATAGAAGAGGCGCTATACAAATGTCACATTACATTACATTACATTACATTACATTACATTACATCAAAACGAGGAAAGACATCGGCTTCAGTCGAACGCAGGTGGCGAAACAGCTTCGATCGCACAGATGTTGTGTTCCATAACGCGTAGAAGGTCCAGTTCCTGACAAATTGACAAGCCAAGAATGGAACTGTCATGATCAGTGGCATAAATTTTTGTCTGTAATTGTTTTTTCGTCGTCGGATGAGTAATCGTGACGTCGATAACTCCTGCAGTTGGCAGCTCTAGACGCTAAACATTCGCAGAACTGATTTCGCTGGACGCAGCGCTGGTCGCAAAGGAAGGTTTTCGTAAATCGACGATGAAATGGCTGTGATCGTAGATCCAGAATCGATCATAAAACGGACACTCATTCCATTTATCAACAAATTCGTAAATACACGGTCTCCTGAATCAGTAGAATTCAGAACGAGAACGGATTCGACAGAATCAGACAGCTGCTTGATGCTTCCGTGCGAGGTATTTCTCTTATCACACTGGACAGGGTAATGGTTGTTCTCATTTGAGCGCCGGCATACAGCGCCAAAAGCTGGACAGTTATTCCTGCCGCGCTAATGACAACGTCCACAGAAACGACAAGAGTCTCTAAATGTACATTTCGCAGGGCGGTTCCGGTGTTGACTCGGATGCCTTTGATCACAGGTCTCGTGTCGACGATTCTCTTGTTTCGCTCCATCGTGCTGACGACGATGCTGACTTTGATAACGGCGAGGCGGAGGGTCGCGACGCAAAGCGTTGACTGCTTCCGTATTCGTGATGGCTTTGAATTGGCGGACGGTCTTGTGCCTCTTGTGCCTTGCAGACGTCAATGGTCTTTTGGAGGTCGAGTCCTTGCGTCCCAAGCAGCTTCCGGCGGGTTACGTCGTCGCGGATCCCCAAGACAATACGGTCGCGAATCATGGAAGACTCCGCTGCACCGAATCCACACGAGCAGACGAGGCGTCGCAAATCTGCAGCAAATACATCGATTGATTCACCAGGACTCTGCTTCCTGGTCTTGAACAGGTATCTCTCGTAGACCTCATTCAACTCGCCAACGCAGGCCTACCGTTCGAAGGCCTCTAGAATGTCAGTCGTACTCTTCCGTTGCTCCTCAGTTAACGTCATCGACTCAAAAGTGACGTATGCGTCGGATCAATTGCAGCCGAGGAGAGTCGCAGCCTGAATTTCTGCAGTTTCTCCTGACATTTTCGCAGCGATGGTCATTTTCCCATTGGCCTTGGAATCGACGGAACTCCACACATAAGTTCGCCGCATTCAGATCCAGTTTCTCCGGCAGAGGAATGTTCGATTGGGTCACCATAATAATTAATGTTCACTTTTTCCTAATTAAACGCAAAGCTTCGGGTTCGTTTCCGCTGAATGACACCATGTGGCGTTTTCCCAACTCCTAGCTTGTACTGTTAACGTATAGAGTGTTAAACTATAATCAACAGACTCAGACTCAATTGTATTATAGCTATATATTATTATTATTGTTTTTTATTATTATTATTATTATTATTATTATTATTATTATTATTATTATTATTATTATTATTATTATTCGTATCCAGGAACCAACTGAGTAACTGAGAGTCTGTGTGTGAGCGACTGCCTGTGAACCAACTCTACTCTGTAGTATATATTCTAAGACTCTAGCAATGCCGCAAGCCGGTCGCTTAGCTATTGGCTGATGCGTGGCTATAAGTATCGAATCACGCCACAATTCTTCTCTCAATTACTGTCTTAGTCATGATTCCCTTGTACTACGTGCCCAATCCAGTTCCTCTGTCTTTTTTATGGTGCTGATTAACGATCTTTGGTCGTTCACCATTTGTAGTACTTCATCGTTTGTTTTCTTGTCCGTCCCATTGATGTTTTCCATTCTTCTACATATCCGTCGTCTTATATGTAGGAGACATCGGCCGAATCATTAAGTCATTCGGGCTGGGATCGCACGCCTACGCGGACGATGTTCAAGTGTTTTCCTCCTGCCACCCATCCGAGGCTTATCGACTACGATCCAGCATAACAGACTGTATCACCGCAATCAGACAATGGACAGACGCGAACCGACTTTCCCTCAACCCTGGAAAGACAGAGTTCCTTTGGGTCACTACCCCGAGACGTAGTCATCTCATCGGCCACAATCCGTTCACGATTGACGGAGTCGACATTGCGCCGATGACTGAGCTGCGACTCCTCGGTGTTCTTCTGGACGAGACGCTCTCGATCACCGGGCACGTAACGAATGTGATCCGTACCTGCTACTATCACCTAAGAAGGATCAAAGCCATTCGTCGTTATCTTCCACTACCGGTCGTGATAACGTTGGTGCGCGCTCTCATCCTGACACGCGTGGATTACTGTAACAGTCTACTCTTCGGACTTCCGGACAGCCTACTGAACCGCCTTCAATCAGTTCTTAACGTTTCCGCGCGGCTTATATTCGGAGCCAGGTGGAACGAACACGTCACACCGCTGTTACGAGACCACCTTCACTGGCTCCGGATACCTGAACGGATAGCATTCAAACGATGTTGGTTGACGTTCAGAGCTCTACACGACCCATGCTGTCCGGAGTATCTATCGACACTTGTGAACCGACCCTCTCCAGCTGACAGACGCTCGCAGCTACGATCATGTCGCCGAGTCCAGCTTGTTGTCCCTCCCCCGTCTAAGACAGCCAAATTCGGGGATAGATCTGTCTCGAGGGGGAACCCTAGACTCTGGAACTCCCTCCCCGAGGAAATAATTAGCGAAACCACTCCCGACAAATTTGCAATGAAACTCAAGACGCATCTTTTTAGCATTTTCATATCAGAGGCTTCTGTAAAGCGCTCTTGACTATGGCCTTAGCCAGGCACAGAGCGCTATACAAATTGACATTTATAATAATAATAATCCACATTTCGAATGCTTCCAGCTTTTGTATGTCCTTCTTCTGGAGAGTACAGGTTTCTGAGGCATATAAAGTGACACTCCATATCAACGTTTTTTATCATAATATACATAATATCATATACTGTACATAATGACTCTTAACAAAGTCATGACCACATCTGAATCAGAACAAAACATCAACTTCACCGTTAATGGACTACCACTAGAAAATGTTACCAAATGCCAAATGTTCAATGGAAATTCGAGAAAGACTGAATAAAGGAAAAAGAGCGCTATTGAAACTATGGAAGAGCCACAACCTGCAAAATAATACAAAGATCAGGTTGTGGAAAGCATAGGTTTGGCCAGTTGTCACATACTGTTCAGAAACCTGGACACTGAATAAAGAAGATGAACGAAGAAACGGTAAAGTTATGGGAAAATTTTGAAAGAGAGCATTTTGGAACATTTGACTAGGCATACAATTGTTAAAGATAGTCAGCACGGATTTACAAAGGGTCGCTCATGCCTGACCAACCTGTTGGACTTTTTGGAGGAGGTTTTTGATAAACTAGATGAGGGCAAGGCAGTAGACATAATATATCTAGATTTTTCCAAAGCTTTTGATAAAGTGCCACACATAAGGCTGGCCGAAGACCTGTGGAATAAGGGGAAATATTCTCAGATGGATTAAAAATTGGTTGAAGGGAAGAAGACAGAAGGTTGGCATTAGGGGAGGCCATTCGGAATGGGCAAGAGTTATTAGTGGAGTGCCTCAGGGCTCAGTGCTGGGGCCATTGCTTTTTCTAATATATATATATATATATATATATATATATATATATATATATATGATATCGACGAAGGATTACTATCCAAAATTTAAAAGTTTGCCGATGATACAAAGATATGTAGAAATATAGACTCGGAGGATGATGCTCAAATTTTAAAGAAAGATCTAAAGAAATTGTTTCAGTGGTCTGTGGACTGGCAGATGCTTTTCAATATTGATAAATGTTCTGTAATGCATTTTGGAAAATCTAATAATGGCAATGAATATTCTTTAGGGGGAAGGTTCTAACCACAACAGAAAGAGAAAGAGACTTGGGGGTAATCATCCATAGAAGTATGAATCCATCTCACCAATGCATGGAGGCAGCAAAAAAGGGTAACCAAATGTTGGGAATGATAAAAAGAACAATAATGAGTCGAGACAAAGATATAATCATAAAACTTTATAAGTAATTAGTACGGCCTCATCTAGAATACTGTGTTTAGGCATGGAATCCATTCTTGAAAAAAGATATAGAGCTTTTAAAAAAGTGAAAAGACGAGCAACGAAGACGGTCAATGGGTGACATAATTAAAGCTACGAAAAAAGCTAAAATATTGTGGGCTGACAACATTAGAAAGAAGAGAGAGAGGGTATTTGATAGAAACATACAAAATAATGACTGGGAAAGTAGATGTGTCATACGATCGATTCTTTACAAGTTTACATTGGCACACTATAGTAGCACAAGAGGCCACAAATGCAAATTGTTTAAGCAGAGGGTCGGTCCAAGAAAGAAATTTTTTTTAGTTGAAGAGTTGTGGACAAATGGAACAGTTTGGACGAGGTGGGAGTGACAGTTGAAACAGTAAACGGATTCAAAGGCTATCTCGATAAACTAGGTTATTGAATGCAGATTAGAGCTGGGTCGATTACGATTATTTTTTCCGATTACGATTACGATTATTTTCGATTATTTTTCACGATTTCGATTACGATTACGGTTTTTTATATAATCGCGATTTCGATTTCGATTATTTCACAGTACCTTTAGAAACTGGCTTTCCCGCCATATTTTACAGTATTCGGCAATCCTCTGTGTATCGATGTTCAGTTGGTCTTCAACAGGGATATTTCTACACCCCTAACACCCCCAACATCCCAATTTGAGGTCGACACCCCCCTAAAATTTGGTAATGTGACAATGGTATGCATACAGAATGCATATTGATTAGCCCTGAACACCCTCAAACAGACCCATTCAGAGGGGGCCAGAAGGGCCATTCGGCCCGGGCCTCCATCATTTGGGGGCCTCCCTTTGTTTTCTTGTCTAGAATTCTGGGAGAGCTAGAAAGCTAGATAGCTACTAGTAGAAGGGGTCTCACAATTTGGTGATGACCTTTTTTGCTTGTCGACAATTTTGGGATTTTGGGAAAGCTAGGAAGGTATTCTGCGGTCCTCAAAATTGGTGATTACCTTTTTTCGCTTGTCAAAATTTTAATTGTTGGGAAGGCTAGGAGAGGCCTCGAAATTCCAACTGGCCTGGGCCTCCTTCAGCCTCTGAAGAGGCCTGCCCCCAAATGGAGAAATACACCCCACAACTTTTATCCTCGGATGACTTTTTTGCTTGTCAGACTTTTTGTGAGTCTCTATAAGTTTTTTTGCTTGTCAGCCTTTTTCGGTAGAGACTTCCAAATTTCGACACCCCAGATTTTCCCGACCCAAATTCACAATCCTACAATCCTAGAAATAAACACACCCAAGATTTTCCCGACACCCCACCCCAATTCACAATCCTAGAAATAACCCTGGTCTTCAATCTCCTTAAAGGATCGAGCCTGGGTGGCAAGACCGATATCGTCAGCGTATCCAAACTTTCTACTGATGGTATAAGGTAAATCGTTTGTAGGCCTATAAGCCTACAAATTGAATAACATAGGTGCTAGAGCTGAACACTGTGTTAGACCGTTTCGCTGACGTCTCCAGGAGCTGACATCTCCCAAGTGAACTAAGAACCGTCTGTCAGAGATGAGTAATTCCACAAGTTGACAGAACCAGGGTGGCAAATTGAGCGAGAGTTTGTACATTAAACCCGCATGCCACACCGCATCGAAAGCTGCTGTCAAATCCAGAAAGATGGTGCCTGTCTTTATACGCAGTTGAATCCATTTTTAATGAAAATCTGATAATCAACGGTAAATTGATCTTTCTTTGAATCGGAAATATTGTATAATATAACTTACGGGAATAATCGAAAAATAATCGCGATTTCGATTATTTTTTCGACGATTATCGATTATTTCGATTTATTTAATAATCGTCTCGATTTCGATTTCGGTTTTTCCAAAAATCGCGATTTCGATTACGATTTCGATTAATCGACCCACCTCTAATGCAGATGGTTACATCAGTGGTTTTCAGACAGGCTTAATTGCCTCTTAAACCACTTAAAATCACATTATTATAATTGAAGCCTTTGAAATGAAAAGATTACGACAAATTCTAAGAGTTTTATGGACAGCAAACAAGAACAAATGAGTGGGTACTAGATAAGGCAGGTACGGCAAGAAGTCTGCTGAACAACATTAAAAATGGCAAAGTATGTTATTTTGGACACTTCATGAGAAAAGGCTTTTTTTAGAAAAATAACTAATTCAAGGAACATTATCCGGCGGAAGACCAAGAACAGCCGGGCTAGACAACATAACATGGACTGGACTCTCGTTTCAAAACATGATTCGGAAAACAGAAGAACGACAGACATGGAGAGATGTGATACATAGTGTAGCCGGTAGCCCAACCTCGCATCGATGATAGCTAAAGAACAGAACAGAACAGAACAATGGCACATAGAATTTAATAATATTCATGATATTAAAAGTCTATGTACTAGCTCAAGAGTTGTTGCCATAGACATTAATATCACAAGACAGAGTCTATGGTATCAGAAAGTGAGGCCAGTTGGCATTGATGGTGTGTCAAGAAATGTTTACCTCGCTGAAATCTTGAAAATTTTGGTACACTGTTGAAACGGATATCGTTTAGCTGTTTAACTTATTTAATGTGGACTAGTTGTTTAAATATTGTGTAATTGATCGTCTGATTTATGCGAATAGCCGCGACGTTGCGCAGTCGCTGCCGCAAATAAGCCTTCGAAAATTACATAGACATAGGTCACATAGTAACATAGGCGTATAGTCGTATAAATCAGCACTGCACAAAACGGCTTCAAACTCAATTAATAATCGACCTAAAAATCTACTTTTACGATACGATTATAGTATTTATATTCGGAAATCAATTGGCACGAATAAGAATTGTGTTAAAGATGAGTAAAAGATCAAACGGAACACATTTAAAGCAACTATGGCACACCATATTAAAGCGGTGACGTCGTCCATATCTAAGTAGGCGCTGCACTCAAATAAATATGATAGCGCTAAAGAATTATGAGGTCTTCAAGATATCTGCGGGGTAAACATTTCTTGACACACCATCCATGCAAACTGGCTTCAACTTTGGCCTGACTTTGCCATAGATAGACGGCATCTAGTGTATTATAATAAATCTATGGTTGTTGCAGGCTTGGAGAATTTGGAGCATGGAGTTATTATTAGAGGAGACGGCATTACGTCATTTGGCTGAAGCCAACTATTTGGGAAATTCCCAAACGGCAGCCACATTGGTAGACCCAAAAATCATCAGCTGAGCCATAGGGAATAGCTGCGGATATGTTTTATCAATGATCTAAGAACTTTTTATTAGTATGTAATGAAAATGGAGATTCAGATCAGTGGAGGCTCCAGAATTTGGCAAGCGGTGGGTGGTGTTGGGGTGGCAACTTCTAATCAGGGGGTCCTACCGCTTGTTGTTAGGTATGTAGTATTAAGTATAGGGTTCCAACAGGGTGGCCACTGGGGGCCAGGCACTCAATAAGGGGCACGGACCCACCCTAGGCCCAGTGGCGGCTCCAGAATTTGGCAAGTGGGGGCCGTTGGGGTGGCAACTTCTAATCATGGGGGCCTACCGTTTGTTGTCAGGTATGTAGTATTAAGTATAGGGTCCCAACAGGAGGCCACTGGGAGGCCAGGCACTCAATAGGGGCACGCCCCCCGGGGCCCTTCTGTGGAGCCGCCACTGATTAAGATGCTATTGTTCGAAATTTGTGTTTGAAAAATAGCAAGTGGGCAGCCTATTGGATGTCATTAATCGTGTTTTCAATAAGGCATGGGGGTTGTCCATTAATTATGTCAACAATTTTTGGGCAATTTTCGACCACCTCCCAGGGATATTTTTACACCCTCCTAACACCCCTCAACACCACCACCCCCCAATTTGAGGTCGACACCTCCGAAAATTTGGTAATGTGACAATGCAAAATGGATACTAATTAGCTCTGAACACCCCCTCCCCCAATGGAGGACACCCCTCCCCCAAACTTTTATTGTCGGATGACCTTTTTGTCAGCTTTTTTCCGGGAGAGACAAAAATTCCGCCACCCTCCCTCCGATTTTCCCGACACCACCCCCCAAATTCAAAATCCTAGAAATAACACTGCCCCTCCTCCTTGTCATTAACTGTCAACTTTCAGTTACCCCCACGTCCGATTCAACCACAATGGCCGCTAACAATGGAGGTGCTATTTTTAGCCTACGCGCTACTGGCTTCACGCAGCCTGGTTAGAAATGACGTAATGCCGTCTCCTCTAATAATAACTCCATGATTTGGAGCCCAATATTCGTCAGAATGAATATGAAATTTGAATGAATATTTATTTGCTATCTTTATAGGGTGGCTGATGAGAATATAAAATTATAAATGATATAATTCCAAAGCAGCGAAGTACAATATTTGAAATTTTACTCATTTTCTGCTTGTTCAGTGATATATTTGTTTTGCTCTTTGCGACAAAGTATGGTGGTTTTCGACGCTTGTTCGAGAATTTTGGGCCGACTGCGTTGCCTAAACGATTGCGCCGAGGCTCTCTTTAATGGACAGCCATTTCCAGAGTGCGTCTGTTATGTTCCTGGAGAAATAGAGTTTAAGCCGAAAAAGCCGTTCACGTTGTTTATATATGCGAAGCCGGAGATATCCAGTCAGAAAACAGAAATACTCTGTACGTCGAAACATCGCATTTTCCTCTTTGGCTTCAATGACAATTCAAACACTGGAGGTCGCTGGGTTAAAATTAAGACGGTATGGTATATTCTTTAAATTTAGAATGAAATTGAGTAAGGTGCTTGCCTGTTTTGGATCTGGCGGCACATTACGAAAATGTACATGAAAATTGGTAATGTGCTAATATTGACCAATAAAATTATGGATTGCTTCAATTTGCTTGTTCGCTCAATGAAAACCAGCTGCGAATCATAATTTGCGTTTCTTAGCTTAGTGCCTTGGAAAACACCAGCTAAAAATAGTAAGTACGTATAAGACAAAGTTGTTTGCTACTTAGAATGACTTCGCTACTATCAACATATCTCCAAGAATTTAACAAAACAATAATTATTGTGCCACGTGAAACTTGACTTATTGGAGTAAAGTATGTTAAAGTTAGCAGACTTTATTTACCATAGTGACAGTCTACTGTTCTAATAAGTTGCACAGTACTAGATTAAGTAGCTTCTGCGGTAAATTAGTTACGTGATGTATAAATTCATGAGATTTTACTTGCCTACACAGTTTTAAAATCTATCCAAATGAGTAAAGCTCTTGATTGAGGCTAGGGCTGGTCCGAATATTCGCTTCGTATTCGCTTCAGCGCAGAATAGTGTGACGAATAGTCTATTCGTATTCGTTCAAATAGTGCTGGTAAAAACAAATACGAATAGTGTTTACATGACATTAAAAATTTTAATATAGTTTACTGCTTCGGTTTAGTAAATTCAAGTGCCAGAGATAACATTTTGTTCTATTTTCCCAGCTGAAACAGCACTATACAAATGTAGGCCTATTAATCCAAACTTGCGCTAAAGGAATTATCCTGGGTAGAATATGTCAATCTATTAGTTAAACCATACGGTAATGTTAGTAAAACGTATTTGAATTAAATTTCTTCATTAAATAAAAATTAAAATCAAATATTGTTGCTTCAGCTAGCGATGGATAGGCGAAGCTCGATTTGGAAGTTGCTTAATATTTGTGAAGACGAAATTAAAGCAACGTGCATGTTGATGTGCAGTACTGTCATTTTTTATGGTGGTGGTTCCTCGATGTTGTTCAGAACAACTGCGATGCATAATCATGTCGTACAAACACACTGCTGAGTAAGAACAGATGGTCTTTAAAGTCTTTACTTCTACTTTGCATGTTCGATTTGTCTTTTGTCCACACTGGAAGTTGCTAAACTATACGTATATACAAATTATACAAGGATTCTTATAAGTAGTAATAGTATTATAGCAGCACACAGCACTATTGCTGACCGCATTATGGTGACTTGCATCGGGAGGGGTATGGTATACACTATTCGTATTCGTTATTCGTCGAATAGTGAAGCCGACTATTAGTATTCGCCCGAATAGCTCAAAACCCTTATTCGGATCAGCCCTAATTGTGGCCATAACTTATAACTAGAAATCATATATGTTGTTTTATGGCATTTTGTATTTTAAATTAAAAAACCAGAAAAGTCAGTTTTAAGTTATTTAATCTTTGATTCTTGAATTGAAACATAGACTAAATCTTATGATATGCATGTTGCAAATAGCCATAGATGTTCCATTTAAATTTTTGAGTCTAAAAAAGAAACATAAACTTGTACAAGCCACACAGATTTGTAATTGCTCCTCAAATTGCTTAAAATGCATTTTATAATGACTTTTGTATCAAAAATTGATCTGAATTTCTCCCTCAATAATCAAAGTAATGTGTGTGAAAAGTCGTAACTTGTGATTGGATGTTGGCCCTAGTTGTAAACAAGCCTTTGATTAGTAGCACTAGAAAGATGCTCGCTTCGCTCGCGCTCGCTGATTGGATGTTGGCCCTAGTTGTAAACAAGCCTTTGATTAGTAGCACTAGAAAGATGCTCGCTTCGCTCGCGCTCGCTTCGCTCGCAGTGCAGGATAATACTAATCCAATACCTATACCTAATACCCAATCATTGAATTCATGCTGAACAACATTTCAATGATTGCCACCTAGCCAAGCTCTGCGCCACGTAATAATTAGGCCTATATACGTTAAAATCACGCAACTGTGGCCATTTGTGACGCTGTACACGATTTTTTGTATGCGTTAAAATGTACGTTAAAATTGCGCAACTACCTCAGGCTGCGAACAATTGTTACCAATAGCAACGTCGTCGCACGCCCAGCCCTCTGACGCTGCAATGACTCGACTAAACCGTGTTAAACTACGATTCTACGAACAATTGTTACCAATAGCAACGTCGTCTTCGACCAACGCGTCGCGACGTAAGGACTAAACTGTCTACCAATAGTCAACGCTCGCCCACCAACGCACCGCAATGTAAGGACTAAACGGTCTAAACCATCTACCAATAGTCAACCAATCAGAACGCTTGAAGGTAACAGACAGAGAGACATACAGATAAGGATCTTAATATTATAGATAATGTGTTAAAGTAAAGGTAGTCCCATACTCGATTTTCGAGCATTGGGGCCGGTGCTGATCTTCTGTTACTAGGCAAGCAGCAATGCAGGTGGCTTGCGCCATTAATCTAGAGTAGGTTGCCACTACTTTCTCTCGACCCACATTTTACCCTTTGCAGCTTAGCGCTGCTACCAATTTATCGAGGCCTAAGCGATGAACGGCTTGGTTGGCCGCCGGCACCACGGCTAGAATCCGGGATGGTCACCCATCCAAGTACTAACCGCGCTCGATGTTGCTTAACTTCGGTGTTCTGACGGGAACTGATCGCACAGCGCCAAGTAGGCCGGGCATAATGTGACAGGTACATAATTTGATTGGGCCAATTCAGCGCATAACCAAATTTTCATGAACGTTTTTGTAATATGCTACCCAGGGACCTTAATTTCTATGATTTGTAGGAGCAGTTTGCAGTGTGATTCCAGTTGCTCATTATATATTAGTTCCAGTTTCAGTTCCGTTAAATTGCAAACTTATTTTTCAGTTCCCATTTCACTTTCAGTTATGTATATTTTTTAGTTTCAGTTTTAGTTGCAGGTATTTTTCAGTTCCAGTTTTTAGTCGTCTCAATTAATTTTCCACAGGGCGAGTTGTTAACAGTAACAAGACATTTACTTTTGTCGGCAATCTTATCATACCGAAAATATTCCCAAATCACACTCTCTTTTTGACGGCCACTGGTTACCTTAAAGCTCATTGTTAAAATGTTACTATTATGTTTGATTAGGTGGCCTATACAACTGTCACGTTCAATGTGCACTGCGTAGGAAACTACACCGTCACCGCCAACAAACAATACAATACAATAAAGTTGGAACTTGCTTGGAGTCTCGATCGGTGCTAAAGTAGGTCAATCAGCAAAGCAGTGTGCACTCCGTGCAGGCCTTACAGGCTACAGCTAGGTAGATGAATACCGCCAATTAGGGGCCAAAGAACTACTGTAACTGCAGGTCCTGACCTCCTGTTGCCCAGGCCGGCGATCGGTCGAGCGAGCAGTAAACAATTAGACTATTGAGTATTGACTTACATGTGGACAATAGATATTAGATCAATAGTCAACCTTTCATGCACACATTTGCACTGATGGCAATACAATATTCAGATTACTGAAACTGAAACGATACTGATATGACTCGATTTTCAGTTTCAGTTGCTTATTTTCCAGTTTCAGTTTTCGTTGCAGTTAAAGCGTATTTTCCAGTTCCAGTTCTCGTTAACAGATTTATTATTTATCAGTTAATGGATATTTCAGTTTCAGTTTCAGTTAACGGGAATCACACTGGCAGTTTGCCTCATTTAGTTTTGTCAGGTAGTCAATATGTTTGATAGCATTGGTATATTAGCACAGATTTTACAGAAGATGTTCTTAATGTTTTTAAAGCCCCATTTGTAATAGCTTGTTCTTAACGACTCCACTTAGCCATAGTCTACATTCTATCAATTTTGGAATGTCAGAAGGTATTGTGTGATTGCTTTGCTTTAGCAAACTGGCTACTACTTGCAGTAGAGGAAAATGGCAGGAGAAAATGGAGGGCCATGTAGTTGGTTAAGTTTCATTTGATCATACTGCTTTCTAATCAGTATATATAAGTTTGGTGTGGGTTGGGCATTGAATAGTGTTTAGTCCACAACTTTGGACCCGTAATTTTTGATGAAACAGTCATCTAAATAACACATTAGACATGCCTTGGTGACTCTTTTGGTAGAGCATCATCTCTGAACCCAGGAGATGTTTTACTGACCTGTGTTCAATACCAGAGCAATTAGAGATTTTATTTCTCAGGCAGTCACATGTCCGCTGGTATGGAGTGGACGTTGAAATGCAGTAGAACAGGGGTACTCTAACTTTATTGAAGCCGGTCCACATTCCATCTTCTGTCATTAGTGAAGGTCCATTAGTTACAAGGAAAATCCTGATTCCTGTGCCTACTACGGTGTAGTAGTCGACTACAGGTCATCCTAATAGACTGTTATAAGTGAACCAAGGCAAGAGATGCAAATGACAAATCCATAAATGCAAATGATAAATTTTAGACTTTGTGATAGCATATTGGTGATCCCCAGCGTGAAAACTGTTATCAAGGTCATAAGTTTTTGGAGCTGGGTCTGGAGCAAAGCCCCAGTGGTAGACATTTTTAATAGCATAATATTAGAAATAGACAGTGAGCTCTGGTGCATATTTTAAAGACTTTACCGGTAACCATAGGTGTTGCAAACGTATAAAAAGAAATAAAAAATGTTTATTTCTAAAAATTTAAAAAATGTTGAGAATTTAAATGATTTACTTTTTAGGGAACACAAAAATTAATATGTTAATTTTGTACAATATTGGCATAACTAGTTTAAGAAAAGCAAGACAATGCAAAGCATTCATTAGTAATGCAGAAAATGCTAAATTTAGGCCTATATATGTAGATATATATAGAGGTAGACCTACTGTATATACTCGTGGATAGGTCGATCTCACAGATAAGTCAACCCCGTTTTTAGGTAAAAAATTAAGGAAATTGGCTATGACCTGCATATAAGTCGACAACAAAACTTTAGGAGCCTACAGACTTCTTGAATTGCATATAATTACACCTGATCTATATTGAAATTGGGTCAACAGACGGACGCTCTATTCCCCAATCCCGGCGTCTCCAAGCCGTTTGCAGGCCAACGTGGTTGGGGTGTTGGTTGTTCAATTGCTGTAACCCATAATGCCAGTTTGGAGCCCTCCGGCTGCTTAGTACGTGTATGCGCGTGCCTTGGAAGATCGTCGTTCTTGGTAGTTTGCCAGCATCTTGCACTGGGTTTTAGCGCTAAATTTGCTGAGTGCAGACTTCTCATCATTTTTGTGGGGTCCTCTGCACTTTCTCTGGGTAGATTTGGACGTTCTTGGTTGTTTGCCGTCGAGTGTCTGGATCGCCATCTTGGACCGGCCTTTATTCCATCGATGTTAGTTATAGGCTGATTTATATAGCGCTATTGTCCTAGTGGACGTGGCCGGTAGAGCTCTATGGTAGACTCTGACATGGGCGCTTCCAAGACTAGATGGAACAACTGCTGTCTGCTGTGAACGTTTCTTTTACGAATGACCGCTTTCTATAGGATTCACCACCGTATTCGTCAAGGCAGAGAATTCCGTCATTCCATCACAATGGACTTTCAAGATCATCATCCTATGTTCGCCATCGACATGCCAATGATGTCAGAGCGCCTTTGACTGTGGCTTTGGGTTCTAGGACTATTGGCCACAGGACTATTGACCACAGGACGATTGACCATAGGACGATTGACCACTGGACGATTGACCACAGCTGACTTTTGACCACTGGACGATTGACCACAGCAGACTTTTGACCACTGGACGATTGACCACAGCCGTGAGTATCAGGCTTAGCACGCTGTTTGCTGCATGCATGCTTGCACGTATGCAAAAAAAGGAAACCAAATGCTGGGAATGATGAAAAGGACAATAGTGAGTATATATATATATATATATATATATATAATATTATATATATATATATATATATATATATATATATATATATATATATATATATAGACAATAGCATTAGGTTTCCTTTTTTTGCATGCAATTACGGGGCAGTGAAGCAGACTAGAAGCTTGAGATTTGTTCCGTTCAGTTTGTTTATTAATTTGACAAATTTCAATATTGTTCTTGCGAATTGTTAACATTTTGCTCTTAGTTTTTAAGTAGTTTCCAGCTGTTTATGTCGGTATATTTTTCTTTAACTATTTTTATTTAATTTCGACAGAATCCATAGACTTAGAATCAACATGACCTATCATCGCTCATTTCATACCATTATTATTTGTATTATTGAACTCCGGGCCTTCTCTTAGTTTTTCTATTAAATTATTTCACTCCATACTAACATCGGCTGCACTATTGACCTCATGCTGAGCTTGTGATCCGCTGCATGAGCTGAAAGACAATTTGACTTTTCTTCACAACTTGACTTTACTCGTTAATCTCAGCCTGACATTATGACATTATTTTCTCTCTATTTGTTTATTCTAACTGTTCATTTTTTCCCTTGAAACTTGATGTATGCAAACCGATTAATCATTAGACCTATTGCACTGCCATTGATCAATACTCTCATCTAAACAAAATTCCTATCTCCTTTTCCTTAACCCTCCGTTGTTCACATCTTTGTATTTGCCGTTCACATTTTTGTCTCACCCGATGCACAGATATTATCATCATCCTTTTTGCTCTTTCAAGCGATATCCATCCAAATCCCGGACCATCACAAAATTGCAATCAATACAAAATGCACTAGCTCGAGCTGTTACTAAAGCACCTAAATTCTCCCATATTTCACACATACTAAAATCATTACATTGGCTTAAAATAACTGAATGTATCCAATATAAGATAATAACACTTACACATAGCTCACTTCAGTCATCAAAACCTGTCTACCTTAGATCACTATTAGCCCCTCAGCCTCCTCGACTCACACGTTTGTCATCTCATCTCACTCTGTCATGCCCTCTGAATCAAGTATTCCTGAAAATTTGCAACCGTTCCTTCTCATACGCTGCACCTGAACTTTGGAACTCGATCCCAGCTTCCCTTCACACACTTGGACACTTTCAAGCAATAAAATCCGAGTCCCCATTTCCTATAATTCCTGCACTATCTCCTCAAGTCTTCAGATCTAAGCTTAAATCCTTCCTTTTTCTGAAATCATTTCCTCCATAACTGTAACAACCTAGCCTCACTGCCCTTTGGATGTGGACTACCTGGCTGATCATATACCTTTCCCATAGCTATTTCAAGAAAGGCTGAGCGCCTAAGAATAAGCAGCTACTGTTGTGCTGCTCCCAAGGCGCTATAGAAATCCACGAGATTTTATTTTACTTTAATTTACTTTCCAGCATTATTGTACCGGTGGTGTCAATGGTTTCTTCCACGAGTCTCTTTTGCAATAACGAGTGATGCATTATAGGAGAAGGCAAACTTCATTGTGTGTCATATATTCACAATAACTTCAAATTGTTTATGTAATAGTCACTTTGAGGCTTAAATCTTTATGCTTAGTCCAGCTAAACGAGTTTTTTCATCGATTATATGGGTTTCTTTAACACATCCAGCTGGGATGAGATGGGTGCAGTAGCGGTAGGTTCCTGGTCCTGTAGCTGAGTAAGTGCTGTTTTTAAACACGTATTAGCATGGTGTCCTTCTGCCAGTACTCAATTGGTTGGGCTGCTGCTCCCAATCCTGCATGATTTTTTTTGGAGTAGTTTTCTCATAGGATGGTTGCCTACCAAGGCTGATGATCCCTGTCCTGCCCAGATGAGTTTCGGTAAGTTGCGCCAGGCGCCTACAGAAATCGTCGATGGCAAAAGCACTGTTGCAGGTTGGTTTCAACTGAGAATGGATGTGTTATAGACCAGTACGTTGTCCATGACAGCAACGATAGTGACCTCACCTCTGTATTGAGATCACTGTTGAAAGACCAATTTCACAGATACAATTGGCTACTGTTGTCGTTTGTTGATGGGTTGGAGCGCATCCCAGGAGTTCGTTGTGTATGTACAAGAGTTCATGGTTAGACATGGTGTGGGCAGTTAAGCGTCTATTTCCCAAATGGATTGTACGTGAAATGACTAACTTGCAATACGCTCACGTCATGAAAGACGAAATGCAGTAATATCAAAGTGATCAGGTGGCAGCCATCTTGATCAATGAAGACTTTATGCTATACTATACTATACTATGCTGTTCTATAATATACTATACTAATCTGTACTACGCTATACTATACTATACTATACTATAGTGTCATTCCGTGTCAAATGAACACGCTTTTGAATAAAATTGGACGTCATCGTCTCAGATTTTGATGAAAATTGGCACAATTGTTCATCCCAATGAGTAATGCTGAAAACCATAATATTAGAGTTTTGGGTCAACCCATGCCTAAACTATGGGTCATGAAAGTTTGGTCAAAAGGTACCACCTCATGACAGTAAAACTAATATCTCCACTTCTATGATTGCTAGAGACATGATCTTTGCACCAAACTTTAGCTTTTTGAAAGCTCTATCTGGGCCAAGCAACAGGTACACCAAGAGTTTGAAAACCAAAAGAACAGATGCAATCATAGCACATCATTTGACATTTCGACCAATGTGTATTCAACGATATTTATGATATTATTTGTGGATAAGTCTCACATTGTGAGGAATAAATGGTGAAATTTCAGAGTGGGCACTCTTATAGTTTCTATGCAGTGATTAAAAGAATATCAGCCCCCATGCAAAATCGCAATTAAATATTCCTGTTGGACATTGCATTCACTAAGTGACTAAGTTAATTTAGTGTGCCAGTCTTATACACATCTGTGACAGTTTGTCTTACATTTAACAGTATTTTTATTCGTGTTTCCAATTTAATAAACTGTAATTAATACAGTACTTTGCAAAATATCACTAATACATAATGAACAGCAGAAGCTGGAGCTCAACAGCCTAGCACGGTTCATGAAATGCACGATGAATATAATTCTACTCAAGGTACTTACTTATTTACTTGACTTTACTCTTGTTTTCTGCTTTATTTTCTGTGTTTGTAGCTTTGTTCTTATGTTTGAAGGCTGTCATTCTGTTTGCAAAGGCTTAAATCAGTATTAGGTAACCTAGTTTGATGCAGTAAATTTCATGTGGAACATGTAACTTAAAACATAGGTATTTCATTAGTTTTTGCTGCTAGAATGCATTTAGATATTTATCAGACAAGCAGTTTCATGCTATTATTAAAATATCAGTTTGTAAACAGCATGTCTTTATCCAGTTTGTCTTTAGTTTAAACCTGACTGCAGTTCTGACCAAGAATCCTTAAGACCTAGTGTTAGAAGAAAAGTGAATGTGAAAATGCCTGATATGTGTCTGCTATCTTTAACACAGGTTGATACTGATGTCAAGGCATTACAAGTTATACTGATTAGCTGATTTTTTTAATGTAAATAAGTTTATCTTATCTACTGTATTTGAAAAGCTATGAACGCCAATGAAATCGGTAGACTGTCAGCAATGGCTTCAAGCAGTGAAGTGATGGAGGAACTTCTCAATTTAAAAGACTATTCAAACAGATCTGTAATCATTTCAGATGTCACAAAATAGAGGAAAAAATCATCTTTCTGCAATGTACAGACCTGGTCACTAAATTAAAGTCTGAGTGATGGATGAGATGTGATTGCACCTGCACAGCTCTCTCAATCCCTGAGTTTTCCTGAGCTGTGCTATGCTGTTGAGCTCCAGCTTCTGCTGTTCATTATGTATTAGTGATATTTTGCAAAGTACTGTATTAATTACAGTTTATTAAATTGGAAACACAAATAAAAATACTGTTAAATGTAAGGCAAACTGTCACAGATGTGTGTAAGTGTCAGATGTCACTGGCACACTAAATTAACTTAGTCACTTAGTGAATGCAATGTCGAACAGGAATGTTTTAATTGCGATTTTGCATTGGGGCGAATATTCTTTTAATCACTGCATAAAAACTATAAGAGTTCCCACTCTGAAATTTTCACCATTTATTCCTCACAATGTGAGACTTATCCACAAATAATATCATAAATATTGTTGAATACACATTGGTCGAAATGTCAAATTATGTGCTACGATTGTCTTTGTTCTTTTGGTTTTCAAATTGGTGTACCTGTTGATTGTCCCAGATAGAGCTTTCAAAAAGCTAAAGTTTGGTGCAAAAATCATGTCTCTAGCTATCACAGAAGTGGAGATATTACAGTTTTACTGTCGCAAGGTGGCGCCTTTTGACCAAACTTTCATGACCCATAGTTTGGACATGGGTTGACCCAAAACTCTAATATTATGGTTTTCAACATTACTCATGGGGATGAACAATTGTGCCAATTTTAATCAAAATCTGAAACGGTGACGTCCGATGACTGTGTTGATTTTACGCGGAGTGGCCCTATACTATGCTATGCTATGCTATGCTATACTATACTATACTATACTATACTATACTATACTATACTATACTATACTATACTAACCATAATAGGAGATTGGAATGTAAAAGTTGGAAAATATTATAATACATGGAAAGTGCAATAGGAAATCATGGTATAGGAAAAGAAAATGAAAGAGGGGAATGACTATTAACTTTTTGCACCTTACACAAGCTTGCAATAATGAATACCTACTTTCAGAAAAAAGAGAATATTTAGGAATGGTCTTGGCAGTCACCAGGTGGAAAGACAAAAACACGATTGGCTATGTCATTATAAATAAGAGATGGATGTTGAACATACAAGATATAAGAACATGTTCAGCAAGTGTTGGATCAGATCACAAACTTATAATGTGTAAAATGAAAATGAGGTTGAATAAATACAGAAAGCAGGAACATGGATATGGCTTTGATGTTGACAAATTAAAAGATGAGATAATAAGGAAAATATATCAAGACCAAATAGTACTAAAAATTAAAGATGTACCTAATGACACTGGAGTTGAAGATCGTTGGAATACAGTTAAGATGGCATTATAAATAAGAGGTAGTAACAAAATAAATAAGGGCAGTAACAGAGGCAGCAGAGGAGATGATTGGGAGAAACAACAAAAACAACAGCAGGAATGGATAAGTCAAGAAGTAAAGACATTATATGAAATAAGAAGAAAACAAAGACAAGAAAATGTTGACAAGCATCAGACAAACTGGCTAACAATAGAAATCAAAAGGAAAATTAAGAGGGACAAAGAAATCTGGATCCAAAATAAATGCAATGAAATGCATGCGCATAACAGAACAAGGGATGCCTACAAAGAAATTAAACTTCTCTTTGGAGAATATGAAGCAAAAATTGCCAGTGAAAGACAAATCTGGAAAAAACAACTAATAAATAAAGAAGACATAAAAATAGGTGGAAAGAACATTTTGAAGAACTTTATGATGGGAATATAATAGAAAAAGAAATTTTGAAATATATCCCAAGCATGAATGATGTAAATACCACAGAAAACTCCACGAAAGAGGAAATAGACGAAGCAATAAAAGAACTGAAAGCACACAAAGCTCAAGGAATGTATGAAATAACAACAGAAATGCTGAAAGGAGGTTGTCACACAATACAAATGGAACTACATAAATTATCAAAAAAAAATATAATACAGAGGCAAAACCTGAGGATTGGTGTAAAGGTATAATAATACCAGTTTGCAAACAAAAAGGAGACAAGACATTTTGTAATAATTTTAGAGGTATAGCACTACTTAGTATTGTTGGAAAAGTATATACTTAACTGATCCAAGAAAGATTAAGGAAACATGTAGAACAAGTGATAGGAGAAGAGCAAGCTGGTTTCCGAGCTGGAAGTAATGGATCAACTATTCACAATAAGGCAGCTGACAGAGAAGTATTGTGGCGAAACCGGGCTCAGGCGTTCGTTACTAGCTCTTGCTCTTATCAGGTGGCCAGCCTGGCCCACACACAGGGTTTTTATTATCTATCTAATTGATTTAGGCTCGTGGTAGTCCGATCTAGGCCTTTTGGCTTAGGATTTTCTATGCACTTCAGACCTTCCTATCTCTATCTATATTCTCTGGTACCTCGCCTCTTGCGGCCCTTCTTATATATCTCTCTGGTACCGTCTTATCTCTGGTACCTCTCTCTCTTTGCCTTCTGGTACCGACCTTCTATAGTCCGGTACCACTTGGTACCACTTAATCTCTGGTACCACAGCTCTTGGTACCGACCTATCACTCGGTACCAATCACTATTCTCTCTTGGTACTGCATCCTATCACTCGACACCAAGCCTTTCTCTCTCCTGGTACCTTGATACCAATCCTTCCTAGCCGCTGGTACCGCTTCCTTTCCTCAGCTGAGCGTCTGGTACCGCTTCTCTTCTTAGCTGGTATCACTCGGTACCCTTGGTACCACTGCACTATCGATACTGCTATTCTGCTTCTCAACCTGCCTTGGTACTGCTCTCTCTGCTGGTACCACTCTATTTCCACTGCGTGTACCACTGTTGGTACCGCCTTGCCTGAGCTCTTCACTTGGTACAACTCACTAAATCTCAGCGGCTGGTACCGCCTGTACTTCTACTTATCTTCACTTGGTACCACCTAATCTAATCTTAAACTTCTATAGCGCCACTTTCATAATGCACAGGAGCATCAACCGATGGCACACCAAATCAAAATCACTAAAGATCCAGGTCAAATCCAGGGTATCCGGCCGGACAAACGGGTGACAGTCTATGGTGGATAAGCCCGGTCAAAAAGATGGGTTTTTAATCTTGCTCTAAAAATTTGTAATGAATTTGCAATGCGAACATGCTGAGGCAATGAGTTCCAGAGTTTTGGGGCAGCCACTGAGAAAGCACGAGAACCAAGAACTGTCCGAGTATGGGGGATGGAGAGAACTATTGCAGACGAGGATCTGGTCGAGTATTTGTTTGCTTGTACAGAAAGTTTTGAAAGAAGGTAACTGGGTTCTTTGTAGTAAAGTGTTTTGTATACCTGAAGGCAGATTTTAAAGTCTATCCTTTCTTTAATTGGAAGCCAGTGAAGACCCTTACGGACTGGGGTTATGTGCTCACGTTTTGGGGTTTTTGAAACTACCCGAGCCAATGAATTTTGAACTCGTTGGAGTTTAGCCAGGTTTGATTTAGAAATGCCAAAAAGAAGGGAGTTGCAATAATCAAGACGACTGGACACTAAGGCATTTGCCAAAAGCATTAATGAGGTTTATTCAGAAATTTCCTAATACGATACAAATAACGAAGGTGGTAGTGAGCTACTTTACAAATGCTATTTGTGTGAGTTGAGAAAGAAAGTGTGGAATCAAAAATTACTCCTAGATCTCTTGCAGAACTACTTACAGGAATAGTTGAATCACCAAGTTTAATAGAGTTTATAGAATCAAATTTCTTGAGCTGGGGCTTTGTGCCTAAAAGTAAAAATTCAGTTTTGGCCGGGTTTAAAAGCAATTTGTTTGAATCCATCCAGGACTGAATATGAGAGAATGCTTGAGAAATAGTTTCCAATGAAGATTCTGATGAAGACTTATCAAATGAAATAAAGATCTGAGTATCATCTGCATATAGGTGGTAATCTAGGTGATGGTTTGACAGTAATGAGCCAAGAGGAGTCGTGTATAAAGTGAACAAGAGAGGACCAAGAACAGAGCCTTGGGGACCCCCCAATTTAAAGTAGCTGAAGGTTGAAAAGGTGCCATTTGTGCAGACAGACTGAGTGCGAGGACTCAAATAAGTAGTGAACCAGTGCAGTGCTGAATCAGAAAGACCAAACCAGTGTTGGAGACGGTGTAGGAGGATGGAATGATCCACAGTATCAAAAGCTGCTGATAGCTCAAGAAGTATTAATGCAGTGACCTTGCCATCATCCATTGCATTTATGATATGATCGTGGACAGAGAGCAGAGCAGTTTCAGTAGAATGATATTTACGGTATGCTGACTGAAAGTGAAGAAAAAGGTCATTTGAAGACAGATGGGCATGAATTTGATTTGCAACCACTCTCTCAAGAATCTTTGATAAAAAGTTCAAGTTGGATATAGGCCTGTAATTTGCTAAGTCATTTGGGCACAGGGATGATTTCTTTATTAGAGGGTGGACCACAGCATTTGCAAAGGAAGATGGAAAGCAACCTTCTGTTAGTGAAAGATTTATCAGATTCAGAATAACTGGACCAAGGACATCAAAACATTCTTTGAGTATGTAATTTGGCAGTATATCAAGAGAACAATGAGTAGGCGGCGATGAAAAAATCAGTTTGTGAAGATCAGAAAGAGTGATAGATTGAAAGGAACTAAACACAGGTGGTGGTGAGACAGGAAGAGAGAACCCAGTTGAAGCAATACTAGAAAATTTTCCCCGAATTTTAGCAATTTTATCCGAAAAGTACATAAGAAATGTGTCAGGTAAGGAAGACACATGAATGTTGTTTGGGAGAGCCGTAGCCTTGTCCTTGAGTAGGATTTTATGCAGTGATTGCCAGAGTGACCGAGGATTTGAGGAATTTTCAAGGACAAGGTTTGTCAGAAATGTTGATTTGGCTGAAGAGACAAGTTTGCGAACAAGCTGACACTGCTTCCTAAACTTTACCTTATCTGAGGGCAAAACCACTTGGTACCGCTCCTTCTCTTCGTCGTCGGCACCTCTTGGTACCGGTATCCTCTTTTTTCTCCGTCGGTACCGCCTGGTACCGGTATCTACAAAGGTAAACTTATGGTCTCTCCCCTTCCCGAACACACGCTGCCCTCAGCTATCAGCCCTGAGCATTTATTCGGTCCTCCTTCTATAGAACTCGGTGGCCACTAAAACGGTGATGTCTAAAACCTAAGCCGTTCCTTTCTAATATCTCACTGTCGACTGGCACCACCTACCGAATGACCTTATCACTCACTCTCTATACCTTTTTGGCAATTATCTGACTGTTGATTATTATTACTGGGCCTAAGATTTAATTGAATTATATTATTAATCTTTTTATTAGCTTATTTGTGATTTCTCTACAGTATATGGAGGCAAACAGAAAACTACACATGAATTTCATAGACTGTAAAGAGGCTTCAGGCTTTTGACAGTTTGGCATGAGGGTCTCTGTCAAGCCATGAGAAAAAATTATAAGACTAATAAAATAACATATGAAAAAGCAGCAAGCACAGTGAAAATTGATTTTGAAGTAACAGAATGGATAAAGACTAAAATTGCTACAGAACAAGGTTGTGTCCTATCACCAACATTGTGTCCTATCACCAGCATTGTTCATAATTGTACTGGAGTGCATCTTTAAAACTTCACTAGAAGAAAGCACAGAAAGAATTCAAGCTTTGCAGGAGGTGACAATGCTGTAAGTAATATGAGCAACAAATTTGGATTATAAATAAAAGAAAAATAGGTGATGGAAATAACAAAAGGAAATACAAAACCCATGAACATAAAAGTGAATGGACATAATTGGAGCAAGTCAAGTCATTCAGATATGTTGGAGGGGTGATTGAAAGTGATTTATACAGTAAATTCTTTCATTTTCTTTTTCAATACCATGCATATCTCCTCCTCTTATACTGTTTAAGCAAGTATTTGTTATTATTAGTCTGTGATTCTTAGAGAGTTCTATTAATCTGCTACTTCCGTTGTTTTTGCATTCTAGCTCTTTGCCAAGTCTTCTTCTTTCCCTTCCAGTGGCATAGCCAAGAGGGTTTGGGGGTTAAAACCCCCTTGGCTGCCGAAAACAAAATATTTTTAATGAGTTTCTATGCATTTTTAATTTTTTTGACGTGACTTTGGGATCAAAACCTCTTTTGGCTAAAAATGTAATGGTTTAAGATGCGAGGACCTTTTTGGACTTGTCAGGAAAAACTAGAGGTGATAACGTTTTTTTGCTTGTCAAAATTTTTCAAAGTTGGTCACTGTCAAAACCAAAAACCAAACCCCCCCTTCCAGAAATCCTGGCTACGCCACTGTTCCCTTCTCCTACTAAGGCATTCCAGTTCCCTATGGTGATGGCTTATTCGGTTCTATCACTTCTTCTAGGATATTGTCTAGTTATTAATATTTTCAGGGCTTTTTTTGTAAAAAAATATTTTCTGAAGCGCAATAGTAAGAAGTCACTTGTCAACATGATGTAGTCATGTATATATATATATATATATAATATTAAGATCCTTGGTCTGTATGTCTGTTACCTTCGAACGTTCTGATTGGTTGGCTGTGTGAGTGTTCTGATTGGTTGGCTGTGTGAGCGTTCTGACTGGTCGTTCTGGAATATTCGTTGCCTCGAGCGAAGCGACGCGAAGCGAAGCTCACAGCGAGCGAAGCTGGCCTCATTCGAGCGAAGCGAGCAAAGCGGCTTTCAGAGTGGCGAAACGAAGCTTGCAGCGGCTCGCCTCATGCGATCAAAAAGCTACTTGCTAAGCGAGCCTTCGAGTTCTAGTATATATATATGTATATATATATATATATATACACACACATATATTATATATAAGTAAGTTAAAGTAAAATTATTCCCAAGCACTAGAGGCTAGCCTCAAGGCTCATAGGAGCGGCGCTGATCTCCGTTTCTAGGCCCTCAGCCTGGCGACTGGTGCAAGGTTACATGATATGGGGCCAGTGTTCTAATGCAACGCGCCTGTTTACTTTGCGGATTAATCCGCTACTCATTTGCCATCGCCATCTGGCGAAAGAAGGCTGAGTCGGCCTTAGGGCTTCCGCGGGAGTTGAACCCGCAACCTTCTGCTCCATCATCCAACGTTGTTACCACTCTGCCATCTTCCCGCCTCATATTATATATATAATGATTATAATCAATACAATACAACAATGTACAGTTTTTTTATTTAATAATTTAATATTGCAAAAAAGTCTTCGGATTTTCCGGAACGCGGTCCGGATTTTCTGGAGCACCGCTCCGCCTCGCTCTGGAACAAAAAAGCCCTGAATATTTTCTTTCTATTTCTTCTGCATGGGCCATGGTCAGCATGTATACTGTATTTGCACGATTATTACCCGCAGGTAATAGAAGAAATTACAAATGCAGCCCCCCCTTGTGAGGTATATTCATATGCTGGTTATACTGGAAACTTGAAACCTCGTCAACGCCCAGTCAGCGCTCTCGGTGCCTGTCAGCGCTCTCGGTGCCCCGTACATCTTAGCATAGACACTCCAAATACCTGAAGACTAGCACATGCAGGTTATATTCGTGTGTGGCTTATGCTGGGACGTTGGAACATAATTCGTAATTTTCCGCGGGTGATACACATATGCGGGTTATATACGTGTGCAGGTAATAATCGTGCAAATACGGTACTTGTATAATATCAGCTGAGTATGCTTTTAAAATGACAGCTATTATTCCAATTTCAATTATATGGATTTCTTTGACACTTTTTGCTGCATCTTTTCCTAGCAGTATTGCTGGCACTATGCTACTCTACTGCAGAATACTGTACCCCAGTATGTTGCCGAAGCCTCCATGTCCACTTGGTCGACTCTAAACTGAATTTCTCCATGAGCACAATCTCTGGAATCATCCATTCCACCCCGGTTCTCTGGCTGCCAGTCCTTAACAACTTTGCCCCACCAGCTATCCGCCGTGAAGCTGCAGCATCCAAGTAAGTAAGTAAAAATCTTGTGGATTTATATAGCGCTTTAGAAAGCAGCACAACAGTAGCTGCTTATTTATAGGCGCTCAGCCTTTCTTAAAATAGCTATGGGAAAGGTGAAAGATCAGCCAGGCAATAGTCAACATCCGAAGGGCAATGAGGCTAGGCTGTCACAGCTGTGGAGGAAATGATTTCAGAAAAAGGAAGGATTTAAGCTTACACCTGAAGACTTGAGGAGATAATGCAGGAATTATATGAAGTGAGGATTAAGATTTTATTGTTTGAAAGTGTCCAAGTTTGCGGAGGGAAGCTGAGATAGAGTTCAAAAGTTCAGGTGCGGCATATGAGAAGGAACGGTTACAAATTTTCAAGGATGACTGATTCAGTGGGCGTGAAAGAGTGAGATGAGATGACGATCATGTGGATCGGGGAGGCTGAGGTGTTAGTAGTGCTCTAAGGTAGACAGGTTTTGATGACTGAAGTGAGCTTTATGTAGGTGTTATTATCTTATATTGGATACATTCAGTTATTTTAAGCCAATGTGATGATTTTAGTATGGGTGAAATATGGGAGAACTTAGGTGAATAGTAACAGCTTGGGCTAGTGCATTTTGAATTGATTGCAATTTATTGAAGGAGGCCTTGGGAAGGTCGTAGTAGAAGGAGTTAAAGTAATCTAATTTGAGTGGACTATGGAGGTGGCGATTGTGGAGGCAGTTTAGGTATCAAGACAAGGACGTAGAGTTGTAGACGGCAAAGGTCAAGAATATGAGCGTAGCAGGCTTTTGAAAGTTGGGAGATTTGTGATTCAAAGTTTAGAAAAAAATCAAATTTGAATCCAAGATTCTTTGCAGTTGGAACAGGGGTTATTGTGGTGTCAGGAGTCAAAACCAGCTTTGGATTGTCAATTTTTTAAAGTTGTTGAGGTAGTTCATTCAAAAGAAACTCTGTCTTAGATGGGTTAAGAGCAAGGAGATTAGATGACGTCCATGCAGAGATTGATGAGAATGCAGATTCAAGCTCAGTGGTAGTTGCATTAATTGAAGAAGGCGGGAAGGAAAGGAATAGCTGAGTGTCATCTGCATAGAGTTGGTGATTTAAATTGAGGGAGTTAATTAAAGATGAAAGTGTTGTGGTGTTAAGGCTGAACAGCACAGGCCCAAGAACAGTTCCTTGAGGCACTCCATAATCTGCACTGTGAGATAGGGAACTTTGGCCGAGACAGGACACTTGGAAAGACCAAGATTTGGGATATGATGTAAACCAGTTGTGAGCTTTTTCAGGTATGCCAAGCCAGAGGGAAAGTCACTCGAGCAGAATTTTGTGATCTATGGTATCAAATGCAGCAGAGAGATCAAGGAGACAAAGGCCAGTAACTTGTCGGAGACCAATTGCGGTTAAGAGTCTGTCATGAATGTAGGTGAGGACGGTTTCAGTTGAGTGATGTTTAGTGTAGGCAGACTGATGATGTTATATAGCAAGTTATTTGAAAGGTGTTCGGTCAGTCTAGAAAGAACAATTTTCTCAGTAAGTTTTAATAGAAGAGAAAGATTTGAGATGGGGTGATAGTTATTAAGATCTTCTCTATCAAGGCCAGGCTTTTTTTAGGAGTGGAGTGACAAAAGAGTTTTTGAACAATGATGGGAAAGTGCCTTCGAAAAGAGAGCGGTTATTGAGTCTAGTTATGATAGGCGTAAGCACGGTGGCACACTGAGTAGATTAGAAGTAGTTATGGGATCTAGGTCACATTGTTTGTTTGGGAAGGAGAGTATAAGTCTGGATACCTCTTCTTCCGTTGCAGGAGTGAAGCTGGTTAAATTGCATGAAGGTTGTGGAGAAGGTGGGTGATGAGGAGAGGCGGTTTGAGTAATAGTGGAAGACTTAAGGCTACTGCAAATCTTGGAGATTTTTCCAGAGAATTAATTAGGGAAAGAATCAGCAAGTTGTGACAAGGAAATGGATTGAGGGAGAGGTTTTAAGTATTTGAGATGGAAAAGATCATTTACAGTTTTCAGAGCTTTTATGGGTTAGAGCCATTTGTTGAAATGAATTTAGAATAGTACTTCTTTTTGGCAGATATAAGGAGATTATGGTAGCGGTTTGTAGCAGAACGAAGATTCAAAAAGTCAGATGGAGAATGTGTTCTAGGGTAGGTTTGTTCAAGACATCTGCGAAATGACTTGAAAGAGTGAACGAATGAGTTATACCAGGGTTTGCTGTTATGGGATGAAAGTGGTCTTGTGATGATAGGAGCATATTTATTGAGATCCAAGCTCACTGCTCGGATTAATGCCCGACCAGACCTTACAATACATGTGGACATCTTTGACCATCCTGCCGTCTGACGACGTCTCGTCATCCAGTCTGGTTTCCCGAGCCTACATTGAACTTCTCTGTTCCGGATTCTTGGAAACAGAGTTGGCAGTCTGCTGAGGTAAAGAACAAATACCTCATCACTGCAAGCGCCAACCTGGCTCTGACCTAGTATGCTATGATTGGGTCCACCTCATTCGCTATCGAGCAGGCCATGATCGGTGCACTGCTATGCTACACCGTTGGGGAGCTAGAGATAACCCGAATTGCCCCTGTGGCATCAGACAAACTATGAACCACATAGTCAATGACTGTCACCTCACCAGACTCAAAGGAGGACTCGAAACCCTGCATCAGGCTCAACCTGATGCTGTTGAACGGCTGAGAAAGAAAAGCATTTGCTAGAAGAAAAAGTATATCTTTACTTATAAAGACTTCTTTACATCTTGCCTACCTTAATCCCAATATTGACATATTTGCCTTTCTGTGATGACAGCACATCAAATCACATTATACCGTATTTTCGCGCATATAAGACACCAGCGTATAAGACGCACCCGCGTATAAGACGCACCCGCGTATAAGACGCACCCGCGTATAAGACGCACCAGCGTATAAGACGCACCACGTATAAGACGCACCAGCGTATAAGACGCACCAGCGTATAAGACGCACCAGCGTATAAGACGCACCAGCGTATAAGACGCACCCAGCGTATAAGACGCGGGTTTTGTTGATTTGTGTTAAAATAATTATGGATAAGATGCACCCACACATAAGACGCGCAAAAGGCGCTCCCGGCGACCCGTCAGCGCTCTCGGTGACCTGTCGGCGTTCCCGGCAACCCGTCGGCGCTCCCGGCAACCCGTCGGCGCTCCCGGCAACCCGTCGGCGTTCTAGGCGACCCCTCGGCGCTCCCGGCGACCCATCGGCGCCCCAGCGTCCCCTCGGCGCGCTGTCGGCGTCCCAGCGACCCGTCGGCGCCCCGGCGACCCCGCCGGCGCCCGGCGACCCGTTGGCGCTCGGCGACCGTCGGCGCTCCGGCGTCCCCTCGGCGCTCCCGGCGACCCGTCGGGCGCTCGGCGCCCCGTCGGCGCTCGGCGCCCCGTCGGCACTCCCGGCAACCTTCGGCGCTCTGGCGTCCCGCGGGGTCCCGCCGGCGCCCCATCAGCGCTCCCGGAGATCCGTCGGCGTTCCCGACGCCCCGTTGGCGCTCCCTACACCCGTCGGCGCTCCCGGTGCCTCGTCGGCGCCCCGTCGGCACCCCGTAGGCACCGCGTCGGCGCTCCCGGCGCCCCATCAGCACTCTAGGCGACCCGTTGGCGCAGTTATTCATGTTCCAAAAAATTTAGATAAGACGCACCCGAGTATAAGACGCACCAAGGGGGCTAATTGTGTAAAAATTCGTATAAGCCGCGGCTTATATGAGCGAAAATACGGTAATCATAATTATGATTATTTTAACTGCAACAATGATCATGATGTCAGCTTTATGGCAGTGTTTCTCAACCTGTGTGCTTCATGAGATCATCAGTTGTGCCGGTGGAATTTTTTAAAGATATTCATAAATTTTAAATATGAATGTATTAAGTGTTACAGATCAATTAATGCTCTTTGTAGACCTAACTGTGAGTTTTAAATATCTTGAAACTGTTAATTCATACTAGCTGTTTGTTCGTAGAAAATGATGGGAGCCATCAATCCAGCAAAGACTGAATTTCTCTGGTTAAGTACACCTAGAAGGAAACATCTCATACCACGAAATCCGTTTTCAATTGAAGATGTATACATTGTTCCTTGTACAGAACTACGTCTTCTAGGCGTTCTTTTGGATGAGTCACTTTCGTTTGTCAGTCACTTAAACAATGTGACTCGCACCTGTTACTATCAGTTACGCAGGATCCGGGAGATTCGCCGCTACCTGCCATTACCGGACGTGGTTAAACTGGTTCGATCCCTCATTCTATCACGAGTGGATTATTGTAACAGTATCTTACTCGGACTTCCTGTCAGCCAGCTAAACCGTCTTCAGATGGTGCTAAATGTTTCAGCACGTCTGATCTTGCGCTAGGTGGAATGAGCATGTGACACCGCTATTACGAGACAAACTTCACTGGCTCCGGATTCGGAGCGTATAGCCTTTAAACGTTGCTGGTTTACATTTAGGACGTTAAATGACCCTTTCTGCCCCGAGTACTTAACGGCTCTGGTTTGTAAGCCCAAGTCGTCTGATCGGCGCCGCAGCTCCGATCAAGCAGCCGTTCTCAATTGGTGGTTCCACCCCGTCTCGACAGCAAAATTTGGGGATCGGTCTGTTTTGAGAGGCAACCCTTTGCTTTGGAACTCCCTGCCGGCGGACGTGACTAGGGTGACATCTCCTGAACTGTTCACTAGGAACCTTAAAACATATTTATTTAATATCTCCTGTTAGGGACATTTGTAAAGCGCTCTTGACTTTAGCCTTCGCTATGCGTATTGCGCTATATGAAATTGTCAGAATTAATAATAATAATAATCAAAAATGACAGAAGGAGCTATTCTGTCTTTCCTACCCTATTTTAAACTGACCTTTCAAAAAGAGCTCAAACATGCAAACAGCTCAATGTATACAGAATGAAGTATCTCAGAACATTCTGTCATCACTAATCCATACAGCTCTGAACAAACTACCAGAGCTATGCAGTGACATAAATCAATACTGGACAGACCTAAGAAATAGCATCTTCCAAGCAAGCAAGCAGGCAATTTCTTGAATCCCGAAAACGTCATGATTACTGTTCGATGGGAATAACGCCGAAATAACAAACTTGCTCGACAAAAAGAATAAAACCTTTCAAAAATGGCTGGTTAACCCACCATTTCAACTTAACAGGTGTACATGAAACTACATACACAGGCCCAGTTTGCACTTCGAAAAATAAGAAAGGACAGTTGGAACTCCTTTTTCAACTGATTGACAGTTGAAACACCTTGGCAAATTATATGCAGAAATATGCAGACAGACATTATAGTAAAATTCTCTTCAAGGCTCAAGACAGTTTACAGTTCAAAAGCCAGATCCACTGCTAGCATCAAATCTGCTGATGCTCTGTACTCTCTCACAGAACCACAAGACATGATCTAATTAATTGCCCCACATTTGTCCGTCAAGAATCACTAGACGCTATTACTTAGCTGCCGATTGAAAGCAAACTGGACACTGCCAAATGAGCATGAAGCTACTGTATTTTAATGCATATACCGCGCGTAAACTACACAATTTTGCAAATCGCGCAGGGCGCCGCGTTCGGACAGTGTGGACTTCTCGTCATTTTGGGTGGTCCTCTGCTCTTTCTTCGTTTAGATGGGGTTATAAGTCACACATTTTTACATCAAATTTTTAGGTGGCATCTTTTACAAAGGGGCAACTTATCTATTGAATTTTCACAGAGATTGCATGTTAGCCATTTGTAAATAAAGCATTATTTACTGCCATTTGATCTGTGATGCATTAAGCAAAAATTAGCTAATGAAGAAGAGCTAAATAACTAGAATTCGCTAATGAAAGAGCGCTAGGTACCTAGAATTCGCTAGCGAAAGAGCACTAAATGACGAATTCATCAATGAAAGAGTGCTAAATAACGAATTCACTAACGAAAAAGCGTTAAATAGTTAGAATTCGCTAACAATAGAACACTAAGTAACTAGAATTCTCTAATGAAAGAGGCTAAATAACTAATTTGCTAACAAAAGTGCTAAAAAATAGAATTTTCTAATGAAAGAGCACTATACACAATATGAAATGAACAATACCAAACACCAGACTTTTGTATTTATTTTATTATGCAATTTGTTTTGCATTCAGCAACATCTTTTTTAGAGCAATCAGTACTTAGAACATTTCACTAAGAGGTTACCAGTAATTTGTGGTTGGGGCGATAATTTATACTCAGAATTGACTTATATATGGAATTTACATAAATTTTTGCAATTTTTAGTACCTATGACCTATACACAGTGGTGACTTATACCCTGTCATGAGCACTATAGAAGTATGCGTGCTATGCAATATTTTAAAAACAAACTACGTAAAACTGCGCGGTACATAGGTGTGTGCTGTATACATGTGTGCACGGTATATGCGTGAAAATACGGTAATAGTGCCCATCTATAAGCAGATTCTAACTGTGACAACTGCAGAGGCATCTTCCTTCTGTCAATCACTGGGAAAATACTTACAAGATTGTGTCACGTGGTGGCTCTCTGAACACATTGCTGACATTGCAGTTCTATCAGAATCTCAATGCGGATTTATCTCAAACTGTGGCACATGTGACATGCTCTTCTGTGCTTGAGAGTTGCAAGAAAAATGCCAAGAACAAAAACTTCCTCTATATGCAATCTTCTTCGAGCTCAAGAAAGCATTTGATTTGTCCATCACCCCACACTTGGGCTTTACTGCATAAACTGGGATGTCCACCTGGCTTTATTTCAATGGGCAGATGCATGATGGAATGGCTGGACAAATCTCAACAACTGTCTCCCTTTCAGATGAATTCGAGATTGCAGGTGGACTTAAGCAAGTTTGTGTTCTCGTGTCCTTCTTATTCATACTCTCCTATGCAACTGTTATCCACGAGCAGCTCAGAGTTTATCTGTGGTATCTGTGTTTGTTTCCGCACTGATGGCAAATATTTCAGCCTAGGCAGACTGAGAGCAAATTCAAAAACCCTATAAGAGCTAATTTAGGAATTGCAATATGCAGATGATTGTGCTTTCTTTGCAATGAAATCAGTAAAGTAAACCTTTAGGAGCTATTTAGTAAGATTGCTTCTGCAGTAAATAACTTCGGGTTCAAGGTCAATCTATCCAAAACAGTGCTTCTCTGCCAACCAGCGCCGCGATGCCCAGCACACAAAATTACGATTTTGATCAACAATTATGAAATCAAACAGGTCAGAAAATTCACCTTTTTGATTGGTTCTGTATTAAGTTATAACTCACTAATGGTTGATGAGATCGAATCCAAACTACAGAAGGCTGCTTCATGTTTTGGCTACCTGCGACAATGTCTCTGGAATGTTGAAAGTATCAAACTGCAGACAAAGATCAGTATCTATAATGTTGTGGTAATGGGTTTTTTCTCATATATGGTGGCGAATCCAGATGACTTGTCAGAGCTCTTGAAGCTTTCCATGCACACTATCCGATCGATCTTCTCGATTCACTGATATGACAAGGGTCTCTTACACTGAAATACTGAAGAAAGCCAACTGCATCAGTGTAGAAGGAACTTTTTCAAAGATGCTTTCAAAGATGCTTTCTAAGATCTTTCACATGCACAGCATGGAGGACACTTGTCTCCTGAAGATACTTTTGTATGGCGATCTTGTAAATGGCCAGTAATCATGAAGAGGTCAATACAAACATTATAAAGATAAGCTCAAAGCTGCACTCTGCCAATGTTTTATTGACATCACCACCTGTTGAACTTTAGTTTCAGTCTGCTGCCTGTGTCACAGCATTATCTATTCTGGTGTTACCAGTATGGAGGCAAATCGGGTGGAAGCTGCAGAAAGAAAGCATCAGGATTGCAAGTCTTGGATCAATCAGGTCGACAGTGCTGAGGCTAGCCTTATATGCTACGAATGTGGCAAAACCTGCACTGTAAACTTTGGCTTCCTAAGCCACTTGCGAACTCACAGACTCTAGTCAGCATCTATTCGACGGACCGCTAAACTGAAAATTATTCATTTATTATAACTGTGCATTAATAATGCTGTTTAAACTCATTATAACTGTGTATTAATAGCACTGTATGCTTCATATTTTATTACTTTCCAATAATTTATTGTATATATATTGACAGCTTTTTGACAGTGGAGCTCTGGTTAAATTTGATTCAGCTTTGGAATGGATTCTATTCTCTGAAAACGATTTCATTAAAGTGAATGTTTCTGATTCTGAAACAGCTGATAAGTAACTATTTGTTACTTACAAATAGAAATAAAGTAGCGCTGTAGCAGTAACTCATTATGTTACTTAGGTAAGGCATTGAATACTGTATTGTATTGCATATAATATGTAGCCACGTAATATATGCAATTATGCATCCTGAGTTTCAAGAGTTATAATATAAAAGCCTATGTATAATACACGTTAGCAGAGTGGTAACAACACTGGACGATGGAGCAGAAGGTCGCAGGTTCGATTCCCGCAGGAGCCCTAAGGTTGACTTAGCCTTCATTCGCTAGAGGCGGTGGTAACTGAGTAGCAGCTGTAGCTGCGAAGGTAAAACGTGGGTCTAGAGAAAGCAATGGCAAACTACTCTAGATTTATGGCTTTAGCCACCTGCGTCGCTGCTTGCCTGACACCGGAGATCAGCGCTGGGCTCAACGCTCGAAATTGAGTATGGGCGAACCCTTACCTTTATAATACACATGCTGAATTTATTTTTGAGTCACATAATTAAAACATTTTGAAAATCGGTTAACATTTGTCAAAGTTATGAACAAATATATAGTGGCATCTTTTCTATTGGCTCACAGTGTATTGCTACAGAATACTAGATCCCCCTTTGAATTAAGAGGCAAATTTTTCAACCTTGTCCTGTGCCCACAAAAGGATGTTACAGGGGCAAGCAAATTCTTTTCTTTCAACCTGTAACCAAGAAGTTTATGCTTTCTCTTTGGTTAAACATAAATCTTTTACTAGATCATCCAATTCAGATTGCTCGAACAGTTGAAGTTTGCTGCATTTGAATTCATAGTCAGACCCAGTATTGAACTCCTCACACTCAAGAGTTACTACTAGTTGTGCAAAGAGCTTGCAATAATAATTATTATTATGTGCTTCTATAGCACCAGTTCTAATACCCAAAGATATCAATCGATGGCACTTGCAATGAATCAGGTGGTATAGGAACAGGAATACTTTCAACATGAGGACTTGATGCATGGCTGGCATGGCTGAGTGAAGATTGGAATATGAAATATCTTTTTTGTTCTTATATTGTATCAATTGACAGTGATGCTGCAGACACAGCCATCATCATTGTGGTTTTTCTATTCTCTCCATACCATTAGAACTTCAATTTTGAAATATGTCTCTTTCCCACAAGACCATTTCTTAAAATCATTTACATAGACATAACATACCTTTTGTGGTGCCTAGAAGTTCTTGTCGTGGTCTTCAAGTTTAAGCAAATTCCATAATTTTCCTTTGATGTTTGCTGACCATGAGCTCGCCACAAATAAAAAAAATGTTAGAACTATTGACCCAACCACAGCTTGTAATTTTTTAATAAAAAGTGAATAAATGGTAAAACCCACGAGGCAAAAAGATCGCTCAGAAACAAGCAGAGGAAGCACAATGACACACAGTTGAATGACTCAAAGAGCCGGTGCCATCGGCTGTCTGTGTGAAAAACTGTACCTGCTGTGACTATTTGATGTTCATTGTCAGATTCAACATGCCAGAAATCATAAAGAAAGGCCAAAATTGTTGGCCTGAATTTTTGTAAGGAAATAGGATATTGTTCACTAACCTTCATTATATATATATTATATTATATTCATCATTATATTTGTTAAACTAGACTTCGCTAACGCCTTCAACAGCGTTAGACGGGACGTGATGCTGAGGTCGGTCTACGAACATATTCCTGAGCTTTACCCCTTCATACACCAAAGCTACGCTTACCCTTCAATTCTCCAATTTGGTCCGTTTGCAATAAGGTCAGAAATGGGCCCGCAGCAGGGAGACCCATTAGGACCGCTACTTTTCTGTCTTCCTTTGCAGCCAACTCTACGTTCCCTCCAGTCACAGCTGAAGATTGGATATCTAGACGACCTGACGCTTGGAGGGTCACAGGAAGCAGTAATGAACGATCATAACAAAATCATTGAACTTGAGGCTAGCTTGGGGATCAGCCTCAACCGACGCAAGTGCGAAATCTATGGTGAATCTTCTGTTGTCAGCGACGCTTTCAGCGATTTCAGACGCGTCGAGTTTGGCTCTTTGGAATTACTCGGTGCACCACTTTTCAAAGGATCGGCACTTGATGAATCGCTCAGAAAACAATGCGCTACACTCGAAGATGCAATTAAGCGACTCTGTTGTCTTCCTACACAACATGCGATTATTCTCCTCAGATCATCGTTTGGAGCACCTAAACTTACCCACCTGTTAAGATGCTCTCCGTGCAGCGAACACCCGCTTTCGAAGTTATTGATAAATTCATGCGCACGGTATTCAGAATATCTTGAATGTAGACTTGGATGATACGCAGTGGCTCCAGGCAACTCTACCAATCCGCGAGGGTGGACTTGGATTTCGTGCGGTGTCGACGCTGGCTCCTTATGCTTACTTAGCTTCAGCGTCAACTGAACGCATTTAAGTCGGCCATCCTCGGGCCATTAGACACGCAGGATCCAATCGTATCGCAGCTGATCATCAATTTAAAAACACCCTCCTCAACTATCGAATCTCTACCAACATCACAAAAAGCGTGGGAAAGACCAGCAATAGAACAAGCACGCAAACAAATCTGGGACAGCTACACTGATCCATTCAACCGAGCTAGGCTTACCGCAGTCGCTGCCCCACATGCGGGAGATTGGCTGCACGCCTTACCATTATCTTCTTGCGGCCTATTTCTGGACAACGGCTATTAGAGTGGCGGTTGGTCTCCGACTTGGTCTTAATATCTGTGCGCCACATAAATGTCAATGCGGAGAAATCGTCGATCCACGCGGACAACACGGCTTTGTCTGCAGACTGTCCGCCGCCGTTCTATCAGACACTGCACACTGAACGACATCATTTGGCAGGCTCTTCAAAAAGCCGGTGTCCGAGCACGAAAGAAACGCTGGGTCTCCTTCGATGCGATGGAAAGAGACCAGATGGAGCCACTCTCATTCCTTGGGCCAGTGGCAAATATGTGGCATGGGACGTCACATCTGTCCACACCTGCGCCAAATCCTACTTGCATCTGACCTCAAACTCACTCGGGCCGCGAGCGGAAAATGCAGCAATACGCAAGCATCACAAATACTCCGGCCTTCCGCCCAATACAAATTCATTCCGATTGCATTTGAAACTATGGGACCACTCAACGCAGAAGGCAGCGAGTTCATCGCCGTAAATTGGTCGTCGAATTGCTTGCGTTACAGGAGATCCGAGAGAGGCATTCTACTTATTCCAGCGTCTCTCAGCCTGTACGCAGCGATTCAATAACGCCGCATTTAAAGGTACTTTTTCGTCGAACACCAAAAACCTGCCAGAGCTGCACCCAATCGCTGTGAGTGAACCTTTCTTGCCTACGACGCCACCGATTCAAGTTGACGCTCTCATCAAGGAAAACTGTGGAATTGAGCTGAATGAATTCTTCAGCAACGAGTCTTGCAAGGATATGGTCTGTTTCGACGAAGAAACTGACAACAGTTACACTACTTGTCACCGAGATGGTAAATGTGCAAAGATGACGGATAATGAAATAGGTGTCAGTGAATTTGACAAGTCTTTGATGAATGGATGTTTTTCAGATAAGAAATTCATTAATTACGCAGAAGAAAACAGTGGTCCTGATCTCAATCTAAAAAATATGCCTTCCGCTGAGAGAATTTTGGAGAACTCCGTTGATGTTTCAGATCTTGATCTGTTAAAGGCAGTGGAAGACAATGACAATTTGTCCTACACCAAGGTTGAAGATTCAGGTTATGCCCTTCCTGCCTACTTAAAGCTTCAAGACAAGGCTTCTGTAACCTTCATATTTGATGTTAGAAAAGTGAATGGCAAAGATGCATCTCTGATTGTCAGATCTTCCCAAGAAATCCTACTGAGGATGGTAACGTCAGTGGAAAATGAATTGCCCCTGTTGCCTTATCAGTGCAGCCTGAAGTTTGGCAACAAATGTCGGTTTGTGGAGAACGGTTGTCACATCGTTGTTTCCGAAAGGAACGTTGTGTTGACGATTGCGAAGGCAGAAAAGTCACAAGTAACGTGGCACGTATACTTCATTGGAACCAGCTTTCAGCATCTTGATGTGAAAGATTTTACTGAACGTAGTCGGCGTAAAAGACACTTGGATGCTTTGGATATGGTCTCTGCTTCACCTCCGGGATGTGCTTATGAAGATGAGAAGATTCTGAAGGATACAAAGGTCGAAAGAGAAAGAACTAGTAGATGTTGTTCCTGGCGAATTCGTTTGTCTTACACGAGAGATCTCCAAAGCTGCACGGTATTCTGAAGCAGCGATCGATGTCCGAGTCCAGCGGCGATCTTAGTCCGTGGTCGTTCAGTCTCGATCGTCTCGTCAGTGCCGTGGCGTGCAGCGACACGGAGTCCGAGGGTTACTGAAGACGGTCCGTCCGCTTCGGCCGTGCTCCAAGAAATCCGTGTCCTTCTGCGAGCAGATCGACAAGGCGATGTTCGTCGTGAATCAGAGTGTGAGTCAGATGCATCAGACGCTGGAGAACAAGCGCGAGGCGGATGAGAAAGCGCGATCTGAAGCACGAGCTTAAGGAGGCGCGCGGCGCCCGGTATCGCAGCGAGTCCTGCTCGATCCCAGACGACCAGGACTTTGTCAACGAGTTACTGTCGGCGAAGAAATGTCGGCGCGTTCGTGGTATACGGCGATAAGGCTGCCTTGAATTCAACGAAACGCCGCCAGGGGAACGGCGATGGCGAATTTCACGGCGACAGTGGAAGCGTAAAGCGTCTCACACACCCGCGAAGACTGTACAGGCAAGAAAACAGATGTCGATAATGAGGAGAATGTTCTCAATGAAGATGTCGAGAAGACAGATCGTGCCGTACAGCCGTGAACGAACCGAAATCAAGAAAGCTGACGAACAGATTGACCCTTGAACAATCCCTCCCACTGGATGCCAGTGCATCTGGGACCCGACGAGGACCGACTGTGCTTGTGACCAGGAAAACAAGATCCAATGCGTCACCTGCGGTCACAGCGAACACTGCGTCACGAAGGAAGAAATCTTTGGCCCCATCAACACCTACGTGCCAAAGACGTGTCCAGCGAACTGCCAGCTGTCATCAAACGCAATGATTTTATATTAATTAATTAATTAATTAATTGAACCTTCATTATAAAAATATAAAATATTTGGTCGAATTATTGTTTTGACCAGTGATGGGAAATGTTAGAAAAACATAACATCAAGATTAGGAATGGCCAAGGCAGCATTCTGGGAACTCAAAGCTATACTTAAAAATTGGTGTATCTCTTACAAGACATGATTAAGAGTGCTCAAAGGCTGCGTTTGGTCAGTCCTTTTGTATGGAGCAGAGACATGGACTATATCCAAGGCCATGCAGAAGAAATTGGAAGCCATAGAGATATGGTGTGTGTGAAGGATGCTGAAGATTGCATGAATGGAAAAGAAAACTATTGAAGAGATCTTGAATGAAATTTGAATAGAAAGAAGTCTGATGATCTTCTTTAGGTGTCTTGTTTTACAACGTTGGCGACCATGGACTTCCACTCCTCTCTGTCGTATGTCGCTTGTAGCAGTTCTACTTCTGATATTTTGTCTTTCACGTTGCATAGCAGGTTTTCGATAAACGTCAATCTTTGTCTCCCTCTTGCTCTTTTCCCCATCACTTTACCTGTTATGACTAAGTTTTCCAGGCCAACAATTTTGGCCTTTCTTTATGATTTCTGGCATGTTGAATCTGACAATGAACATCAAATAGTCACAGCAGGTACAGTTTTTCACACAGACAGCCGATGGCACCGGCTCTTTGAGTCATTCAACTGTGTGTCATTGTGCTTCCTCTACTTGTTTCTGAGCGATCTTTTTGCCTCGTGGGTTTTACCATTTATTCACTTTTTATTAAAAAATTACAAGCTGTGGTTGGGTCAATAGTTCTAACATTTTTTTATTTGTCATTATATGTCCGAAGAATTCTAATTGTCTTTTCTTTATAGTCTTTAACAATTTCCTTCTTGAATTTGCCTTTTTTTAAATTTCCTGGTTTGATGTTTTCTCTGTTCAAGAAACCTTCATCATTCTCTTAAAAAACCACATTTCCACTGCCTCTAATTTTATCTTCATCTGTTTGGAAATGGACCACGTTTCTGCGCCGTATAGCAATACTGACCATACATAAGTTTCCAAGACCCTTATCCTTGTTTCCATTGATATTCTCTTATTTGTTAAGATGTGTTTTAATTCCACGAATGCTGATTTTGCCATGGCAATCCTTGTTATTATATTCTTTTCACATTTCCCGTTGCTGGATATCCAACTTCCTAAATATTTGAAGTCATGTACTTGCTCTATTAGTTGTCCATTTATGTATAGTTGGCATCTTGGTGTATCTTTTTGTTTGGAGATCACCATGCAGTATGTTTTCTTTGTATTTATTTTTAGACCCTTTTTTTCGCCTTCCTTAACTACTTCGTCCACTAATTCCTGTAGCTTCTTTTGTGTGTACGCCATTAATGCTGCGTCGTCTGCGAATTTCAGGTTGTTAAAGTTCTGCCCTCCAATTATGATTCCTTCCATGTTCTCTTTTTTCCATGATTTCCTCTCCATAAGCGTTGAAGAATTCTGGTGATAAACCGCATCCTTGCCTTGCTCCTTTCTGTATTTTGATCCAGTTTCCCTCTTTCCCATTTATTCTGACTGTTGCTATCTGTTTCCCATAAATTTCCGAGAATATTTTCATGTCCTTTCCATCTAATCCCGCTTTGTCCAGGCAATCGAATAGCTCTTTGTGCATGATGTTATCAAAAGCTTTTTCGTAATTTATGAAACAGATATATACATCCTTCTGTATCTCTATGCATCTCTCACTGATTCTTCGTAGAATGTACTGTATATTGCGTTTCTGCACCCACAATTTTTCTTAAAGCCATATTGCTGTTCTGATGCTTTGTGTCTGATTTTATTCTTCGTCCTTTTGAGCAGTATTTTTAGCTATAACTTTTCAAAATGGCTTATTAGGCTGATGGTTCAGAATGCTTCACACTCTGTTGCATTCTGTTTCTTTGGTATTGGTATTATTATTGCATCCATGGCCCCTCGCTACTAGTTGCTCCATATCTACCAATCATGGGGGGTTGCCATCTGCGTATACCTGGGCATTCGTCTGGTTAACGTGGACGTTCCTGTGACCACGACCACGTTCGAATTCGTCTGTGCGCGTGCTTACTCCGTGACGTCTTGCGTGCTTGTTGTCGTTTATTGCCCCGGATCGTCTGCCGTTACTCCACTGTTTTTTCAAGAACTGATGACTCTTCTCGGTGGCTTAGCGTCGTTATGTGATCCTGTCTATATCGTAGGCGATTTTAATGTGCGTTTTGATAGGGACAATGATCCTGCTTGTCACCAATTGCAAGATCTCTTTGTGTCCCACAATTTTGAGCGTAGTGTGACTGGACCAACACATCAGAATGGAGGTGTGCTTGATGTTCTCGCTTCTAGTCGTACTGTTTCCACTCCCTGTGTATCAGTTCATGATGTGGGTCCCTCCGATCACCATCTGCTGAGGTGGAATGTCTCGCTCTCTCGACCGTTCCCTATCTATGCTACTGTTAGTCGATGTGCGTGGGGCAAACTAGACCATTCGGGCATTCGTATGGGGTTGCAACTCTCCTCACTTGCGGATGTCATGTCCTGGTCTGGCCTAGATGCCGAGTCCATGGCTCAGTTCTACGACAGTGAGATTACTCGACTGCTTGATGAGTTTATACCGGTCAAGACCATAAGCTTTTGAAAGCGATCGTCCGATCCGTGGTTTGACGACGAATGCCGCACCGCTAAGATGATGCTTCGTAAGGCTGAGCGCCAGGCTCGGCATGCCTCCCCTGCTGACGCTGTGGCGTTTATGGCTGAGTGGACCAAATATCGCAGAGCATACCGACGACTGATAAGTCGGAACAGAGAGGTCTTCTGGTGTTGTAAGGTAGAGCGGGAGCGTACTTCACCTCGTCGGCTTTGGCAATCGATTGATGCACTCATGGGGCGTGGACGCGCGCCTTTACCTGATAGACTCACGGCTGATTTTTCCGCTTTCTTCAGCAAAAAGGTGTCTGCTGTATTGACGGCTACCTCGGAACATGAGCCTCCTTGTTTTACTCCGGCTCCGTCTGGGTGTTTCTTAGGCGGTTTTCATGCTCTCTCTGTGGAAGAAGTAACCGCGGAGCTATGCGCCTTGCCTGACAAGTGCGGCGCCAGTGATCCTTTTCCGACGCGCCCTCTTCGTGAGTGTTCCGATATCCTGGCGCCATTTGTTACTGAGCTCATGAATCATTCACTACAACTGGGTGAGGTCCCGAAGTCGTTTAAGGCCGCTTTCGTGACACCGCGGATCAAGAAACCTGGTCTCGATGCCTCTGATGTTGGCTCTTACAGACGATCATGCTGGGAACCATGGTCGGAGAAAATCGAAGAGGCCGACCAAGACGAGAGTTGTTAGCCGACTTCGTGGAATGAGGAAGCACCAGGGATATTTATAGGATTGTGAATTTGAGGGGTGTCGACCTCAAATTGGGGGGTGTCCGGAGCTAATTAGTATGCATTTTGTATGCATACCATTGTCACTTTACCAAATTTTGGGGTGTCGACCTCAAATTGGGGGGTTAGGGGGGTGTAAAAATATCCCTGGGAAGCACAGAGCTACACATCCTAATCAGAGCAACACAGGACCAAATAAGATGGAGACAAATTGTCAACCAGGCTGTCGACACCTATGGGTACAGCATCCATGGAACTGGATGATGATGATGAATGAGGAGTCTGGCATCAAACTACTTCAGCTGCAACTCAAATGAAAGTTGATATGGTTGTTTGGAGGGATATATCTCCAGAATATACCAAAACACTCATGTAAATGATGCTACACCCAAATGCCTGTCTGGTGCAGTCATGGAATAAGATGGGTCTTTACCTATACCATCATCTTGCTTTTTAACTGTACTCAATATACTCTGCTCGAGTGCTTTCAATTGACTGCCACCCACCTCTCTCATTTAATTCTGAATTTAGGCCTATGAAGTAATTATATATACTTGCAATTACTTTATTATATGGGCCCTAAAATTATGAAGTTTAATTTAATCCACTAGTTTATTGATTGCACCTATTTGATAATGGATTCATTTTTGGATATTTGTTTTCTTTAGCTGGAAGCTTGTTGTTGATTATACTTACATGTTGAATCCTTTTGCAAAGAAGGGAATAAATGTCCTGCCAATGGATGACACCGCTGTGGAACAGTTGCATAGCATTCCAACTAGTTGGTCACTGATTCATGACCAAGCTCTGGTGAATTTTTTGCACAAGGAAATATGGAAATGGACAGCAAAGGATTTTGTGGATTCTGTTGAAAATTCTGAGGTCTGTTTTAGAATGCATTTAATTCAATGAATAGGCTGTGAATTTTGAGTAAAGCAGAAATGGCAAAAAAAAGGGTTTTCATGGTCAAATAGAGTTGATGTTGCAGAAAGCTTTCGTTTTAGAATACTATTTTGAAGTTATACATAATTTACTATATTTTAATGTTTCATTATAACTTATAATACTTTAGTATGTCATCTGATTACATACAAACAGATGGCTACATCGGGTCATAACTGCATTATGGAATACCAAGAAAACACCAGTTATGCCATTAGACTGGAGAAAAGCATTTATAATACTGTTGCACATGAAAGGAGACAGAAAGGAATGCAACAATGCCAGAGGAATTAGCCTCATAAGTGTACGAGAAAAGTTTGAACCAGAGTCATGTTAAACAGAGAGGATACAGTGGATGAAACTCTCAGAGAACACCATTGTGGATTCAGGAAGGAAAGATGATGCTCTGACCAAACCTCCATTGACAATCCGTTGAGAGAAAACTAGATTTCAATGAAGGTTTATTTGGTCATGTGCTTTATCAATTTTGCCCAAGCTCATGACTATCTGAAAAGAAAGGGCATGGAAACTTCTGGGGAAACATGGCATTCATGCCAAAATAATCAGGCTAAGTGAAAATTTATATGAGACAGTTTAAGCATGTATCAGAATTGACAGAAGAGACATAGTGGTTCAAAATTGAAACAGGATTTAGACAAGGGTGTATCCTTTCTCCAATACTCTTCAATATTATATTAGATTACATCATGAGATGGATTGAAAACAATAATGGGTTGAGAACTTCTTTAAAGCCAGGAAATATAGGTGATGCAAAATATGCTGATGATACATGTCTAATAGCAGAATGCCTGCCTTTCAAGGATTGTAGAATTAGTCCGCACACCTTACAAAACTGCTGACTGTGCAGTATTTAATATGTCAGTTCTTTCGTCAAATAAAAAGTTTCAAAATTTTTCACAATTTGAAGCAACTGCTTTCACTTAACCTCTGCCAAATCTGTTATCATGCAAGCAACAGTATCAAAGTCTTCCATTAATGAGCAGTATTAGCAATAAGCTCACAGCCCCACACCTTTCAAGTCGTAATGCCATGAATATTATGCTACACGTACTGATTAATAATAGTGATAATAAAAATAATGCTGATAATAATTTAAAAATTTCTAGTCGCTGTTTCGGACTGCAAACAATCTCTTGGTGGGTCGTATGCAACCCGCAGCTGCAAGTTGGAAAGTAAGTAAGTAAGTAACATTCAATCAATCAATCAATCAAATCAATCAATAAACTTCTATGGCGCCACTATCATAATGCCTAGGGAATCAGCCGATGGCGCCCCAAATCCAAATAGAATTAGAGCCAGGTCAATCCGGAAGATCAGTCAGAACAGCGGGGGAGCAAAGATTATTGTGGTGACTCGTCCACAGGTGGGCTGCGTTAACACATTACAGAGTTAAAGTTCATAACTAGTGCGAAACAACCAAGTTTTTAGCCTCTTTTTGAAAATGTTGGGCGAAGAGGAAAGTTGAATGAATGGAGGTAGGCCGTTCCAGGCCCTAGCAGCAGCCACATGAAATGCGCGGTCTCCTACGGTGCGGCGACGCGTCCTCGAAACAGCCAGTAAGGCAGACATGGCGGATCTCAGGCGTTTCCGACCTTTCAGGTCGGCGACACATTTCAGTTAGGTTGTCAGATACGCAGGACCTGCACCATTCAGGCAGCAGAAGACCAGCGTCACAAGCTTGTAATTAATACGTTCCGGTACAGACAGCCAATTGGAAAGGTTCAAGGCATCACCTGTTCTCGATTTGAAAAGATCATAGCAGTGCCAGAACCAATACTTAAGATATCCTGATATTCTAATAGCCGGAGGTTTACCAATAATGTGTAGAGAAAGAGAGAGAGAGACAGACAGACAGACAGACAGAGGGAGAGGGAGAGGGAGGGAGGGATGATTTTAGAATCATCTTTGTCAACTTCAATGACAGGCCATTTTATAGATGCTTAGCAAAGAAGCAAAACACTGTACCCTAATAGTTAACTGAGAGACGACAAAGAACATGCTGTGTGGACAGAAAGAAATTGGAAAGAAAATAAAATAGATTGCACCTACCTTGGAAGATCATTTGGCATATGCCAAGGCAAAAGCAGCAGTGCAGACACCGACCAGAAGAGATAAGAAGCAGTGGCTTGAGGAACAGTGCCAACAGATTGAGCAAGGAATTAAATCTAACAACACCAAACATGCTTTCAAAGTGGTTAAAAACTTAAGGAGAGACATTGCTCCAAGACAAAGAAGCATCAAAGACAAGATCAGAGGGCTTTTGACAGATTTAGACAACATAGAGCATAGGTGGAAAGAATATGCAGAGCAACTATATGAAGGCGATCACATCAGTCAAGATAACAACACCGGCGCAGAGGAACAACTTGAAGAAAGGCCAAACCTGACCCTTGTAGATGAGGTACAGGACACCATTAAAAGATTACCAAAAGGAAAGGCTGCAGGGTATGATGACTTACCAGCAGAGATAATAAAACTGGATAGCGATGTAATAGCACAAGGATTTTTCCGACTATGCAACAAGATACTGGAAACTGGAGAATGGCCAGGAGACTGGAGATGATCAATATTCGTTCCCATTGCAAAAGTCAAAGGCACAACAAACTGCGAGGATTACAGAACTATAGCGTTTATCAGTCACGCCAGCAAAATACTTTTGAGAATCTTATTAAATAGAATGCAAAGACAAGCAGAAAATGAGCTTTTGGATGTGCAGATGGGTTTCCGAAAAGGAGTTGGCACAAGGGACCAAATTTTCAATCTAAGACTAATAATGGAAACAGCTAGAGAGATGTTAGTACTGCTGTACATGGCATTCGTAGACTACAAAAAAGCGTTTGATTCAGTACAGCACACAAAGCTATGGAAAATACTAAAGGGAATGGGATTATGCCATGCCACAGTTGACATAATTCAAAAATTGTACAAGGAACAACAAGCTACTCTAAGAGTGGACAAAGAAACGACAGGTTGGTTTATGATTGGAAAAGGCCTACGACAGGGCTGCCTCATCTCCCCTATGTCATTTAATTGCTATTCAGAACACAATGTCATAATGATGTTCAGCAGATGAACTTCCAGATACAGGAATTAACATCAGTGGACGAGTGATTAACAACCTGAGATATGCTGATGACATTGTTTTGATAACAACTTCGCCAAATTCATTGCAGGAACTGATAGACAAAGTGGATTTTGCATCGAGAGAACTTGGTCTTGAAATTAGCATTAAAAAACAAAGGTAATGGTAGCTGCAGACAAAAGGATCAAAATAAATATCATGTGTCATGGGCATCCTATTGAACAAGTGGAAACCTTCCGTTATCTTGGTTCATTAATTACAGAGAATAATGACTGCAGCTCTGAAATAAGATCAAGGCTTGGCATGGGGCATTCAACCATAAAGACACTCACTACTGTTTGGAAGGATCGGTTGCTCAGTCTGCACATAAAGAAACGCCTGATGGAAGCATTGGTCTGGCCCATTGCAACGAGTGGAGCTGAAGCTTGGACAGTGAAAAAGGCAGATCAGAAAAGAATCACTGCTTTCGAGATGATAGCTTTCAGAAGAATGAAGTCCATCAGCTACAAAGAACATAGAACAAATGCCTAAATCATAGAAGAACTTGGGAAAAATAGGCATTTATACTCAGTTATCAAATTTAGGAAACTGAAATACTTTGGTCTCATAGTACGAGCAGACAATCTATGTACGACAATACTGCAGGGCAGAATTAATGGCAAGAGGAAGAGAGGCCGGCCTCGTAGATGATGGACGGATGATATTGTGGAATGGACAAAACAACCAATAATTATCAATTGCATCCGAACTGCAAAAGACAGAGTCACATGGAGAACCTTGCCGTCAGCCTGCATAGCCTGCGACCCTCAGGAATGAGGATGGACGATAGCCATGCAACCTTGGAAGCACTATGATGGTTTAGACTGTGTAAGGAGGTTAAAATAGAGGCTGTGATGGCCTTGGAGAACTTGACTGCAATGGATAGGGTCCAGAATACTAAAATTAGTTTCAAAATTAAAAGAAGGTACTTATTATTATTATTATTATTTCTAGATGATTTATTAAACGCTATAACATAGCTAGTGCTAAAATCAAGAGCGATTTACAGATGTTCATAAGATGCGCGAAATAAGTGCGTCTTGAGGGCAGTCGCAAACGCCTCGAGGGATGTGATGGATGTCACTGAGGCGGGAAGAGAGTTCCAAAGAAGGGGGTTGCCGCGTGTCACGGATCTTTCTCCCAGCATCACCGTCCTGGACGGAGGAGGGACATAAAGGCGGTCGCTTGTTTGATCGCAGCTGCTTGCGACAGTCAGTCGGCATCGGCCGCTGTATGAGCGCAGAAATGTACTCCGGGCAGAGAGGGTCGTGCAGTGCTCGGAATGTGACCATACAGCGTTTGTAAGCTATACGCTCGAGATCTTCAACCAGTGTAGCCGTTCCTTTAGCAATGGAGTCACGTGATCCTTCCATCTCGCTAAAGATCAATTGGGCATGGCGTTCATGACCGACTGAAGGCGGTCAAGCTGATAGTCCGGAAGCCCCAGAAGAATGCTATTGCAATAATCCAACCTGGATAGCACTAGTGCCCGGACTACGTGGATCGCTGCTGATGTTGAAATGTACCGTCGAATCTCTGCGATCTTGCGCAGCTGAAAGTAGCAGGCACGAGTTACGGAGCTCACTTGGCGGCGAGGATAGAGAGTCGTCAAGAAGTACACCCAGAAGGCGCACCTCCGTGAGCGGGGCGATGGCGGCATCACCGATGGTTAGAGGAGAACGATCTAATAGGTGAGCCTTCCTGGGAGTACTGATCCATAGCAATTCTGTTTTACCAGGATTAAGCATGAGGCGATTTGTCGCGGTCCATGACATGATCTCCTGTAGACAGTCCTCGAACCGAGATCGCAGGTGCCCGTATCTGAGGGACGGCAGGAGGCGTACACTTGCCCGTCATCCGGCGTAGGCATGCCAGTCTAACCCGTGCGATCCGGCGATCCGGCCCAGATCCGCTGCGTGAGGATAAAAAGGAGCGGACCTAAGGCTGAACCTTGTGGTACTCCGCAGTGGGACGGGCGTTTGGCTGGCGTGTGACCTTTCCAGGAGACGGACTGCGTTCTTTCGAAAGGTAACTGCACAGCCAAAGTAACGCTGTGTCTTTTATTCCAAAGGAATGATCGGCGGCGTATAAGGATGGAGTGGTCGACAGTATCGAACGCCGCGGAGAGGTCGAGCATGCACAAGAGCGCTTGCTCCCCATTTGCGATCGCATCGACTATGTCGTTGAAGATCTTAAGTAATGCCGTCTCAGTGGAATGGCCCGCTCGTCGCCCGACTGGTGGTGAGGCATGAGACCGTTGCGAACCAAGTGCGTGATAAGCTGCTTGCTTACTAGTCGCTCTATCAGCTTCGAAAGAAATGGCAGGTTCGCAACAGGTCTGAAGCTAGCGGGATCATCGGGTCGAGGCCTGTCTTTTTCATATGCGGACGTATGACAGCATGCTTCCACAGACTCGAAACTTCGCCGTTCGCCAGAGAAGCTGTCATCAGTCCTGTCAGATCGGAGCTAGCGTGGCTACCGTTTCCTTCAAGAGCCACATGGGAAGTGGATCTGATGGACACTGCTTGTTGGGTGGCGACTTTACGCTAGCTATGATTTCAGCCTGTGTTTGGCGAAACTGTGGAAGAAGGGGCCGGAAAGGCGTTATGCGTCACGGGGCCTGCTCGGCTGTCCTGTCCCGGATATTCGCAACCTTGAGATCGATGAAGGAATGATAGTCGTTCGCGAAAAGTCAGGCGGCTCACAGGAAGGTGTATCGTTATTTCGAGCAGACTGCCCAGTACATTCCACGTCTGCTTGGTGTCGGATTGCACGGAGTCGATCGCATGACGCCAGTACTGACGACCCTTCCTCCTCACCAGGCTCCTACTCGCCTTAAGGGCATCACGCCAGGACGACAGTGCATCGGCTTCAGCGGTCGATCCTTTCTTCTTGAGATAAACTCTCTCGAACCGACGTGCTCGTCGTCGTCGTACTTGAGACATTCATTGTTAGTAGCTCCTCTATGGGTGTGAGACATTGACTATTGCAAAAGACTTATAAAGAAGGATATGTTCCTTTGAAAGGAAATGCTGTGAGAAAATTCTTAGGATTGAATGGATGAGGATGGTGAACAATAAGGAACTATACAAAGAATTATTATCACCATATTTTCGCGCATATAGGACGCACCCTTGTATGAGACGGCCCCGCGTATAAGATGCACCCTCGTATAAGACGCGGGTTTTGATGATTTGTGTTTAAAAAATTATGGATAAGACGCACCCATATATAAGACGCACCAAATGAGTCAAGTACTGAGTCTTTATTCAGTTACCTGGTTAATAATTACAATCCTATCTCACCTGAATCTGGCTGCCCATAGAAAGCAAGAGATAGGAGAGAGGAGAGAGAAAGAAGGGAGAGTAGAAGAGATTGCCTTGAATTGGAAGGGGTTCCGTCAATTGTCATAATGTTAAAATAGACCTACATCAATAATTTAATCATCCAACACTAAATCTTTATTCAGTAATCTGACCAATTACAATCTTTCATTTCCATGTTGCTGCCGGCTGAGAGACAGAGGGAGAGACACAAACACAGACAGGCAGAGACAGAGATAACCTTGAATTGGAAGGGCTTCCTTCACTGTTGTTGACCGTCAATGATGTCTACACACAAGTTGCTTAACTGTCTATTTAAAATGTTAAAATGTATTTATTACCTTTATCAGTCCAGGGATGAGGGCCTGTGATATCAATGGATAATAATTTCCATAGCTCACCACATTTTTGTGTTAGTAAGGGCCCTTGATGGGGCAAAGGTCTTCTCAAATAACGCCTGCATTTGCTACAATTTTTGACATACAATTCTATGGTTTTTGACCGACCTGTAAAATAAGCTCTAGATCTAAAGGCAAGCTTTGTTTTCTTTATACCCAGGTGACCTCCTGACGGAGAAGAGTGCAGAACCTCGATTCTATTGTGGAATCTATTCAGAATTCTGATTAATCATAATCCTCATTCACCTAAGTGTCACTGCCAGCAGAGAGAGTGAGACAGACAGAGAGATACTGACAGACTTGCCTTGAATTGGAAGGATTTCCCTCCACCAATTTTACTTGCATCTACTGCAGTCTTGGATTTATTTATTGATGATGACTTAGATGGCAGTTATTCATGTTCCAAAAAATTTAGACAAGACGCACCCGAGTAGAAGATGCACCAAGGGGCTAATTTTGTAAAAATTTGTATAAGCTGCGTCTTATATGCACGAAAATACGGTATTGAAAGTTAAGATTTATGTGGTATATTGTCCTAGGAGGCTAGGTGGACTGATTTAACACATTACATTGTTCATAGCTGATCGCAAATGGAATGTTAAAGAAATTATGGTGCAAGAAGTAAAACGCAAGAAATGTCATCTTTTTGCCATTTTTGGACATACTTGCCAAATGAATTCTCTGGAACTCTCTTCCCGCCTCAGTGACATCTATCACATCCCTCGAGGTGTTTGCTACTGCCCTCAAGACGCTCTTATTTCGCGCATCTTATGAACATCTGTAAATCGCTCTTGATTTTAGCACTAGCTATGTTATAGCGTTTAATAAATCATCTAGAAATAAATAAAAATAAATAAATGAAAATTGGCAAAAGGATTAAGGCACTGATGTTAGGAATAAGAGATAGTTCTAACAAGAAAAGAAGACCATACAGAAGGTAAAATGAACAAATAGTGTGAAAAAGTTTGTATATGTTAAGTAAGTAAGTAAGTAAGTAATGTCCAGATTATTGTGGTGACTCGTCCACAGGTGGACTGTGTGAACACTTTACAGTGTTAAAGTTCATAACTGGTGTGGAACAATCAAGTCTTTAGCCTCTTTTTGAAAATGTTGAGCGAAGGGGAGAGTTGAACGGATAGAGGTAGGCCGTTCCAGGCCCTAACGGCAGCCACATGAAATGCGCGGTCTCCTACGGTGCGGAGGCGCGTCTTCGGGACAGCCAGTGAGGCAGATGTGGCGGATTTCAGGTGTTGCTGACCTGGAAAGTCGGGGACACGTTTCAGCTCGGTCGTCAGATATGGAGGACCTGCATCATTTATTCAGCATAAGACCAACGTCACAAGCTTGAAATTAATACGTTGCGGCACAGACAGCCAATGTAAGTCACGGAGCAGTGGTGTTATGTGGTCCCTGAGTTTGCCCTGGTAGATCATTTACACAGTGGTATTCTGAACCGACTGAAGGCAGTTAAGGAATTCAGGACGTTCATCTCAGGACGATTCGTCTCTGGACAATTCAACGCGGACAATTCATATCAAGGATGATTCATCTCAGGATGTTTCATCAGAAGGACTATTCATCTTAGGACTATTCATCTCAGGACGATTCCTAACGCTAACCCTTATAACTTTATCCGACATGAATAGTCCTAAGATGAATAGTCCTTCTGATGAAACGTCCTGAGATGAATAGTCCTTGATATGAATCGTCCGCGTTGAATCGTCCTGAGATGAATCGTCCTGAGATTAAACGTCCTGAGATGAATCGTCCTGAGATGAAACGTCCGGATACTGCAGTTAAGTAGGTAGTTGTGTATCCCTGGAAGAGTTGCGTTACCATAATCGAGCTTGGTCAAAGCCAGTGAGGAGACCAGCGATTTGAAGACAGTAGTAGACACTGATCAGCAAATGCTTCTGATCAGTCTTAAGGAGTTGAAGCACTTTGCAACGATTTTGGCCACATGTGTCTTCATCGAAACCGTGCGATCAAGATAGTTACCGAGGTTCCTCACCGAGGACACTGGCCGCACATCAAGTTCATCTATGCAGATACAGGTCAATGGTAGTAGATGTTGGTGCCTTTGGTAGCCATCCAGTGGTAGCCATTCAGAGGAATTCGGTCTTGGCAGCATTGAGCTTTAACTGATTTGACTTCAGTCATCTTGTCATCTTGGCTATACACAGAGTGACATGTTGCGAGAGTAGTTGGGTGGCAGCGGGTGAGCTGCTGCCATAGACCTGAGTGTCATCTGCGTAGAGGTGGGCTTGTAGTTCGAACCGCTGGGTTTTGCTTACCAAGTCAGCGACCTAGATCGCACAAAGGATTTGTCCCAGGACAGATCCCTGAGAATCCCCACGAGCTACATGAGTTGGTGACGTTGTGGAATTGGCGCAGCATATGTACTGTATTTGATCCTTCAGGTAGGAGAACCATTGAAGCACTGAGCTGCTGGTGACCCGTCAAATGCGCGACCAACATTTGCACGCCGATATTTGCGCGATATTATTTTATATAATTGGGGTTAGGGTTAGAGTTAGGGTTTGATTTTGGGTTATGATTAAGACTATAGTTACTAAAGCATGGATGACTTTTAATTTATAGTGCAATACGTGCTTCCTCGAAATACGTGCTAATGTCGGCGCGCAAATGTCGGTCGCGCAAATGTCTGTGAACCGAGCTGCTTACTCCATATGTTACTTCCATCTTCTCTAGTAGCAGCTCGTGTTCCACTGTATTAAAAGTGACAGTAAGATCCAATAACACCAAGACTGCTACATTGCATGCATCTAGTGCCTGAAGGATGTCCATTGTGACCTTCAACACCGCTGGTTCGGTGGAGTGGAATACACCATATGCCTACTGCAAATCAGGGGGCAGATTGGAGGTCGTGAGATGATTAATAAGCTGATGGTATATAAGCTGTTCAAGGAGCTTTGAAAGCACCGAACCGACAGGTTGGATATCTGTCTATACGACCTGACGTCCGCCATATCCATGTTGAGTTTCTTGAATCTAGGGATGATGAAGGCAGACTTAACGGTCAGCGGCACTTTCCCATCGGTCATCGATCGATTAAAGAGCTCTGTGATGAACGGTACAAGAATGTCTGAGTGTTCTTTAAGAAGACAAGTAGGCATTGTCTCTGGCACAATGCTTGTCTGGTAGTGCATGCACCTTGGAGGCCACCTCATCGGGTGATAGAGTCTGAAACGAGCAGAGCTGGTGCTAGGAGGGCGGTGCATCGAGCTTGGGCGGTTCGTGTTTCTCCCTCCGTGGCGGTGCTTATTCCTGCCTCCTTCTTGTGGAGCTATTCAGCGAAAACCTCGGCTGAGAGTGTAGCAGGTGCATGTGTTCGTCCCAAGCCAAGTAGTGTGTTCAAGGACTGCCAGAGGTGTCGAGGATCGGACCGCTCAGAGTCTACTTTCTTGGTTCCAAAGACTTCTTGCTTTTGTCAAAGGAGTTGCCTGTAGGTTCGCCGTCACTCTGTCAAATCGAATGCCGCCGTAGCTGCATCATCTGAGTGTGCTTTGCATAATCTCCGTTCGGCAAGTCGTAGCTCCCTCTTAGCTCTCCGACACTCCTCGTTGAACCAGGGGTCTGAGGGACGACGCTGGCAGCTCACAGTCATCACTGGTACCAGCCTATTGCATCAGTAATCTCCCGATCATATTGTAGAGCCTTCTCCTCGAAGACCCTACATCAGGTTTGCAGAGTATGGAAGACTTGAGCTCCTGCCATAGAAGGGTGTCTAGCTTGCACCATGGTCATCGCGTGATAGAGGTATAGGCCGGGCAGGGTCTGGTTAGCATCACAGCCCACTGCAACAGGTGGTGATTGGAGGCCCCATGTCAACGATGCTCACCTGTGGTGGCACAAATTCGTTTTGATGCGCAACGACGTCTAGCGTGCCACCCTCGCCCCCGGCATGCGTTGCTTCAGTCTTTTGATACACTAAATTGTAAGTTGTGAAAAGTTTGTCCAGTTGTTGGCTGGCCTAAGCGCCTGCCCAGTAGTTGGTGTCAATATTGTCAATTTCAGATGAGCTGTTGTCTGCACTCAAGTTGATAACTTCATTTTATGCACTCTTAGCGTAGAAACTTTAGCTTTTAGTTTGTAACTTTCGCTTTCCTCTTAGCTTTATATGCTAATGCACTTGTTCTTTGACCATCTATGCTACCAATCATAATTTTCCTCGTACTTCTTTCCTTGGTCACTAGGAAATTCTAGTTTTTCTACAGGTACTTTCCTATCTTTGGCACATTTTAAAAATGCTGCATTGGAACGTTTACAACTTGCAATATCAAAGAGAGTCTGTCGGGTTTCAGATCTGAAATCTTGAACCTTTTGCTGATATTGTTAATTTCACGTAGACTTGGGACGATTAATTAATGTCATGGTGAAATGATGAAATCGAACAAGCCTCACAATCCGAATAGTTGGAAAGTTGGACTAGACGAATATGTCCAAATGTATTTTACTCTATTTGTAAACACAACCGAAATCTCTTAAACAGCTGGTTCTTTTTGGGGTGAGTGCATGAAGCTAGGCTAACCAATTGGTAGGCTATTCCTTAACCTCTTCCAGGGGTTCACCGTTTTAAAACGTCGGCGGAAAATCATAGCCAAACGGCGTTCGCCGTTTATAAACGGTGCGCTAGATAAGCGAGTGTGTACCGCGGACATAAGATTTTTACATTAATCCAACACGGGAATCGATTTAGTTACCATCCATTTCGATAGATGGCAGCACCGTTTTCGATAATGCTGACTATATATGCAAGAGATATTGGCTGTGTAACAACCAAGGCTGGAAAATGTATAGGAAAAATCCTCAGCCAGAGGCTAGAAAAATCATAACTATACCAAATATGGTCCGATCTTCAAAATTTTTGCACTATTCTGTTCCAATTACACCTCTCTACAACTTTCTCGCTCACAGTTGGGGGGTCACCACTGAAAATTTTTTTTATTGAGCTTTGAAATTTTTTGTTGGAGATGGTCCGATTTTGGGGTGTAGAGTGGACCCTACCCCCCAAATTTTTTTTTGAACAGATGGTTCGAAAGACCAATAAAAATGTTCAACAATGGTGCAAATCGCATCTTTCTAGCTTCTATATAGCCTGAAATATACTGAGTTGTTCGGTTTTTCACATTGATTGAAAATCCATTCGCGTAATTGTCATTTCAGCGAGCAATGGGTACTAGGGTATGAAACTTCATAACTACCCCAAATATGGTCCGATCTTCAAAATTCTTGCACTATTCTGTTCCAATTACACACCTCTAAAACTCTCTCGCTCACATTTGGGGGTTTACTGCTGAAGACGTTTTGCTATTGACCTTTGATGAAAATTTGAAAAAAATGTTGGGGAGGGTCCGATTTTGGGGTGTAGAGTGGTCCCTACCTCAACTTTTTTCTTTTGGCACGGATGGATAGAAAGAGCAATAAAAATGCTCAACAATGGTGCAAACCACATCTTTCTAGCTTCTATATAGCCTGAAATATAGTAAGTTTATAACGTATATGTTCACGTTTTCATATGAACGCCTTTTCCAAAAATTAATTCCCTCGTAGGGGGATGACTTTAAAAATTTAATTCCCCCTTTAAATGGTTAAGAAAATCTTCAACAGTTAGGCAGCATATTCAAACTATTTGTCTTTGGCAGACCAAAGATATGATTATGTTCTGGGTATTGCACACCTTAAAGTGTATTACCTAAAAATCAATAAATGACACTGTGTAGAAATATTTTAAGCCCCAAATACATATAACACAATAAATACCAATGTACAGTATATTCATAACTTAACTGAAATTTAGCAACATTACAACTGTTGACATAGGCAAAAAGGACATCATATACCACTGATGTCACAAAAGCTCTGGTAGGTGGCAGAAGATAATGTCTCAGAGTTCATATTTTGCATATAAGTTATATAGTGCCATAACACAACTTTTGATAACTAGTGCTTTTGAGAATTGAAGAATTTTTTTTTCACTCCACCCTAATGTGCATGCACTGCATGCATTGGCTATGAGCAATGACTAGATTCTGTGGGAAATACCTGCAACATAGAGCCAATTTGAACAATTGTCATTGAGTCAGTCAGATATATTTTTATTTGCCATGCTGTTATCCTGAGCTTATGAAGCCTGAAGAGCGTCAATAGATATAGGCTTCCAATTTCCTCTGAAAAGCGGCTGCCTGTGGACTTTTCTCTATTTTGATCTCATTCTATGTATTATTATTATTATCTGATTCTGGGACTTTATAGATATAGTTAGTTAGTTAGTTAATAAGCCAATTTATATAGTGCTATAGTCATAGCAGGTCAAGATCAAGAGCGCTTTACACATTGCACTTAGCTGAAAATGAGATACTGAACTAGTGCGTCTTTAGTCTGGTAGCGAACATTTCAAGACTAGTCGCATTAGTCACAATATATGTAAACACAGATATGTTTACCAGGACATATTATAGCAGTAATAAAACTACAGATGATCGTCATTTGCAATTTATTTTATCAGGTGCTGTTCCCAATTATGGTATTATTATGTTAGAATTTTGGGAAATGCATGGAATGGCTGAGGTTTGCTGGATATTGAGATAAATATCATTCCAAATGACCAGTAGGCCCATAAGCATTGTGTGAACATATGTATTGGTGACTTTTGCTGATAGTAACCATGACATTAAGTGTAACTAATGTTAACTAATGTTAAACTTATTAATACCTAAAATGCCATTACAATTGGCACAAGAGAAAAGAAAATTAAAACAAAAAATAGACAGCTCTGCAGAGGCAAAGGAAGAATATCGGAAGAAATGCAGGGAAGTGAGAAAGGCAGCGAGAGCAGACAAGGATAAATGGTTGGAGGATCAATGCAAGGACATTGAAGGATACTATGGAGAATACAAAATCAGGGAAGCTTATAAATTAATAAGGGGGTTAACAGAGCGTGGCAACCTAAATGCACAGCAATTAGGAATGAGGAGGGTAAGATGATCATTGATAAGAAGAACATTGTGGAGAGATGAACGAGACACTGTAAAGAACTTTATCAATCACAGGGAGATCAAAGCAACATAAAGAAAACAATAGAGGAGTTAAAAGAAATAGCACCGCCATACGAAGAATATGAAAATGATATCTTAAAAGAGGAAGTGATAAGAGCAGTGAATATATTGAAGAACAACAAAAGTCCGGGCAGAGATGGCATTACAGGAGAAATGATAAAGAAAGGAGGTGAAATAGTGATACATGAACTACACAAAATATGTAACTCAATATGGAAGGAAGGAAAAAGCCCAGAAGAATGGAATAAATCAATCTTGATCCCCATACATAAAAAAGGGAGTGCAATGGACTTTAACAACTACTGGATGATTGCATTGATCAGTCACCTAGGAAAAGCTCTCATGATGATACTAGCAGAAAGGCTAAGAAATCAAACAGAAGAACACCTGGCAGACAAACAGGCGGGATTTCGAAGAGACAGGAGCACAACGCAACAGATACTGGCCCTAAGGTTGATATGGGAAAAAGCACTGAGAAAAATAAACCGGTTTTTAATTGCTTTATAGATTTTCAAAAAAGCATTCGACAGCATTGACCAAAATGTCACCTGGGCATCCATGGAGTCATATGGGGTAGATCACAAATTAATAAGGATATTGAAGGACATTAATGCAAGGGCAGAAGCTGCAGTCAGAGTGGGCGGAGTAGTAGGGAGTTATTTTAAAACGGACAGAGGGACCAGACAAGGGGACCCAATATCCCCAAATACATTCATATTATTATCCAGGACAATTTATATAGCGCTGTACGCATGGTTTAAAATCCAAAATCAAAAGCGCTTTGACACCGCTGACATGTCAATGAAGTCCAGAAGGTGGCGATGTTAAAATCCACTGAGATGATGGAAAAAACTTTGCTGCCGTGAAGAAGTCCGGCGCAAAGTCCTTTAGAAGCGGTCCTTCAAGGAAAACTGTAGCCCCATTGACATGCCAACGAGGAGCGGAAGATGACGTTGAAAGTCCGCGAGTTGGTGGTAGGAGTTTCTCCGTGCGGGTATAACCACCGGAAAAGTTCCTGGAGAAGCGGTCTTCCGCAAGAAGATAGTTTCGTCATCGAAATCGGCAAATCCGACGAAGATGGAAAATCCAGCATAGTCCGGAATGACAGCCAACCGCAGACCCATCGAATTTTCACGCGGCAGCCGATGCGGCTGACTTTGGCGCACACCGACGGACGGCGACTGACTTGAACTTCCAGGACGACGTGGAAAGGTAGAGGACAGCACGAGACACGTCAGAACCGAAGAGCGGAACGCCGCTCGAGCGAGACCCGGAACGACCATCAATCATCGCATGGCGCTATAAAAATAGCCAACATGGCGACGTCCTGCATAAAGCGGTGAAGACCGACTCGAGGCTTCCGAAACGACGCGAAACAGAAGAAGATGGCTGAAACTCCTCAGAAAACCGACGGACTCGAAGAAATCCTCATCTCCGGCGCAAGATTCACGCACGGAGCGTCAGAAATTGCGTTGAACGACGACGAAACGTGGCATGCACAAAACGCATGCAAGGCAGCCATAGATAGGCGCCATCGCGTTCATAGTAGTATTAGAAAGAATAATGGACAAAGCAAAAAGAGAAAACACTGGGGTATAAGTACATGGAATATGGGTAAACAATCTGTGTTTCGCAGATGATGTGGATCTGGTTGACATGGACGCACAGCGATTGGAAGAACTAGTAACAGAGATAAACAGAGAGGGAAGGAGATACGGATTACATATGAACTTAGCCAAAACAAAAACAATGGTGTTTGGAGATAGAAATATTAAAATGAACCTGAAATTGGATGCTGGTCAAAGGGTTACATTATTTCTCGGCTGTGTCTTTTTGAGTGAATTTATTGAGTGAATTTAGAATCAGTTTATTTTGATTATCATTTATTGTTTCTTGCAATATTTACGTGCTATTGCATATTTGTTATGATTTAGAATTGTGGTGATGCAAGTCGTCTTCTTCAAGATCACGGCAGCTTTGCTTGGTATGCTTACAGTGAAGTTTCTGATTTGACTTTGACTATGAAGGATGGAACTGTAATTAGGTATTCATGTATGATTCTTTTTTCATTCATCAATAATTTTCTTATTTTAAAATTGATGCAAATGTCCTAATGCCTTATCAGTATCAAAATTTTGGTCTTTATTAGCACCTGTCTAATAGCTTTGTTGGGGCAGGAAGTTAGCAGAGTGGTAACAACACTGGACGATGGAGCAGGTCATGGGTTCGATACCCACAGGAACCCTGAGGTTGACTCAGTCTTAATCGCTAGAAGGTGGTGGTAAATTGAGGAGTAGCGTTAAGCTGCGAAGGTAAGGGTCTGGGGAAAGTAATGGCAACCTACCCGAGATTAATGGATTATACCACCTACGTTGCTGATTGCCTAGACTGGAGATCAGTGCTGGAACCTGTTATGTGAACTCAAGAATGGAACCTACCTTAATAGCATTGTTATTGTAAATGGTTTCTAGACATTTTGCTGACATGGCTATTTGTTGACAGCCATCTTGCTGACATTGTTATTTTTATTTGCCAATATGGCAATTTGCTGACACAGTGTTTTTTGACAAGCCCTTATATATAAAGCACAGGAATATCATTTACAAAGATCAAAATCATCGGGAATATTTTTTCAATTCCATTTGTTTATCATTGCCACAAGACCTTACATACTTTTGCTTGGCATAGCTCTTGCCATGTTGCATTTATTGTACAATAATTTGTGCATGAAATATGTCATGCAGAAGATAGCACTTGCCACAGAGAAGGAACAAAAAGTTGTTCCCAAGTTTTGTGACATTATCTTGTTTATGATTTGTGATTTCTCTTTAGGTCATTAACAATATGCTTTACTGATGAACAGAATTTGGACAATCCTCCACCAATTCCATCGATAGTGTCATTATATGGTGGTATGAAAGGCTTAGAAGAGATGTTACTCAGTTATGAATTAAATAGCATGTAAGGTCCATGGATTTGAAAATTATTACCAAATTTCACAACAACATTATGTGTTGTTGATAATGATGAACTATTATGCATGCATGTCATAGCTTTGCATACAATAAGGATGTTCTAAAAAGAGCTTTATTATTTAAATTCAGTGTTCAGAATTGGATCCCTGTCTGCCATGATTGCCCATTTGGCAGAATGTCAGCTCGAAGTTTATATGATCTATCTGCCCAGTGTTGGAGATTTTGTTTTTTAGGCAATCATGTGTGAAAATGGTGTGTTATGTGATGTATGTTATGTTGATATGTTACTAATAATTGTCAGAAAAACTGATAGCTGTGGTGGTCTGTGAAGAATTCTGTCATGTTGTGGCAAAGATTTGGTGCCTCTGTATACTTCATCACTTTGGGGTGGGAGACAAGTAGTGCCACTTTGGGGTGGGAGACAAGTAGTGCATAGCTCAGACCTGGCCCCGTCATATGACCGGGGATGTTCTGTGCTGTAAAATGACTCCACTGTTGGATGCGTTATGGTGTCTCTTTGTCTGGGGCTACTGATCTTGCCTATGGTGCCAAAGTCACACTAAATTTTGCATAGAACTGCATTTTTATCAGATGGGCATCGTTCCCATTCTGCTCTATGGCTCTAAAACTTAGACACTTATTGAACACAATACCTGCTAAACAACGATTATAGATATTCTACCTGCACTGTCAACATCAGATACTACGTGTCTGCTGTTTTGACTGTATATGGGAACAGACTGTGGGGATGGCGTCAGACACCAACCGATGCTGAGCTCATGGTTATTGGTGGTGGTGGTGGTAGTGGTGGTGGTGGTGGTGATACTGTATGGTATGGTTGATGTGGTCATCCATCCTCAGCTGCTGAGGGTTGGAGGGCTATGTAGGTTGACGATAAGGTTCTCTAGGCGACTGTCTTTTGCAGTTCTGATGCATTTGAGATAATTGGTTGCCTTGTCCATTTCTCAATATCATCCATTCATTGTATACAAGGCCGCTCTCTCTTTCTCCTACCATTAATTCTGCCATGCAGTATTGTCGTACATAGATTGTCTGCTCGTACTATGTGACCAAAAGTATTTCAGTTTCCTAAATTGGATAACTGAGTATAGATGTCTATTTCTTCTAAGTTCTTCTATTATTGAGGCATGTGTTCTATGTTCTTTCCAGCTGATGGACATCATTCTTCTGAAAGCTATCATCTCGAAAGCAGTGATTCTTTTCTGGTCTGTTTTCTTCACTGTCCAAGCTTCAGCTCCATACGTTGCAATGGGCTAGACTAGTGCTTCCATCAAGTGTTTCTTTATGTGCTGACTGAGTGACCGAGCCTTCCATTTGGTTATTAGTGTCTTTATGGTTGAATGCCCATGCCAAACCTTGCTCTTATTTCAGAGCTGCAGTCATTGTCCTCTGTAATTAGTGAGCCAAGATAATGGAAGGTTTCCACTTGTACAAGAGGATGTCCATGATATATGATATTGATTTTGAATTTTGATCCTTCTGTCTGCAGCTACCATTACCTAATTTCAAGGCCAAGTTTCCTCGATGCAAAATTCACTTTGTCTCTCAGTTCCTGCAATGAATCTGGTGAAGCTGTAATCAGAACGATATCATCAGCATATCTCAGGTTGTTAATCCACTTGTCCACTGATGTTAATTCCAGTATCTGGAAGTTCATCTGCTGAACATCTCATTATGTGCTCTGAATAGCAGTTGAATGCCATGGGGGGGGGTATAAGGCAGCCCTGCCATAGGCCTTTTCCAATCATAAACCTTTTCCAGTCATAAACCAGCCTGTCATTTCCTTGTCCACTCTTACAGTTGCTTGTTGCTTCTTGTATAACTTTTGAATGATGTCAATTGTAGCATGGCTGTTACAAAGTGGGTCCTTTTTACTATAATGAGCTTACGTTAAATATCTTCTAGTTATTAATCTTTAAGTAGCTGGCTCAATGTCAGTAGCTGAATGTAAGCATGAGAGTAAACAAAATGTTTCTTTCAATACAGAACTTCTTCAATGCTTTCATTATATGAAAAAAGTCAAATTATAATTCCACAGTTCTTGTACCACAACAAACTAAAGAAAGAAATGTTATACTCGAAATGAATATACCATATGTTTGAAGTGATACTGTTCCTTTCACATGCTACAGTCGATAACTCTATACAAACACACCACAACTTTATCGAACATTATCTTTATAAAATATTATCTAACATATTCTTGAACGTTCATTATCTAAAACATTATCTCTTTACTCTCGCTTTCTACGCCCACCAGAAAACCTCTATCTCTCATGGCCTCCACACCACTGCTCTCTGTCTTCTATTAAGCATTCTCTCGTACCCATCCATTTCTGTACACCAACCGTTCAACAGTCAATCAATATGCACAATATATTCACCTAATATAGGCTTAACTATTCTTGCAACCAATTCTTCAATACAATAACATTTAATATACGTATACCAATATATCACTTTGTGACAGTAGCATAATCCCAGTTCCTTTAGTATTTTCCACAGCTTTGTGTGCTGTACTGAATCAAAGGGATTTTTGTAGTTTATGCATGCCATGTACAGCGGTACTGACATCTTTCTTGCATTGTCAATTATCAGTCTTAATTTGTCAGTTGCGCCGAGACGTTGAGCACGGATTGCAGTTTGTTGAGCAGGTTGGTGGGAAGGCCCAGCAGCACACTGTTGCAATAGTCAATCTGGCTCAGGACTAACGCCCGGACAAGCAGTATCGTAGCTGACACCGTGAGATATCGCGCATCGCTTTAATACCCCGTAATTGGTGGTAGCATGAGCGGGTGGCTTTGGCAATGTGCTCACTGAATGACAGAGTCGTGTCAAGAGTCACACAAAGAGCAATGTTAATTACGTTAGATTTTTCAAATTCTCGAGTAAATCTCAACTTTCGTATTTTTATTTCCTTCGTAACTTAAATATTAAGAAAGTTACACCGCTTCAAAATCGAGTGGAATTTATTGGCACACCCTGTAGATCTAACAAAAGCATTTGACTCCATCAACAGGGAAGCCAGGTGGCATATTCTGCACAAGATCAGTTGCTCTACCAACTTTGTCAACTTCATACGCTCCTCTCATGATGAAATAAAAGGCCGAGTCATTGACAATGGGAACTGTGTAAAATATTTGGAATAACATCCGGTACCAAACAAGTCTGCATACTGGCACCCTTGCTGTTATGCATTTTCTTCTCAATGATGTTGTTTTAGCATTCAAAGATTGCAACCTTGGAGTACCTATTGGTTTTTGCACTGGTGGCAGTGTATTTAATCTGCAGAGATTACAGGCGCACGCAAAGTTGTTCTCAGCTGTTATACGCGATCTGTACTCTGATGATTGCACTCTGCTCGTTCACGGCCAATCAAGCGCTCAGGTGTTGTTTGACAGGTTCATAACAACAGCGGTGTGCTTTGGCCTCTCTGTAAGCCTGAAAAAGACTGAGGTCATGGCACAACTGTACACAATATCTGTGCATCTGCCAGACTAGTCATTCTTGCACATGGTGCAAGCTTACCAGTCATGGACAAATTCTGCTACATAGTGATTGTCATCTCTGCAGATGCTACCATTGATGACGACGTCAATACCTGACTGGCCAAAGACAGCCTCGCTTTCAGCTTACTTGGCAGGCGACTCTGGAAGTACCATGACATCCGGCTCAATGTCAAAGTAGCCATGTACAAAGCAGCCATCATACCAATAAATGCTATATGGCTGCAAAACAGGGACTTTGTGGCATTCACACATCAGGAAGCTTGAACAATTTCACATGTGCTCTCTGAGACTCGTCGCTCATATGCCAAAACAAAATCATGACCCAAACACCAGTTCTGCAGACCTACTGCACCACGGGATTTGAGGCCCTCCTGGCTGCCCAATTCAGGTGGACCGGTCATGTCATTTGTGTGGACGACGCCAGAATCCTAAAGATGGCCTTTTATTGCCAGATGAGTGATGGAGTTCGATCAACCGGATGACCCAGAAAACGATTCAAAGTCCCTCTGAAATGCAGCCTCAGAGCCTTCAGAGCAACTTGAGTTGCTCGTACAAGATAGGACAAACTGGCACGCTCTATGAGCGGATGACATTTCAAACTTTGAGGTCCGTTGCATCAACCTACTAGAGGAAAAATGTCGGCTACGCAATGAAAGACAGCTGACTGTAACAGGGTGCTTCCATTGCAACATCTACCTGCATCCTTGCGCCTCTTGAATTGGACTTTTTGCTCACCAAAGAGCTCACCAAGCTACATAGATCCAGGATCCGTCATGTCAACGACCTAGTCCTAGATAGATAATCTTTTGATAGCTTCCCATACCTCTTCTACAAGTATCAGGTTTGGCCTTTCTTAACCCCTCCTTAACTGGGTGCCCCGAGTAACGCTCGTCCATTTTACATTGAGTTACAAATAGTTGCCCAGTTAGTTAAGGGGTTAAGGTTGTTCCTCTGTGCTGGTGTTGTCATCTTGACTAGTGTCATTGCTTTCATATAGTTGCTCTGCATATTCTTTCCACCTATGCTCTATATTGTCTAAATCTGTCAAAAGCCCTCTGATCTTGTCTTTGATGTTTTTTTGTCTTATGGCAAATTTTCTTCTTAAGTTTTTCACCTGTTTGAAACCATGTTTGGTGTTGTTAGATTTAATTTCTTGCTCAATCTATTGGCACTGTTCCTCAAGCCACTGCATCTTACCTCTTCTGACCTGTCTGTCGATAGTGGGCGCTGTATGCTGCTGCCCGCAGGTGTTTGTGCCTGCTGTTGTTTGTTGACATTCGAGTTAGTTTTCTCGGTTTTTGTGGGAAATACAGCTGTCTAGTGCTTAGCTATAGCGCTGTGCTGAGTCGTGAGCTTGGAATTCTTATTCTGTTGAGCGGTTATCGTCTGTTCGGCGGTTGAACTTGCCTGTACAGGTGGGCGTTTTCGCCTTATTCGTTACATCGTTACTCGCTAGATGGCCGTGGTCTGTCTGATTATTTCTAACTTTCTCGACTTCGCTTCTGGACGTACTGTAAGTGACTGAGTCGGCCACGGGATGATGGAAACTCATTCTTACACGCGTGCTGAGCTTCTCGAACTCCGAAATAGACCATTAGGGCGCCTATCGGCACTCGTGCGGCGTCGGATGGATAAACTCTATCACTCTTCTCCACATTGGAGGAGGATCGGGCGGGGCGAGCCGGCCAGAGAGGATTCGGAGAGCGATTCCAGTCAGATCGGTTCATCAGCATCCGCGTAACTTCGATCACCACCCGTCCTGAACTGACCTGCCTACCGAGGCCGCAGCTGATCTACCCTAGATTGGAGCGCCATACTGGCCCGCCGGAAAGGAAGCTTGAGTCGGGTTGTTGAATATTCGATCCGTGACGCAACAAATGCGAACGTCCCTGACCTCTTTGATGAGTACCGGCTCAATGTGCTGGCACTGACTGAATCTTGGCATGAGGACTCGGATAGTGTTGCTTTAAAGAGACTCCGCAGCATGGGACTAAATGTTATCGAACAGGCACGTATTATTCGGATCAGACTCGTCTCGACAATGCCTATTTCACAAATCATGGAGGTATTGCGATCGTCGAAAGCCGGGACTTGCGTCGCCAAGTTGGATATTAAACAAAGACCAACAACTTTCGAGCTACTGTGCTGCAGAATTAGTGGCGGTCACTCGCCGTTCATAATTGCGGCCATCTATCGGCCGGGTTCACAGCACGTTTCTGATCAATTCTTTTCTGAAATGGCTAAACTACTCGAATCGCTAGCCACCTTTAACTGTCCGACATGGATAGTCGGTGATCTCAATATACACCTGGAGCGACCAACGGACAACGACAGCGGAAGTTGGTCCAGCTCTTGGATGTATTTAAATTGAAACAACTTGTTCGTGAGCCTACCCATGTCCAGGGTGGGCTGTTAGATGCGATCATAGCACCTGGCGATGGTGAACCGCATGGCGTTGCAGTGAGCGAAGTCGGGCTCTCTGATCATAAATTGATCCATTGGTCGATTGCAGCGGCTCGACCTCGCCGAGTACATGCGTTACAGCGCAGGCGCTGGTCGCGTCTTTAATCGTGAACAGTTTATTGAGCGACTGGAGACATCCGTACTCTGCCGACCTACTGACTTTGAAGAGACGCGTCTGCAAGCGAACTTGCTGACCCGATATCAATCGGTCATAACGACTATACTGGGCGATCTCGCACCGGAGACTCAGATGTCTGTGCGGATACGTCCTCACCGTCCATACTATGATCACGAGTGTAGGCAAGCTCGGCGCACCGCCAGACGTCTGGAGAGGAATTTCCGTAAATGGAAAAAGAAGGGGTCGACCAAAGAGGCTGAAGCATTCGATTCTTGGCGGGCAGCTCTTCAGCGAGTAGGCGGCTGGTGAGGTCGAAGGGCCGACAATACTGGAGGGGAGAGCTTGAGTCTTCCAAACTTGACTCAAAGCGGACGTGGAGAAACTTGGACAAGCTCCTTGGAAATTCCGACAATGACTCTCGCCCGCCTTCCAGTTTCTCGGCTGAAGACTTTCACCAGCACCTCGATGATAAAATTAACGCTATCAGGCAGAGAACGTCGAATGCCCGACCTGCTGAGTACACCTTGTACACAGGGTCTTCCCTCAATGAGTTTTCTGCTTTGTCACGGAGGAAGTCGTAGCGACCATCCGATCACTACCGAATAAGCAGTGCAAACTCGACCCACTTCGTGTGGCTGCTGAAGGAAGTTGTTGAAACGCTGTCTCCATTCCTTGCGACGCTCCTGTCAACTTCTTTACGAACAGGTGAATTTCTTCGTCGTGGAAGCATGCGGTTGTGTACCCGCATCTTAAGCGACCTGGCTCTGATCCTGCGAAGTAGCTAACTACCGTCCGGTCTCGAATCTTCCTTTCCTATCGAAAGTGTTGGAAAGAGTCGTAAATAGTCAAGTGGTTAGATACCTGGTGTCGAACAGTCTTATGCCGAGAGAACAGTCAGCTTACAGGCGGGGGCCACTCCACGGAAACCGCCATACTTCGGATTTACAGCGACCGTCGCGACGCCGTAGCGAATGGGCAGTTAGCCCTGCTCTGCCTACTCGATCTGTCGGCTGCGTTCGACACTGTGGATTATGACATCATCATCCGCCCGTCTTGAACTCACATACGGCATCAAGGATACTGTTCTTGTCTGGCTGCGTAACTACCTTACTGGTAGGTCGCAGTCAGTCTGCTGGAGTGGCCACACGTCTGTCCCTCGCCAGGTTCTCTGCGGCGTGCCTCAGGGGTCTGTACTCGGACCCCTGCTGTTTGTCCTCTCGTTGCAGACATTGGCCAAATTATCAAGTCGTGTGGTCTCGGCGCACTCCTACGCCGACGACGCCCAGATGTATTCCTTCTGCCTTCCGAAGGACACAGAACGGCTTCGAGCTCGCATCAGCGACTGTATTATTAAGATCAAGCAATGGACTGTTTCTAACCGTCTCGCCTTAAATCCCTCCAAGACGGAGATACTGTGGATTGCGACCCTAGAAAGAATCATCTGATCAACCACGCACCGTTCTTAATTGATGGGGTATATATTACCCCATCCACTGAAAAGCGCCTTCTGGGAGTGTTAATCGACGAATCGTTAACGTTTAATGGCCACGTAAGTAACGTGTCTCGATCCTGCTACTGTCAGCTCCGGCGGATTAGAGAGATTCGTCGCCACCTACCAACCTCATCAGTGATCGTTTTGGTCCGTGCATTCGTCCTCTCAAGGGTCGATTACGGCAATAGCATTCTTCTCGGCCTTCCTGCTAGCCAGCTGGACCGTCTACAGATGGTACTCAATGCATCTGCCGAATGATCTTCAGAGCTAGATGGGGTGATCATCTCACCCCTCTGCTGAAAGACAGGCTTCATTGGCTACGCATTCCAGAGCGTATAACCTATAAGCGATGCTGGCTAACATCTCGAGCTTTGTATGATCCTACTTTCCCGACTACCTCGCTGAACTAATTCATCGACCTTCGCCTACTGACCGTCGTCATCAGCTCCGATCTGGTCACAGTGTTAAGCTGCTTGTTCCCCCTCCCGCCAAGACCGTGCAACTTGGTGAGAGGTCTGTTACACGTGGGAACCCTATCCTCTGGAACGCCCTACCTAACAACGTGTCCATGGAAACTAACCTCGAATTGTTTGCTAAGAAACTTAAGACGCACTTGTTTGACATATCGTATAAGTGCAGAATGTAAAGTGCTCTTGACTTTGGCATTCAGCTATGTTTATTGCGCTATATAAATTGACGTTTTAACATAACATAACCTGTGTCTGCACTGCTGCTTTTGCCTTGGCATATGCCAAGCGGTCTTCTTCTGATTTAAACTTATTTACTTCAAGTTCATGTTTACCTCCATCAACCTTAGATTAGCCACAGTTATCCATGGTTTGTTTGTTTTTTCCTCTGTTTTCCGATTATTTGTTGAGCTATCTCATTGAGCCCTCTTTCATCATTCACCAGAGGTCTTCAGGTGGACATTCTTCATCTAGTGACTGCATGATGGTAAATGTTTACCACTGCTATCTGGAATTGTGTTTTGCTACTTTGTCCTTTAGTTTATCCAGGTTACACACTTCCCTGATGCATTTTCTTCTTTCTTTACGAATTCTCAAATGAACACTGGCTCCAACTAGGTTGTGATCCAATCTGCAGTCCATTCCTGAATATGCCCGGGGGTTGAAAATACACTTTTTGAACCTGTCTTGATTAGAATATAGTTAATCTGGTTCCTTGTGTTGCCATCTGGGGAGCTCCAGGTTTAACATCTCTTGTGATGGTGCTTCAATAATGTATTTGTGATTGTGAGATTGTTGTCGATGCAGAAGCCAAGTTATCCCTTTTCGTTCATCTTTCCCACCCCGTATGGTCCTCATACTTCTTTGTTTGCATCGGTTTGTTAAACATTTGCATTGAAGTTTCTTATTATCATTAATATGTCTTGGCTAGGTGTTGTATCAATTTCTTTTTTTAGTCTATCATGTCATAGAACTCTTCATGGTCTTGGTCTGATGCTGTCGAGGTTAGTGCATACAGTTGATAGAGTGAGATGTTGAAAGGAGAGGCCCATGAAGCATTTGATAAGAAATTGCTCTGTTGCTTTATATACTATCAGGTTTGACCTAATGTGGGTGCTGAGGATTGTTGTAACACACGCCTGGTGTTTGCAGTTACCTCAGTATACCACCAGTTCACCAGTGCTCATTGTAAATTGACCATTACCTGTCCATCTGGCTTCTGAGATGCCTAATATAGATATCTTGACATGGTTCATCTCCTTAACTATATTGCATGATTTCCCCAAGTTGGTACATGGTCTGAACATTCCATGTCAGTATTCGGGTTTCTCCACTAGGTTGAGCGGGTCCAGCTTACCAACGCTGACATCCATCTTAGACCATCCAGTTGCTGTGTTTGGGCCTGAGGCATCATTAAGTGCCTTGGTAGCTGTTTCTGGCCATGCCTTTTCTCCAGTAAGCAAAGAGGTAGTTGCTCCTATGGAGGTTCATTAATCAATTCCACAACCAACTCCTATAACGTGTACTTTGTTTTGTCATCTCATTATAGCTCTCAGTTGGGATTCTAGTCGGCGAAGCCAAAATCTTCTGCCGACCACAGTGCAGCCAAGCTATTTTGTCGGTATATGCCGTAGACCATTTGCTCAAGTTAGTCTGCCATCTACAGTTGTATTGCACCGCTGCTGCCCAGTGCCGTCTTTTGTCCGGTCTTCATTATTTTAATCACAGCAATCAGCCTCCATATCCTTTTTTGCATGATTTAATATATTTCTCCTATGATCGATGGTCCTTCTCTTTGTCCGGTCTAGACAGGAGCCCACGTTAGCCGACCGTTTTCAGGGTTCCTGCTAGGCCTGGACACCTTGCGTAACATCCAAGGAGGTACTACAGTGCAAGCACTTTAACACCCGATGGCATAGCCCTAGGAGGCAATCTCCTACTTGGTTGTTGTCTCTCCCTCACCGCTGTGAGGTGTGGGAGAGACAACTTCCGCCTTCCGACTTTGAAGGGGGATACTTTACAGTGTGCAAATCAACATTAAGTATTTCAAAAATAAGTTCAGGCACATGCTGGCAATGAAAACACAGCCAACTTACTGCTGAGCAAAGTGATCAAAGATTTTTCACAGTTGACAAACGAAAACTGATGAAACCATTATTACGTTCATGGAGACACGGTTGAAAGCTGTGACCGGAAGATTCGGTACCGGAAGATTCAGGACGGAAGATTCGGTACCGGAAAATTCGGTACCGGTCACGGAAGGTTCGGTACCGTTGGGTGCGCGGGGCCCGCTGGGGCTCATGCCACTTTATTGCCCCCGTGGGGTGGGCGGATAAGACCGTTCTAACGCGGGGGAGGGAAATAACGGCGAGCTACGATAGTAATAGCACGGCGGGTGGGGGCGGTCCGGGAGCCGTTGAATCGGGTCAATTTTCCTTCCGGAAACGGCCTAGCTTAAACCCTGCCTGTAAAACGTACTACCGTAGCATATCTATTTTGGGCCTTTTCTAGAAGGTCACATTAGACAGCTCAAGTGCCCTGCACGTATTGCGAGTTTAAAATCTGTTTACATCTATTAAGTCGGTGGGGGAGCAAAAGCGCGCATGAACGCTGGGTGTCCGCTAATGACGCGCAACAGTTAAAGCGGCCAAATACCAGCAGCAGGTGAGGCGTCATCTTATGTGTATGTCGAACCGGTACCGAATCTTCCGGTACCGAATCTTCCGGTACCGAATCTTCCACAAATAAAGTTTTGGTACCGAATTCTCCGGTACTGAATCTTCCGGTACCGAATCTTCCGAGAACCGTTGAAAGCAGCATTGGCTACTAGCATCTCAACAAATTTCTGTCTTATCCAAGTCATTCTGTGAACGATTTTGGCATCATTGTTGAACGTGTTGTAAAGGACATTGATAGAGTTTTGAAGGTCCAGCGAATGTTGCAGTAACAAAACAGATACTTCGTCGTACTAGACAGGCACATCATGAGCAATGTTCTCTCTAGCTATGCTACCATGTACTAGTGCACAGATTTACAGCTCATAGTGCGCAGATTTTTACCTTAACTCAGGAGCAAGCAATATGGAAATATTTGTTGACTATTTAAAATAAAAGAAAATGTAAGCAGTCAAACAGCGCTGTTGCAGAACTTGCTGTAACTTTAAGCGCAGCTCTATTACTTTTGCCAATTAGTTAGTCTAGTTCTTTTCATTCTGTTTCTTGTAACTGGTACCATAATTGTTTTGATTAATTGTCATACCATTATTAAAATATAGCTTTAGGTACTCCTTAAGACTTAATGTACCATGCGATGGTAAGAACTGTAACCTAAATGCACAATGGAGCAGCACATTATAAAAGCTAACTTATTAAATGAGAGAAGCTGAAATATGAGTTAAAGAAATTTTTTATTCTTATTCAATTTTAATGATCTGATACAAGGACATGTTTCGAAGTGCTAGCACTAAGCACACATTCATTAGCCTACTTTCACACTTCAAAATTAGAAAGCCGACTTACTTATGCAATTTCTGGCATCATTTAATTTTGGTTAACTTGCAAAGACGTTTCTGTTACTTTACTATGTAGAGCCCTATATGTCGTAATTTATATTATTGCGCAGTCAGATGGTGGTGGCCTTTTTCCTATGGTACTTGAGTTTTAATAAGGATAGGTTTACCTAGCTTTGTTGAACTATCATATCATTTACAATTATTTGATTCCTGCTGAAAACATTAATATTGGCAATGCTTTTATGATGAAAACAGACAAAGAAGATGGAAAATAAATTAGAATATTTCTAACACTATTTTGTATCGGTTTAAAAATTTAGCACACAAAAATTTATGTTGTAAAACTCTGCTCACGAGTTTTTTATTTTGCATGCGAGCCAGCAATCCTTAGAGGGAACGTTGATCACGAGTATATGGTACACTTGGAGAAAGAGAAGCATGCACACAAGCAGAAGGAGGAAGAACAATAGAAGATTGAATACGCTGGACTTAAGAAACAGGAGAACAGACATAAGAAGGCAGATCTGGAAGCGATCATAATGGGAAAAGTGGGAGTACGTAGAAAAAGAGGAAGACAATGAATGAGGTGGATGAGTGGAATTTGTAAAGCAGCAAACAATATTATGAAATATTGCAGGATTAAATTACATTGTGAAGAACAGAGAAGATAAGGGAAAACATATGATGATGATGACGACGATGACAACAACAACAATGATTTAGGTTATAAGTCATACATGGCTCTCCATTTGCAGGCATCCAATAGTGATATTGGAGAATATTGGTTTTGTTCAGGCATCAGCTTTGTATCAGTATAATTTTCATAGTGTGCAAAGGAAATTAAAATCAATCAATTACAGATTATGAAAAACTGCATTATATTACTATACTATAAATTGTTTAAAGCTTAATGGCTCTTGAAATATTGTACTTTGCATCTGAGGAAGTATATGCTTTTCATGTAGTGCTAAAATTTTACTAACCTGATCTTCACTTTAAAGTACTTGAATTTAACAGTTTGCATATTGTCTTGATGTATGTTTTCATACAAATAGGCAAATCTGATCAGTATGACTTTGAGACACAAAATTTTAAGTTCATAAACAAATTGGTGAGGAAGTTTTTCTGGTGCCCTTAAGACTGACAGAAATTTATGTTTTGTCTAATGTCTTTTTGCAGTGACTTAGTGAATGGTTCAATCAGAATGATGTTGGAAGAATCAAAATATGTTCCTATTTTGAAGTTAGAATTTAAAGGTCAGATGATTTCTTATTTTTATGATTTTCTGAACATTGACTAGACATAATTTTGATCCTGGTATACATGTCTGTTTCAGCCTGTGATGAAAGATGTGGAGGAAGAGTATGAAGTCTAGACGATATAATGATGAAGAAAGTTGGCTGAAAATTTGTCATAATAATGGGTCATAGACCCCTTAAATGAAAGGACTGATGGCGGTCGCGCTCGGGTCCGCGAACATGGGTCCATTGAATTTTTGACAGGACAGTATCTATTACCTGCCATAACTTGACAATATCTCAGCAGGACGAATAAAGGCCGGAGGAGACACAATAGTGAATGCATTTCATGCGCTACTAAATAAGATATACTACTCAGACACTGTGCCAGAAGACGAGTAGAGGAATTATACCTATATACAAGTGAAAAGGAGATAAAATGGACCAACAATTATCGAGGTATTACAATCCTGAGCATCCTGGGGGGGGGGAGGTCTTATCTAAAGTATTCCAGAGAAGAAAAACCAGACTATGACTACTTGCAACCACTACTTGCAATCACTGCTTAACAGCACCTAGGAAAACCATCATATCAAAATGATTATTGCTGTCATTCACGATTCATTAGTTTAAATGAAATTCAAACTGATTAGTGATTACTGAGCAAGTCTACAGCCCTACCCAGCGAGTCTGCAGTTTTGTCCCCAACATTATGAAACGAACGTCAAAAGGCTTTTTTCTCAATTAAAAATAGTTTAAAATACTAAAAATCTGTCTCTGGTGGTTGATGCAACCCCGACCCCCAGTGAGGGTAGGCAGATCGCTATGCATGGTGGGGGAATTAGAATGTGATAAGGTTGTTTTAACTTGTTCATAATTAGAGGCGAACTCAAACATGCACATGACGTCGAGGAATGTGGCGTGACATCGACGCTCACATTTACCCCTACGAGTTTTTGAACTTTTCGTATTACTAAAAAAATATTAGTTATTAAGGCTAGCCTAGCTATGCTTACCTGAATTTGCTTCTTTAAGTTTTGCCGCAATCTGTTGTGGCACAACAAAGACTTATTTGACCCTCCGAGCGGACATTTTGAGAACTTACACGGCGAGTTTTTGTTTTTATCCGCATGTCTCAAGTACTTAAAGAAGTCCATGGGGACATCAAGTGAGTCTTTTTCTTTCATACTCGGATGATACCCTGTATTGCTTATTATTTATTAATTTACGAAACTGTTTGCAACGTCCACATCACCACTTGTCAAGCGATAAATGAGGAATCTAACAATGAGGTCACAAGCATAGACTATGTCAATGTAATTATAATTGAATTCTATGGTCATAATTGCTGCTCTGTAGAGAGTGACACGGGGACAACATTTTATCCCCAACCCGCACACAAACATTTCTCCTCATCCCCCCCATCCCCGCATTGTTTCTCCCCATCCCTGCCCCATCCCCACATTGTTTCTTCCTATCCCCGCACCAGACTTTTTCGTCCCCTCATTGTCCCCGTAGTAAGTCTTATCGGCCGAAGGAATGAGAGTGGCTCCATCTGGTCTCTTTCCATCAGACCAAAGGAGACCCAGCGGTTCTTTCGTGCTCGGGACACCAGCTTTTTGAAGAGCCTGTCAAATAATGTCGTTAAGTGTTCAATGTCTCGTAGAACAACCAGCGGATAGTCTGCAGACAAAACCGTGCTGTCCGCATGGATCGGCGATTTCTCCGCACTGACATTTATGTGGCACACAGATATTGAGACCTAGTCGACTAGGAGACCAACTGCCACTCTAATAGTCTCATTGTCCAGAAACAGGCCGTAGGATGTTAATGGTAAGGCGTCCAGCCAATCACCCACGTGTGGGGCAGCGACTGCAACAAGTCTAGCCCAGTTGAAAGAATCCGTGTAGCTGTCCCAGATTTGTTTGCGCGTTTGTTCTATTGCGGGTCCTTCCCACGCCTTCTGTGAAGTTGGTAGAGATTCGATAGTTGAGAAGGGTGCTTTGATCTTGATGATCAGCTGCGATACGAGTGGATCCTGCGTGTCTAATGGCCCGAGGATGGCCGACTTCGTACATTCAGTTGACGCAGCTGAAGCTAAGTAAGCAAAAGGAGCCAGCGTTGACACCGCGCGAAATCCGATTCCACCCTCACGAATTAATAGGGTTGCCTGGAGCCACTGTGTATCATCCAAGTCTACATTCAAGATATTCTGGAGACCAGTGCGCATGAATTTATCAATAACTTCGAGAAGCGGGTGTTCGCTACACGGAGAGCATCTTAACAGGTGGGTAAGTTTAGGTGCTCCAAATGAAGATCTGAGGAGAATAAGCGCATGTTGTGTAGGAAGACAACAGAGACGCTTAGTTGCATCTTCGAGTGTAGCGCAGTGTTTTCTGAGCGCTTCATCAAGGGCCGCTCCTTTGAAAAGTGGTGCACCGAGTAACTCCAAAGAGCTAAACTCGACGTGTCTGAATTCGCTGAAAGCGTCGCTGACAACAGAAGATTCACCATAGATTTCGCATTTGCGTCGGTTGAGGCTGATCCCCAAGCTAGCCTCAAGTTCAATGATTTTGTTATGATCGTTCATTACTGCTTCCTGTGACCCTCCGAGCATCAGGTCGTCTAGATATCCAATCTTCAGCTGTGAATGGAGGGAACGTAGAGTTGGCTGAAGAGGAAGACAGAAAAGCAGCGGTCCCAATGGGTCTCCTTGCTGGGGACCCATTTCTGACCTTATTACAAACGGTCCAAACTGCAGAATCGAAGGGTCTGCATAGCTTTGGTATATGAAGGGGTACAGCTCAGGAATATGTTAGAAAACCGATCTCAGCATCACGTCCTGCCTTACGCTGTTGAAGGCGTTGGCGAAGTCCAGCTAAACAAATAGCTGGTCAGGACGCATATTTATGATAAAGATCAGGTTGCCTCTAAAAAGAACAGGTGTTACCTGTTGAGGGCATTTTCCTGACAAGGTGACGTTGGTAAAATCGGTTATGGCCTCAACAGTTCCACTGCCGACTCTTAGTTTTTCACCAGTTCGACCAGATGTTGAGGTCGGAAGCCATCTGGCCCACCTGCAGAGCCTTTCGGAAAAGAGTTAATTGTCTGTTCAATGTCCTGAACAGTGACTGTTAGACAGGTGGTGATTGTGATCGGAGTCGGTAGGCGCCTCATTTCTTCTTGATATGTATTCAAGGGTGTTTTAAACTGTTTTTCCAGTAAGGCGGCAAAAGATTCTGCATTCGGTTCGATCAGATGATCGTTGTCGCAGAGAATGCGAGTGGTGGCACAAATATTTCCGTCATCCAGTTTGGCAGTAATCGCAGCGATGAGCCTTTCATCTGGAGAGTTCGGTTTAATATATATATATATATATTTAAAGCAATGAGGCTTTGTAAGTTTTGCGGTTTCAATTTCCTCTGAAGAGAGATTGCTCAGTCGACTTTTAATGATCGTAGACAATTTTCGGTTGCATCCCGCATGGCTCGGCTGACGAAGAAACGTTTTCGCGAAATCGAGAAGAGCCTGCCAAAGTTGTTGGTTTTCTGGATGTGCAGCAATTGAACCAGGAATATCCGTTAATTTACTAGAACATGCGAAAAGAGCTGATTTCGGAATGTGCTTAATAACGCGGACATGTGGGTCCGGATGATTCGGAGAGTCGGATATTGTGCTGGAATTATGAATGGACGGTTGATTTCGGCGATCAGAGATCTAATAAACTTGGGAGGGGTCAACTGCGGCGGTGAGCGGAGGAAGGTAAGATCCTGGGCAGTGATTGTTTCGAGGGCCGTGTTCGTGAACAGTTCCATCTCGGATGTGCAATTGTCTTTGTACAAAGCAATGACTGCATACGCCGCTCGCTTTTGATGTCGCCTGAGGAAGATCGTTGTTTTCAATAATAACGGACTCCATGGTAACGTCACAGATGACGGTTTAATTCCAGTATTCAGGCCGAACGTTAGAGTTAATAATTCAAAGCATACGACCTCTCAATGAAAGTCCTCTTTTGACATAAAAAATAATTGCAAGTAAAGTGATCCTTGAACAGCGAAAATAATCCCTGAGTTCCCTGATTCCAGGGTCACCGATTGATATACATTATACTGCGTGAATGAGAAAAAAGTTTAAAACAACAACAATTTAAGCCGACTATTCATATTGCGACCAAATAGTTCCTCGTCATGACGTCATTCCAAATTATAAAATTTGTCTTTTAATATTTAAACCCATAATATGTAATGAACCCTATTACCTTAGGGTGTGACTTATCCCTCGACCTACTACTCCATCCGCTAAGTATTCGGCAGGACTTTCATTTGTTGTTCCTTATTCTCGCACAGTCATTGGCACTAGTTGTTTCTCAGTGTGTGGCCCTAAGCTTTGGAATTCATTACCAGTATCACTTCGTTTTTTTCTCATCATATATTTGACATTTAACAAGATACAATTACTAATATATATATATGTATATAACTATATATATATATATATATATATATATATATATATATATATATATATATATATATTAGTAACTATATATATATAATATATATATGTCATAAGATACAGAGGGAATAATTACAGTAGTTAATAACTTGTTACTAATACTTAATTAATAAAACATACACTATGAGTTGACATCATATATACCGGTAGTGAGATTGACTATTTGAAATTGAACACAAAATGTTTACTAGTTGTATACAAAAATTTTTTCTAGTTGAAAGTCCGTTAGTTTGGTAATTAGTAAGACGAGAAAAGAGTTGCCCAAACGGATATAAAACCCCATCAGGTGGGCAACTATGTTTCTAGTAATAATTCTGATTATAATAATGCAATAATTCTGAAATAATAATAAACACAAAAATAATGAAGCCGTTGAAAATCTCTTTTAATTTCAATAATTGAATAAATTGATAGGTCGATGAGTTAGTGGTGGCAGTGATTACCGTATTTTCACGCATATACCCCGGCGACTCGTGTATACGCATTGACAGCGTATACCGCGCGACGGTTTTTGGTAGTTTATGTTTTAAAAAAAGTTGTATAAGCGCACACGGATATAGCGCATTACGTATATAGCGCGCGCATGACGGGATTATAAGTCGCTGCCAAGTCTCGCCGTCGTTTTTATTGTTATTATCGCCGTCACCTACGCCGCTGCCGCCGTCATCATCGTCGTTGTCGCCGTCGTCATCGTCTTCGCCGTCGTTGGGACCGCTGCCGTCGACGTCGTTGTCGCCGCCACCGTCGTCTTCGCCGTCGTTGGGACCGCTGCCGTCGACGTCGTTGTCGCCGCCACCGTCGTCTATGCCGTCGTCGTCTTCACAGTCGTTGTTATCGTCGTCCCGCTGCCGTCGTCGTCTTCGCCGCCGTCGTCACCTCCGCCAATGCCGTCGTCGTCGCCGTCGTCTTCGCCGCCGCTGCCGTCGTCGTCGCTGCCGTCGTCGTCTTCGCCGCCGTCGTCACCTCCGCCAATGCCGCCGTCGTCGTCTTCGCCGCTGCCGTCGTCGCCGCCACCGTCGTCGTCGCCGCCGTCGTCACCACCGCCACTGGCGCCGTCGTCATCATCGTTGTCGTCGTCAGCGCCGTCGCCGTATAAGTCGTGGCCCCAACCGGAAAATTCCGGTAACCTCTTAGTACAACGGGTTTTAAGGACTGATTGCGCTAAAAAAAGACGCTATTGAATGCATATAATGCATAGCAAATCGCGTAATAAATGAAATACAAGTCTGGTGTTTGGTGTTGTTCATTTTATATTGCTTTTTATATTATGGCGCTTTCATTAACAAATCCAAGTCATTTAGCTATTTTGTTAGCGAATTCATTATTTAACATCCTTTTCTTTAGTGAATATTAGTTACATAGCGTTTTTCGTTAACGAATTCCCGATATTTGGCGCCTTTCTTAGCGAATTCGTTACCTAGCGTCTAGCTATTTACTGCTCTTAATTTAGAGAGTTCTTAATTTAGCGTTCTATCGTTAGACAATTATAGCTATTTAGCTCATTTCCATTAGCGAATTTTCGCTGAACGCATCAGAGATCAAACGGTATGTAGGTAAGTAATGAATTATTTATAAATGGCTTACCTCTGATCTCCGTGAAAATTCAATATATAAAACATCGCCTCTTTGTATAACACACCGCCAGAAAATCTTATGTAAAAACGAGCGACTTGTAACCCTGTCTATCAGTGGCGGCTGCACAGGGGCGGGGGACCCGCGTCCCCCCATTGAGTGCCTGGCCCCCAGTGGCCCCCTGTTGGGACCCTATACTTAATACTACATGCCTAACAAATGGTTGGCCCCCATGATTAGAAGTAGCCACCCCAACGGCGCCTCCCACTTGCCAAATCCTGGAGCCGCCACTGCTGTCTATACGGAGAAAGAGCAGAGAACCACCGAAGACGAGGAGAAGTCCGCACATTTAGCGCTAGAACCAAGCGCAAGATGACGGCAAACTGCCAAGAACGACGATTTTCCGAGGCAACCGCATGCACGTGCAGGGCTGCCGGAAAGTGCCATACCGACAAATTAACTAAGAAACAATGCAATAATCTTTATTCGTGTCAAGCAAAGCATCAAATAGTACACATGAACAATAAATCTTATTCTTTTATTTCGTATTCTTTTATTTAAATAATTAACTAATAATAAAGAATAGGTAGAGTATACAAGTAGTTTCTCCAATAGTCGTTGGGTGGCGCTGATGGTAAGGTAGATAATTGATAGAATAAATAAATTAATAATAATAATAAGTGAAGTCTCTTAGTAATAATAACTGCCTGAGAAGTATGTAAAAAGTATAGGGAGGTTAAGTTTAGGATATTCAGTAGGTGGCGCCTGTCGTCATTGAGTTATAGACCAATAGTTAGTTGAAGTTAGCACACCTCTTTTAAGGTAGTACAGGAGTCCCATAAATATAGGTCCTACGGGCATATCTTACCTTTACGGTTTTATTCTTTCCGTTAGCAAGGAACTGTGTGTGTAAAATAATTTTTATATACCGCGCACTCGAATATACCGCGCGGCCACCTGCGCGGTTTGCAAAATCTCGTATACCGCGCGCGGTATATGCGTGAAAATACGGTATGTTTGGGATTTCTGATCAAGCCCTTCTGTGGTTTACATCCTATCTCTCTAACCAATTTCAAATGATTGTTATGGAGCATTCCCGATCAAACTGGTTTAATGTTTTTTTCGGTGTTCCACGAGGCTCGGTGCTTGGTCCTATGCTGTACTATACTGCTGACCTTTGCTCTTTAATTAGCTCGTTTGTCTTCACTGTGCACCTCTGTGCTGATGACATTCAAATTTCAATCAGTAGACAATGTAATTCCAACTCTTCGGGATTGGATGTTTTCCAATAGACTTCTACTGAACCCTGACAAAACTAAACTTATCTGGTTTGGTACTAAACATCTGCACTCAAATATTGATTATGACTTACTGAACTCTCTCTTTCCTAATCTATCTTTCTCAAATTGTATCAAACACCTTGGTATTTACTTTGACAGTAACTTGACCTTCAAAGAGCACTTTGCTAGACTCTCTCTATCCTGCTTTTACCAACTTAGGCAAATTAGGGTTATTCATTCTTCTCTTTCTTTATCTACAGCCAAATCTCTGGTTCATGCTTTTGTAGCTAGTAGGCTAGACTATTGCAATTCTCTTTATCTTTGTCTGCCCAAAAGTCTGCTCTTCACTCTGCAATCTGTCTTAAATGCTGGTCTTGTGGCTAAAGCTCCTCGCAACTCTAGCATCTCAGACTTTATACTTAACACCCTCCACTGGCTTCCAATTTCTGACCGCATTAAATTCAAACAAGTAATTATTGTTTCTGCAGCGCTTTGAGGTCAGGCACTGTCCTACATTACTGAGCTTTTCAAATCACCCTCTTCCACTGCTCATCGCCTGCTCCATTCCACTGATCAGAAGAATGTTTATGTCCCCAGATCACGCACTGCTCTTACTCAGCGTCGGGCTTTAGCAGTGACTGGACACTGCCTCTGGAATGCCTTGAACCCATCCATTCAGGAATCACTCAATCAGATTGAGTCGACAGCCCCCAAACTAGGGCTACATGTGTCCTGGACAAAAACCAAGCTGCAGAATCTAGGTTCTGGAGGAGACGCAGGAGACATATACGTTAATGGACATCAGGTGGAAAATGTGTCAGAATTCACTTACCTGGGTAGTGTCCAGAGTTCTGATGGCAGGTGTCAGCGGGACATTAATCGCAGAATCGGCATAGCTGCATCTGCCATGAGATCTCTTCAAAATTTATGGCGCCAAAGACAGATACAGCTCGGTACTAAGATCCGAATTTATCAGTCCTGCGTCCTGCCAATTCTCCTATATGGTTCTGAGACTTGGACTCTGCTTACACGAGACTCTCAAAGACTACAGGCATTCCATATGCGCTGCCAGAGACAGATTCTCTGCATTCGCTGGTTCGACTTCGTGACCAACGAAGCAGTCTCCAAACAGACTGCTCTCCTGCCAGTGAGAGAAATTATCATGCGACGCCGTCTGTCTCTCTTCGGTCACGTGGCTCGCCAGGACAAGAACATTCCAGCCCATCGCGCTTTTGTCTGCGCCATTGCTCGACGCACCGAGACGCGTCCTCCTCCGAGCTGGAGAAGACCTCCTGGCAGACCACGCCGTACATGGCCCCAGCAGATCGGCGATGGTCTTCCTTCCACAATTCTTCATGAATGGCACTCAGCCATCGGTCGCGGTCACAACTCGCGCAACACGAGATTGGCACAACGGACCTCTGTCGTCCATGTGAACTAATGAATGAATGAATGAATTCAGGAATCACTTCTTACTCCCTTGCTCTTCTCAATGCGAAAGCTAAAGTCTCACTACTTTACCATGCGTCTCCAATGCCAGGAGCGCCTCTGAGTAGAAATAGAAGAGGTGCTATACAAATGCCATATTACAGTACAATACAATACATTACAATGTGATCACGTCTTGTGACACCAGCAATCACCCTGTCTGACAAACGAAGAACCATCTGGAGTTTATCAAGTTGCACTGATGGAAGACCAGCAAAAGGTGAACCACAGTAGTCAAGCCTTGAGCAAATAAATGCATGAACCAAATTAAAAGCAGATGGCATATCTAGTGTACATCTAATCACTCTAAAGTGGCAGAGGTGATAGAAGCAACTGCGACAAAGTGAGTTAATATGGTCTATTCTATTCTATTCTACTTGATAATTTATGTAGCGCTATAGCATGGCCAAGGCCAAAGGCAAGAGCGTTTTACAAAAGGCAGTCATACGATATACGAAATAAATGCATTTTAAGGTTTGATAAGAACGACTCAAAGTTGGTTTTTATGGTCACTGGAACTGGAAGTGCATTCCAAAGGAGAGGATTGCGCCGAGTCATGGATCTTTCTCCAAGCTTAACGGTCTTGGACGGAGGGGGAATGTAGAGGTGAGATCGTTTTCTAGAACGCAGCTGTTTGCGACAGTCTGTCATCACTGGCCTGTGTATGAACACCAAAAGATATTCCGGGCAGAAAGGGTCATACAAGGCTCAGAAGGTCAGCGAGCAGCGTTTAAAAACGATACGCTCCGGGATCTTGAGCCAATGGAGCTTATCCCTCAATAACGGGGTAACATGGTCATGCCACCTGGCACCGAAAATCATCCGGGCGGCGGCGTTCAGGACCGATTGCAGTCGGCCCAGCTGATAGTCGGGAAGGCCGAGGAGAAGGCTATTACAATAATCCAGCCTAGATAACACCAGGGCATGGATTAGATGTATTGCAGCTGATGTTGAGATGTAACGACGAATCTCCCTAATCTTTCGGAGCTGAAAGTAACAAGCACGGGTTAGGAAGTTCACTTGGCCGACGAACAATAGGGAGTCATCAAGGAGAACACCGAGGAGGAGCACTTCGGTAGACGGAGGGACGACAGCATCTCCGATCGTAAATGGCGTTTGACTGATCTGGTGGACCCTTCGAGGGGTGTTAATCCACAACAGTTCAGTTTTTTCGGGGTTAACGCAAGGCGATTTGTCGCTGTCCACTGCATTATCTCGCAGATGCAGTGTTGTAGGCGAGATCGCAGATGATCTGTCTCCAGGGGTGGGCAGGAGGAGTACACCTGCCCGTCATCAGCATAAGCATGCCAGGCAAGCCCATGCGAGTCTGCAATACAATGCGTCCCACATCTGCGACGTATAAGATAAACAGGAGTGGGCCTAGGATTGACCCTTGTGGTACTTGTGGTACTCCGCAGCGTACAGGACATTTAGCTGACGTGCGGCCCTCCCAGGTGACAGACTGCGTCCTCTCGGAGAGGTAGTCACACAGCCAGAGTAGCGCTTGGTCTTTAATCCCGAAGGATAGCTCGAGGCGGTGAATGAGGATAGAGTGGTCGACGGTATCGAACGCTGCGGAGAGGTCAAGCATACACAGAAATGCCTGATCCCCACTGGTAATCACGTCAACAATGTTGTTGAAAATTCTGAGCAGGGCTGTCTCAGTGGAATGGCCCGCTCGATAGGCAGACTGATGACGTGGCATGAGACCGCTACAGGCCAGGTGCCTGACGAGTTGCGTGTTCACCAGTCTCTCGAGCAGCTTCGACAAGAATGGAAGGTTGGCTATTGGTCTGAAACTGGCTAGGTCAGTGGGGTTAAAGCTTGCCCGCTTAAGGTGCAGGCGGGTAACGGCATGCTTCCACGGCAGTGGAAACTCACCATTAACGAGGGAAGCAGTCATGGCCGTCAGAAACGGAGCCAACGTGAGGATCACATCCTTAAGTAGCCACGTAGGCAGTAGGTCAGATGAGCACTGCTTGTTGGGTGACGATCTGACACTCGCTATGACTTCTGCCAGTGTCGGCGGCAAAAACCCGACAAAGGAGGGACCGGAGTAGATGTGGTAAGTCGTTGGTCCAGCTTCAGCTGTTCTATCCCGAATGTTCGTAACCTTACTGTCAACAAAAGCATGATAGTCAGCAGCCGTGAAATTGGAAGGCATGCGAGGTGATATGTCGTTCTTTCCAAGAAGACTGTCCAATACTTTCCATGTCTGCTTGGTATCTGCATGAGCAGAGTCGATCGCCTGGCCAGTATTGATGACCTTTCATTCTTACTAAGGCTCTGCTCGCTCTGAGGGCATCGCGCCAAGACGACAGAGCGTAAGATTCGGCGTCTGATCCTTTCTTATTCCGATAGACCCTCTCGAGACGACTCGCTCGCCGTTGAGCCTGTCTATAAAGGTTAACTCAGAGTCAAGAATTATGCCAAGCTCACAGACAGAAGAAGGGAAAGAGAGGTCAGTGAAGGCAGATTGCATAGACAGATGATCAATTTTTAGAGCTGACCTCGAGTACCAAACCAGATGATATGAGTTTTAGCCGGATTAAGTAAAAGACGATTTGAGTGCATCCATGAACGAAGTAAGCCAGAAGCTTCATCAAATTCGCGAGTGATCTGCAGTGCATTAGTGGGGCTGGAATGTGAATACTGAATAGGCCTGAATATAATCAGCATACATATGTGTTTTAAAATTATAAGGTGCAAACAAGCATGCAACTTCAGCAGTATATAGTATATACAGAAGTGGCCCAAGGACCAAATCCTGTGGGACTATACATGTGACTGGCACTTCGCGGGAGTAGGTAGAGCCAGGCGATGCAATCATGCGGCGTACAGAGATATAGGGTTTCAACCAGGTCAGAATAACACCGGAGACACCAAATGAGACAGAGAGGCGCTGTAGAAGAATATCGTGGTCAACCGTGTCAAAAGCAGCACTGACATCAAATAGGGCAAGAAGAGTGACTTCTGACCGATCGATGGCCCTATTGAGATCTGAGAGAAGATGCAAGAGAAGCGTTTCAGTGGAGTTTGAGGCATGGAAACCAGACTGGTATTTCTAACTAACTAACTAACTAACAGAGTATTTATATAGCGTCTATTTATCTTAATTAAAAGAACTCCCTAAGCGCTCCCGCTGCGGTTAGCGCTGTCGACTCGGCAGAGCCAAACGTCGGAGGCACTGTTGACAGCGTTGACGCCAATGCGGGGCGGAAGTTGATTATAAAATCCACTCGGGTGGTAAGAGGAGTTCGCGGCCGTAACGAAATCCGGCGTTGACTTCCTGAGAGAGTGGACTTCCACAGAATGTTTCCCAAGACAGAGACGCCAGTGAAGGACGGAAGAAAATGTTGACGGTCCCGCACGATGGTAAACGGAATACGTGCCGTAGAAAAGTCCGACGGCGTACTCCCAAGAGGCGGTCTTCCGTTAGAGTAATCCGCCGCCGAGTAGGCTCCCGTCACTGAACTCATCAGATTCGACGGTGATGGAAAATTCCATTGAAAACCGGAGCAAAACAGTCGATCGAGACGTACAATTGCCAGGAAGGGCGACATTCCAGACACGCAAACACGCACTGGCGATGTCAGCCATTTAGGCAGACAAGATGGCGGACTTGACGTCAATGACGATAAAAACGTCGAGAAACAAGCGGAATATACTGAGAACAGAGTTAGCTCTCAAGACCGACGAGCGAGAACTCAGCCCTCTCATTTGGCACGAAAACCAAATGTAGATTGTCGAAAACTGGCGAGAACGGCGACAAAATCCAACATGCAAAACATTCGCTAGTGGTCGGAAGTCTACCGGAACCGGAAATTTCGGCAGCAAGTCATTAGCCTCAAGACATAGAAGCAGCTGAAGAGTGACAACCTTCTCAAGGACCTTAGATAAGAAACTGAGGTTTGAGATAAGGCAATAGTTTGACATTTCAGACTCATCAAGGCCAGTTTGCTTAAGCCTAAGCTTGGCTATTGCCAGTTTCTGTGATGCAGGTAGGCAACCTTCTTTAACCCCTTTACCGGGATTACATTTTTAGATGCCATCACAGTAAGGGGAATTATTTTTTGGGGAAAAACGTTCTTCTAAAATGAAAACTGTATTTTTTTTTGAATTGGCTATATCTCCAGCTATATAAGAGCTAAGAAGGTGAAGTATATGCCATTGTTTAGCCTTTTTACTCCTATTTCTAACCATCCGTGCCAAACAAAGAAATTTAGGGGTAGGATCCACTCTACAGTCTAAAATAGAACCCTTCCCCAAAATTTTTTTAGAAGCTTTGTAGCAAAAATTTTTCAGTGGTAATCCCAATTGGGTGAGCAGCAAAGTTGTAGGAGATGTCAGCAGAACAAAATTAATCAATAAGTTTGAGAATCTGATAACATTTGGTAAAGATATCTCAATTCTAATTCGAACATCCCATTGTCGCAACAGAAGTTAGCGATGAATTTTGAGAAAGTTTTCTTAATTTTTAAAATTTACTATATCTTGGGCTATGTAAGAGCTAAGAAGATGCGGTATACGCCATTGTTTAACCTTTTTATTCCTCTTTCTAACCATCTGTGCCAAACAAAGAAATTCGAAGTAGGGTCCACTCTATGGTCTAAAATATTACTTCCTCCCCGAAAATTTTTTAGGCTCCGTAACGAAAATCTTTCAGTGGTAACCCCAATTTGATAGGTGGCAAAGTTGTAGGGGAATGTTTTTAGGCTCTGTAGCAATGATCTTTCAGTGGTAACCCCAATTGGATAGGTGGAAAAGTTGTAGGGGAATGTCAGTGGAACAAAATAAATCATTAAGTTTGAAAATCGGTCAGCATTTATTAAAGATCCATCAGCTCTAACCCGAGCAAGTCGTTTTATTGATGCCATTTTCAACGCATCATAGCCCAGTTTCCTACCTACCCCTTGGTCCAAAGAATATATGTTCTCTCTCACATAGAGCAAAAATAGCTAAAAATAGGTGCCATCTAGTGAATGGACAGATAGTTAAGAAAATTTATGGTATAAGACGTATCTGATATGACGTGCCCGATCTGCAAACCGCTATGAAAGGGACTAGACGTATCCCATATGTTGTGCCTGAATAAGGAAAGATGGATCATGGCGGCGGATGTATCCCATACGTTTTGCCCGGTTAAGTGGTTAAGAGACCTATTGCAGAGCAACATTAAGAAAGGCAAAAAACAGTCAATATAGTCATGCACAATAAAAGTCAGAATTGGATCGAGTTCACAGGTTTTCATAGGCATAGGGAGGATGACGCGTCAAAGACCATCCAGCGTAATTTCATCAAAGTCCTGTAGACAAACATCTGTAGGTGTAAACTCTGGAGGCTGCAAACCAGCACTAGCATCCCTCACATGGCAAACTTTAGATATCAGATAATCCATGAACTGATTTGCAGTAAACGATAAATCCGCATTCAGTTGTGAATTTGATGGCTTTATACAACCGAGAATATCATTGAATGTTTTCCAGAGTCTGTGAGAGGAGCGAGCATTATGTGAAATTTGACACTCCCAGTAGTTTCTTTCTTTGTCACGAAAAACTTTTGCATGTCTCTGATTATAAGTACAATCTCAGGACGGTCATCCGGGTTCTTTGTTCGTCTGAATTTCTGCTCACACTTTCTAACACGACATTAAAATGTTTTGCATTCTGTGTCAAACTATGGTGACAGGTTTATGACAGATCTTAACCTTGCATACTGGAAGGAGAGCATTAAGTAGCTGTCTTGTTGTTGAGTCGTATAGCTCAGTGTACTCACAGTAGCAGAGGCAAGGTCTTCTAGGTTTTGGCACAAAGGACTTGATTGAAGGCCTTGACAGAATGCTTCAACATTGAACTTTTTCCAGTTATGCACATTCTTGAGGATGTAGACAGTAGAGCTGGGTCGATTACGATTATTTTTGCCGATTACGATTTGTTTCGATTATTTTTCACGATTTCGATTACGATTACGGTTTTTTATATAATCGCGATTTCGGTTTCGATTGTTTCACAGCACTTTTAAAAACTGGCTTTCCCTACTGCTCTGTAGAATGGCCAAGTAAATTATACCAATTTCAATCAACTTGTGAAATACAAATAGATTTGCCAAATTGCTAGCTAAACTTGCTGCAACAGGATCAGGATTCAGGACAATGATCAATAGTAATTAAGCACAAAAATATTCATAAAACACAAAACAGATGAGACACATCGCAATTATCAGTTGGTAGCTACATGTAGCTATGACAGCTCCCCAACATGGCTTCTAGTTCAGTCTACTGTTGCTGGATGTTATTCAAGTCGTGAGATAAGAACACTAGTTGCTCTACTTGATGAGGCTTAAGTGCTGCTCGCCTTTCTAAACAAATCATACCACACTTCGAAAATATATACAGTATATGATTTATTGTTTGCAATTCGCCGCAGATACACGGATCCGAGTCGTACAGACCCCACTTCCGGAGACAGTATTTGCAAATGACCCTGCGCTGTCCGAAGCGATTCAACAGACACAAAAAATGACGTTGCAGAGTATCGAATCCTATAGTTGTTGGATAGCGGGATCTTCTACCAGATGGTACTACCGCACGCATGTAGTTGGTCACCTGAGCCGACTTCCAGTCAAGACTCCACTGACCATCGACGTCTGTGGGTTCCTTGTTCAACCGCAGGGGGTGACATGATTTGTGGAGGATTGGTTAGGTCCTCGTGAAGTGGCCAGTCTTCATTTTCTGCCACATTCTGCAGAAACTTGTCTGCAGCGGCTGGGCGACTCAGATTTAGGGGACAGATGTTAGAGAGGACCGGCAGCCACGACAGTTCGGTTGGATGTAGAGCACCAGAGATGATTCTCATGGCGGCGTGCAGCTGAGTGTCGATGACTTTGGTGTGGGGGAGTTGCAGCAGTACTCAGCAGTTGAGTAGCAGAGTGATAGGGCTGCCTGTCTTAGAGTGGTGTCATTGGCTCTTCATGTGGATCCGGCAAGTTATGACAGAAGATTTGTCTGGCTTTTAACTTTGCTGGCAAGCTTATTAAGATGAGTTTTATAGCTCAAGGTTCTGTCGAGGGTGATGCCTAGATATACCGGGTGCGGATCATGTTTCAACTGATAACCGTCCATTTGTATGTTCAGTTCACGATTTGCTTCATAGTGTTGTGTAGATGAAACACACAAAAAACGGTCTTGGTTGGATTCGGTTTAAGCCGCCATATTTTACAGTATTCGGCAATCCTCTGTGTATCGATGTTCAGTTTGTCTTCAATCTCCTTAAAGGATCGAGCCTGAGTGGCAAGGCCGATATCGTCAGCATATCGAAACTTCCTACTGATGGTATCAGGTAAGTCGTTTGTATACAAATTGAATAACGTAGGGGCTAGAACTGAACCCTATGGTAGACCATTTCGTTGACATCTCCAGGAGCTGACATCTTCTCCCAAGTGAACTAAGAACCGTCTGTCAGAGAGAAGTAATTCCACAAGTTGACAGAACCAGAGTGGCAAGTTGAGTGAGAGTTTGTACATTAAACCCGCATGCCACACCGCATCGAAAGCTGCTGTCAAACCCAGAAAGATGGCGTCTGTCTTTGTACGCAGTTGAATACATTTTCAATGAAAGTCTGATGATCAACGGTAAATAGATCCTTCTTTGAATTGGAAATATTGTATAATATAACTTATGGGAATAATCGAAAATTAATCGCGATTTCAATTATTTTTCCGTCGATTATTTTGATTTATTTGATAATCGTGTCGATTTCGGTTTTTCCCAAAATCGTGATTTTGATTTCGATTTTGATTAATCGACCCACCTCTAGTAGACAGGCTTGCTATAAGGAAGTGGAAAGGATGCTGAGACAAGCCCATGATCTGATATTGCAGGCATACATATTTGAATATCAGATGCAGGAACATTCTCATGACTAATAATGAGATTCAAACATCCTCCATTGATGTGAGTCGACTCATTGACCAGTTGTACAAGCCCAAGTTGATGAAGGAGAGCATTGAGAGTTTTAACATCTGGCAAAGAAGGTCTTTCCGTGTGAATATTAAAATCTCCAGCCACCATCACATGCGTATTGAATATGGCTAATTGCTCCAGGCAACATTCCAGTTCACTGAAAAATTCACTTGTGACAGGTTGAGAACCTGGCCGATAGATGGAAAGAACAGTGCAAGGGGCATCTGGTGTAGAAAATTCCAGGCACATTGACTTGAGGGTAGTCGTGGTGATATTGATGGAGACCTGTTTTGCTTTATAAGCAGCATGGTGGTATACTATGATACCACCCCCTGTTGAGTCACAGTTCTGACCACTTGTGCCTCGAAACACAGATTGTACTTGGCTTTGAAAAGTGTAGCCTGGTGGCGCTGCCTTGCAAATTGCAACATCAGATGACCGTTCATTCCATGATTCGGTGACGATAAGGACGTCGAGTTCTTTGGAGACGATTTCATTCTTGACTGCCGTATATTTGTTCCTTATAGAACGTACATTCCACTATCCCAGTCGGAAACAGTTCTTCACACGCTCTCCACGAGTGGCCTGGGACTTGTTTAGGCACTACACGGATGACTCTAGGCAACATGGTCGCCAAATGTTAAGTTTGAACAGGGTCTTATGGACAGATCGTTAAGTGACTGGATTCGTTAAACGGAAATCACGTAGCTGCTCCCAGAGTAACAAATTCGGGACAATGGGATGCATCCTACTGAAGTTGGGGACTCTGAGTAAACAGCATCGTAGGCTGTGAAGACACCATCTTTTAAGTCCGCTAAATGAAAAATAATGAGCCATAGCTAGGTTAATCGCAATTAATCGCACAAAATCGGTAAAATTCCACGAAAATCCAAGTATAAATCAGTGCACTCTCATATTTAAACATGAAAAGTTAGTTTCACAGTGCAAACAAGATCTAAATAGCCCAGAAACAGAATTAAGCAGCACAATACGCCAACCGATAACATCTCGGCGCCGCCATAGATATCATGATGGCAATTCCCAGTGGTTTGCATTCCACCATCCTCACTGAATCTGCAAGAGACACAGTTGGCTACAGGAGTCACGTGGACACATCATCATCAGCGTTTCTGTCTTTCGACAGGTCTAGGTATCCTGTTTTCCCACTCTGATCGATTGCTTGCTTCTTCTTTGAGTTCCTGATATCCTTTATTCATCATCCACTCCAACATCATCTTTCTCGGTCTACCTCTCACTCTCTTTCCCTCCATTTTTCCTTCGATTATTGTTCTTAGTAGAGAGTCATGCCGGAGGACATGTCCCATCCAATTTCTCTGCCTTTTCCGGATTGTATCTATCAGGCTTCTGTCTTCCTCTATCTCCTTCATGACTTCCTCGTTTGTCTTATGCTCTGTGTATTTTACTTTTAGCATTTTCCTCAAAATCCACATTTTGAAAGCCTCTAATCATTTTATATCTTCCTTTCTCATTGTCCACGTCTCCGCCCCATACAACCCCACACTCCATATCAATGTTTTTACCAATCTCTTTTTTAGGTTTAGTTTTAGTTTACTTTGCATCAGCTCCTTTCTCTTATAAGAAGCTTCCTTTGCTATTGCTATACGTCTTATCTCTTTATTGCATCTGGCATCGGTTGTTATCAGACTTCCTAGATAGCTAAATTCCTTCACTTGCTCTATGATCTATCCATAAACCTTTATTTCCACTCTCATTCCTTCTTTTTTACTTATTACTAGAGCTGTGCCGATTGCATATTTTGCCGATTGTTCCGATTGTCAGACAACCGATTGTCTTGCCGATACCAATTGTCTGTCTAAATCTCCAAATCGGGTATTTTTAATGATCATGCACTTATATAATAAACTATAAAGGTGCTGCCTAAATGTAAGCTACAAGTCTTCGGACTTCAATATGCAGGTGAAGTTCGAGACCTGTGCCAAGAGACTCAATGCAGAATGTGTGTTTAATAATTAATGAATATGATTTTGTCATTAATACTTAATATGTCAAATTTTAGATGTCTATATTCACATTGTAATCTACAATTTTATATCTGAAGTTGTGATTATGAAATTATTCCTTCATTAAACTTTAAAACCACAAGTCGTAGTCAGATAGAAGTATATATTTTATTTATTACTTGAGTCAAATAATATGTAACGTATATCCTATTTAAGCTGTTATAACTGTATGCATTAAGGTATAAACTGAAATTCGTATTAGACCGGTCGACAACGTGCGAGTCTTAAAGTCAAACTGGCAGCCCCATCCACTGTCACGTAAGCCATCTTGATTGCCGTATGTCTCCGCCAGAAAGACGCTAATGTTGAAACTTGAAACATCAACACGGGCAGTTAGCTTTTGAGACTAGTAGGTTGTAACAAGCGAAGCTACACTAACAGCCTAAACTTATAATGCATCTGAGTAAAGACGACGAAGTCAGATAAGATCATCAGACCGTCTCTCGTCTCTGACTGAGGGTGAAGAGATGCTGACGAAGTCAGATCGGACACTAATCGTCTATGAGTCTCCGACCGATGGTTAACAGATGGCATATATCTAACAATCTGGTCTGACATTAACTGCCCCCGACTGACTATCGAATGAAGGATTCAAGATAAGCGGCCCTCCCTCGTCCCTCCCACCATCGACAGTTCAACGAGCTCACAGCTGCCACCGACTCCCCAGATATCGCCAGCACCACCCCAAAGGAAGCGACCAAGGAGTCTAGACTCCCAGAGGGCAACACTCACCAGTCACCAGTCATCACTCACTCGGGCCTACGGCACCCAGAAAAATATAATCGGCACCCCATAACCGATTGTTCCGATAACCCTATAATAATCAACCCGAATACGAATGTTACAGATTAATCGGTATCGGGGTTACAGGTCATAGCCGCCCCAGCCTTGACCGCCCCAGCCATGACCGCCCTCGTTATGACCGCCCCGGCTATGACCGCCCCAGTTACTCTATTGGTTTTGACGAAAATCAGTGTATTGCACCCGTACGGGGTCATATAATCATTACCCACACCATAACCCAGACACTAACACTAACCCTAAATGATACTGATGGCAGGGATAGCTGGGGCGGTCATAACGGGGGCGGTCATCACGGGGGCGGTCATGGCTGGGGCGGTCATGGCTGGGGCGGCTATGATGTGATACATGGCTGGGGCGGTCATGGCTGGGGCGGCTATGATGTGATACCAGTATCGGTGCCGGATTGGTGCCTGATTATTGATTGTTCCGATTGTCCTAACAATCGGCTCGATTGTGAATGTTGCCGATTAATCGGTACAGCTCTACTTATTACCATAACTTTAGTCTTTTTTGTATTGATTCTCATTCCATACTTTTCTGACACTTGTATCAGTTTATCCATTACTTCCTGTAGCCCTTTTTGATTACTTGCTAGCATGGCCTGATCGTCTGCGAAGCGCAGCGCCTTTACTAGTACTCCTCAGACTTTGACTCCCTTATCTGTATTCTTCATCGCCTCTTGTACTAATTCTTCGATGTATATGTTAAACAGCAACGGTGACAATGGACATCCCTGCCTTACTCCTCTCCCAATCATACACGATGCAATGGAATGCGAGGACCATAGGACTATCAGTCTATTATGCCATGCGGCAAAGATAATACTCAAGTTCATTACAAAAAAGTACCAGCGAAAACAGATGCAATAGGATTCCTTGGAGAGGATCAGTTTGGGTTTCGGAGGGGAAAAGGAACACGGGATGCAATCGGATGCTTAAGAATGCTAAGTGAGAGAAGACTTCAAAATGGAAAAAATATCTATATATGCTTCGTGGATTACAAAAAGCTTTCGACAGAGTAGACTGGAGGATTTTGATGAGAGCACTGAAAAGGGTGGGAGTGGATTGGAGAGACAGAAGACTGATAGCAAACCTATACCTTGGACAGTCAGTGAAGGTGAGAATAAAGGGAGAACTGAGTGAATTGTGGACACAGGTGCACCTTATACTCCTTTTTATGAGATTTGCTTGAAATACCCTCAGATTTGTAGGAATTCAAGTCATTTATATTTCTCAATAAAATTTTCAACAATAAAATCTGCTATTATCTTTTTATGTATCAGTCCAGATTATGAAATGATTGCATAGTAGTAGTAGTAGTAGTAGTAGACTTCTTTAGCACCATTGTAGTAGTACATCTGCACCAGTCGATGGTCGCTTCAGTGAATAATCGAAGTCGTGAATCATAGTCCGTGGTGAATCGAGGTTGTAATCCAAAGGTCAGTCCATACTTCCAGATTCCAGGCTAAGGTGGATATGCAGTCAGGAATAGATGTGTTTTAAGTCTAGACCTGAAGGTAGTAAGACAATCAGTTTGGCGGACCTGTACCGGCAGAGAATTCCAAAGTCTGGGTCCGGTAACAGAAAAAGCACGTTTTCCAGTAGTAGTCCTGCTATAGGGTATGTAAAGAGTAGTAGCATCAGATGACCTCGTTGAGTGCTGGTTGTCTTGAGCAGTCAGTAACAATTGGAGATACATTGGCTGATTTGTGTGGAGCGTCTTATATAGGCCTATATGCAAATATTACATGTAAAAGGACGTTGAACTTAAATATTTTATTCTTATCAAATGACTTGTTTAACTAGGCTTTTAAAATAGGGCTCATGAAAATAAATTGCTACAAAATTTGGCCCTTCGATGGAATTTTTGCAGACTGCTGGGATTATGTGTATTTGAGTTAATCAGTGTTTCAAAAGCCTAAACTTGGAAATTATTTGCTGCTTTTTCTAGGTTATGGGATATGCATTTCTCATCTTCAGTTCGAGGGAACAATCAATGGATTGGAAGAACATGAGTACTTTTCCAGCTTGAATGCAGCTGTAAAGGCTCAAGAGAGTGAAAATTTGATTGCATCCTTTGAGCAGGATTTTATACAATCAAGAACTGTGTTGCTTCATAGGTGTGACTTTTATTAATTAATTAATTAATTAATTCTGACAATTTCATATAGAGCAATACGCATAGTGAAGGCTAAAGTCAAGAGCGCTTTACAAGTGACTCTAATAGGAAATGTTAAATAACTATGTTTTAAGGTTCCTAGTGAACAGTTCAGAAGATGTCAACCTAGTCACGTCCGTCGGCAGCGAGTTCCAAAGCAAAGGGTTGCCCCTCGAAACAGACCGGTCCCCAAATTTTGCTGTCATAGACGGGGTGGAACCACCAATTGAGAACGGCTGCTTGATCGGAGCTGCGAGAGCCGGTCAGACGACTTGGGCTTACAGACAAGATCCCTTAAGTAATCAGGGCAGAAAGGGTCATTTAATGTTCTAAATGTAAACCAGCAACGTTTAAAGGCTACACGCTCCGGAATCCGGAGCCAGTGAAGGTTGTCTCGTAATAGCGGTGTCACATGTTCATTCCACCTAGCGCCGAAGATCAGACGTGCTGAAACATTTAGCACCATCTGAAGACGGTTTAGCTGGTTTTTTTATATAGTAGTAAACCTTACAATGCTGTTATAAATACATTTGTATCAGAATTTATGTTCAAAGTGTCCACCATTGGCTTTTGCAAAATCTGAAAGTCAATGGCGCCACTAATATATTGCCGCCACAATGGCCCTGTGATCCCGGTTTACACATTTGACCAACAATCGTTTGAGTTTTTCAAGGTCAGCAATGTGTGTTCTGTACACTCTTTCCTAGTAAGATTCATTCATTCATTCATTCATAACTGACAACTTATATAGCGCAGTATGCATGACAACTGTCAAAAACAAGAGCACTTTACAGCAAATACAATATCTCAACTGTACGAAATATTAAAAAAGTGTGTTTTGAGTCTTCTGATGGCTAACGTGACCATCAAAGGAGAGCATTTCATCGATCAGAACACCAAGGAGTCGAGTAACCTTAGATGGTGCAATTTCCACACCATCCAGCACCAAAGGTGTCTGGTCAATCAATTGGTTTCTTCTCGGTGCACTTAGCCACAAGTATTCGGTCTTTCTAGGATTCATCACAAGGCGGTTTGATGCCATCTAAGATTTAACATTCTTGATACATTCCAAATCTCGAAAACAAAGTCGATCAGCATCAGAGGGGTCGCAGGACGAATACATTTGTCTGACGTCAGCATAGAAATGCGATTCCAACCCAAATGATTTGATTACATCACCAACGTTGGCAACGTAGAGCATGAAAAGAAGTGGTTCAAGAACTGAGTCCCAAGAACTGAGCATTGAGGCACACCACTGCCCATAGAGAGCCTGAGATAGGAGAGAGGAGAAAGAAAGAAGGGAGGGTAGAAGAGATTGCCTTGAATTGGAAGGGGTTCCGTCAACTGTCATAATGTTAAAATAGACCTACATCAATAATTTAATCATCCAACACTAAATCTTTATTCAGTAATCTGACCAATTACAATCATCTTTCATTTCCATGTTGCTGCCGGCTGAGAGACAGACAGACAGACAGACAGAGGGAGAGACACAAACACAGACAGACAGAGACAGAGATAACCTTGAATTGGAAGGGCTTCCCTCCACTGTCGTTGACCATCATATAATGTCTACACATTATTTGCTTAACTGTCTATTGTGGAAGCTATTCAGAATTCCGATTAATCACTATCCTCATTCACTTAAATGTCACTGCCGGCAGAGAGAGAGAGAGAGAGAGAGAGAGAGAGAGAGAGAGAGAGAGAGAGAGAGAGAGAGAGAGAGAGACTGACAGACAGATAGATACTGACAGACAGAGAGATTGTCTTGAATTGGAAGGATTTCTCTCCACCAATTCTACTTGCATCTACTACAGTCTTGGATTTATTTATTGATGATGACTTAGATGGCAGTTATTCGTGTTCCAACAAATTTAGATAAGACGCACCCGAGTATAAGACGCACCAAGGGGCTATTTGTGTAAAAATTCGTATAAGCCATGTCTTATATGCGCGAAAATACGGTATTTAATATTTACGGTAAGCCTTAGTGTAGACTGCGAGAACACAAGTTTGTCAAGTTTGTTTGGAAAAATTGTCCAGAAAGGAATAGATAAAAAAGGTACTGTTATTGAGAATTCAGGACACCAGCTAAAAGGTTTAATTAGTTAACTAGTTGCCCATCACTGCTATCATTTACTATAGCATTATTATTTTGTTGCTCTCTTTCAGGACAGCTGAACTTCTTGATAGTGTCCTTGCTTATGTAGTTCCTTTTTGGGAATTTTCTCCTGGATCATTTGGCTGCATGAAAGTGAGACATTGCTATATGATTCTTAACTCTTTTTAGGCAGAATTATTTTAGTGCTGTGGCTTAGACCAGAGGTTCCCAACCGGTGGTATGCATAGGGGTAGGTGAGCTGCTGCCAGGGTTTATGTGAATAAAAGCAAAATTTTTAAATTTTTTAAATGAAAATGAAAAATATGTCATAATAAGACAGGTGCTATCGCTAACAGTAAATGTCTGTTTTGATTGACAGAAAGAAAGTGAACGTGAGACTAAAATGGCTTAGGTGCATGTAGTATGGGCTGTCAGCTGGCTGGTCATTGTGTTATAATTGGCCATCGTATTAAAAAGGTTTAAGGACTAAAAAGGTCATCGCCATTTTTTCCTTTGTCAACCTATAAAACTATAAACAAAGAGATGCCGAAAACTGTGAATGAGCGGGGCAACGAGGGCAATATATGTGCTTAGGACAGCGGAGTGCAGAAGCTGGTTGGTTGATGCACGTGGCCAAGTAATGGGGCAATATAATTATGTGCTCAGTGGCGGTTGCACCATGTTGATGACTGGGGATGCATCCCACCACAGGAATTTTTGTTGCTTGTCAATGTATTTTTCGTAAGCTTTTAATGTGGATGACTTTTTGCTTGTCAACCTATTACCTATTTTGCGGTAAATTTAAAAAATCTACTCAAGTATACTGCAAATGATGTTTTTTGCTTGTCAGCCTTCTCTGGCAAGGTTTATTGACTTTTATTGGTCAAAAAGACTAAGAATTACCTTTTTTCTTTTAATTGTTTATTTTCTTGACTTTGCATTCACCACCAACTATTTGCATAGTTAATTGCTATCTCCTCTTTTGTAAACATCTTCTATCTCATTTGCTATCTTGTTCAACTTGCTATTCTTATCTCTGGTTAATCTTTTCTCTAGCTGTTTTCTTAATTAATTTGGCTCTGTAGTCTTCAATTCCATTCTACCAGGATTCATGGCTGCTTCTTTTGTTTTTCTTATTTCTGCCGGCAGTTCATCTGTTTCTACGGATATTCAGTTCTTTTCCCCTGCCTTTTTGAAGCCTAGTTCCTCCTCTGCCACTTCCGTTAATTTCTGTCTTGAAATGTTCCCATTCTATTTTCGGATCTTTGTCATCATCTGTTAGGTTTGTTGGCGCCTCGAATCTGTTTTGGATTTGGATTTGAAATTTATTTTGTACATCCATTTGATTTAATTTTTCTTTGTTGAGGTGCCTTTTTCTTGGCACTTTTTCCCCCACTTAGTTTGACTTTTATCTCTTACACAGCAAGGTGGTGATCTGAATTAATTTCTGCAGATCTGTATACTTTTGTCTTTCCCACTGATGCTAACCACTCTTCTCTATCAAGTTTTCTCTTTTGCTATCTGGAGAGGTTAATACAAGTTTCCTACATACTTTTTGTATAAATTGAGTGTTAGTTATACACAAGTTGTTCTTGCTTAATAATTCAAAATCATCATTGGCACTCTACGTCCAACTGAACTGTCGTGGCTACCGTTCTTCTCTAACATCTGCCTTCCAAATCTGCGTCGCACAGCTGCTGTAGACAAGTTTCTGCAGAAGGTGGCAGAAAATGAAAACTGGCCACTTCATGAGGACTTAACCAATCTGCCTCAACAGCGACTCAAATCACGTCACCCCCTACAGTTGAACAAGGAACCCACAGACGTTGTTGGTCAGTGGAGACTTGACTGGAAGTCGGCCCAGGTGATCAACTACCATCTGGTAGAAGATCCCGCTATCCAACAACCAGGATTCGACTTCCTGCCACGTCATCTTTGGTGCCTGTTGAACCGCTTCCAGACAGCGCAGGGTCACTGCAAATACTGTAACCAGAAGTGGGGACTGTACGACTCAGATCTGTGTGTCTGCGGTGAAGTGCAAACAATGAATCACATAGTTGACTCTTGTCCTATAACAAGACTCGAGGATGGCGGTCTTCAGACTTTACACCCAGTGATCCAGCTAATGATGTCACAGTCAAATGGCTGACTTCTTTCAGCACTTGAAGCATACTATAATAATAATAATAATAATAATAATAATTCAAGTAATTTGGTGGCATTTCATCCTCTTGCACTCAATGTTTCCCTCATGCTCCAACATTTTTTCCAACTTTTGCATTGAAATCTCCTAGGAGCAAGATAAGGTCATGTCTTGGTTATTTGTCTATCAGATGTTGTAAGTTGTTGTAGGATTTGTCCTTCTCGTCATCTGAGCCTCCTTCTGTTGGTGCATATATAGGTTGTTAAGTATCACTGATACTGTATCGGCAATACAGTATCAGCAATACTTTTTTAGTATCGCCTACTGTATTGGCGATACTTTTTAAATCAAGTATCGATTTGTGTATTGCTGGTACTTTTTAGAGTGAAAATATATCGGCAATACTCGGTACCAATACTTTTCTATTGAATATTGCCAACTTAATATCGACGAGTAGGCCAGGACAGAACAGACGATAGAATTTAATTATAATTACTAAATATATGCTTATGACCTTGTGACCTTGTGATTTATTATTGATATTAAAGTCTATGCTTGTGACCCTCCTTTTGTAGTTTTGTCGTTTATCGCATAGATTTATTATTAAAGTCTATGGTTTATCGCTTGTCACGTGGACATTCAATGTAAATTAATAATATATAATAAATAATAATAAGTATCATGGCGGAAAATGATGGACTTGATGTTCCCACCAAATTTTTCAAGTACTTGGAACCAGCAGATAAAACATAAAATCAGGCACTGCAGCAGGCTACGGCAACATTTTGCCTGAATTCCTCAAACATCTGGGCCCCAAAGCGAAGACATGGCTTGCAAAATTCTACTCAAGGGTAATTATGGAAAAACGGACCCCCACAGTATGGCGAGAGGCCAAAATGATTGGGGTCCTGAAACCTGCAAAGGACCTAGCAGTTGCTGCAAGTTATCGCCCGATTTCGTTGCTGTCAGTCGGCTATAAGCTACTGGAGCGCCTAATTCTGCACCGAATCAGACCAGTCTTGGAAGATTGTATTTCTGTGGAGCAAGCAGGCTTCAGACAAGCACGCAGTACTTGTGACCAAGTCCTGGCTCTGACAATATATATCGAAAACGGTTTCCAGGAAAAGCTAAAAACAGGAGCTGTTTTTATTGACCTGACAGCAGCATATGACACAGTCTGGCATTTGGGCCTGCTGCTAAAAATGTCCAGGGTGCTGCCGTGCTGGGCAGTTGAAGCAATTGAGGTGTTTTTCATTATAGGAGGTTTCGCGTGGTCATGGGTGACAAATGCAGTTCTTGGAGAATCCAAATAAATGGCCTACCACAAGGCTCAGTTCTCTCACCAAGCCTGTTCAATATATACATTAACAACATGCCGATGACAAACTCTCGGAAATTCACCTATGCTGATGATATATGTCTAGGCACCCAAAGCAACTCGAGCTCGGAGGTGGAAAATGTGATAAACAAAGACATACACTTGCTGGAGGAGTACTTTACGAAATGGCGACTTTAGCCTAGCATTAATAAAACAGTATCTAGTATTTTCCATCTTCATAATGCAAAGGCTAACCAAGAACTCAACATTTTCCTTAACCCATTCACCGTTTATTACAATTTTTAAATCCGTTACCATGGCGGCAATTTATTTTAGTACGGCAATACATTGCTTTAAAATATTTTAAATACTTCTGATTTTGAAGCATAGAAGTTAATAAAACCTTTAGGAATTGATGTAAAGGTCAGATTTAGTGTCCCATATTAATTTATGTCCTCAGTCGTTGAGTTTCTACTTGGAAATCGAAAGAATAAGGTCTTGCAAACGCTATGCGAAAGTCCGCTTCTAGAACCAAGGGATCTCCAATTGAACATCGTAAAATTCCATTCAACTATGGCCATAAACCTCACAATTGCTTTTATTCTATTTAGATTTGCCTTTGATCTTGATTTCCTGCGACTTATCCCCACTTTCTTGAGGAATTTTGCCGCATGGCAACGAATCTCCGGTCGCTAAGGAACTGCCATTACAGGCGAAGTCCAGGGGGTCGGATTGGAAAATATCTATTTTTCAAGAGATTGCGGTATAAATATTCTAAAAAATAAGCGCCATATGGCGAATAAATGGACACTAAAGCCATATATGTATAATAATGAGCCAGACTCTTGGGCAAGGTTAGCTGTAGGCTTGAAAAGTACTGCCCGAGTCCCTCTCGGGGTAAACGGCTAAGCGTCGATAATGTAACCCGAGTCTCTCTCGGGGTAAACGGTAAAGGGGTTAAAGGTCATCGTGTTAGGAATGACCCAAACCCTGTCTATTTAGGGGTCACGCTAGACAGAACTCTGTCCTACCACCAGCATCTAGAAAAGACGGCAGCAAAAGCCAATACCCGTACAAATCTCCTAAATAAACTGGCAGGCACAAGCTGGGGGGCCAGTGCTCGGACACTACGTACATCTGCACTTGCTCTGTGCTATTCAGCAGAGTACTGTGCCCCAATCTGGTATAAATCATCGCACACCAGACTGGTTGACGTCCAACTAAACTCAACAATGCGGACCATTACGGGTACTCTACGTTCTACTCCTCTACCCTGGCTTCCGGTACTCAGCAACATCCAGCCTCCTCATCTTCGTCGTCAAGAGGCAACTACTAAGTTGTTGGCAAAGGTTCGCCTGGATGACAGGCTTCCTCTTCATGTGGATATTATATTCCACCCAAGAGCTCGCCTGCCTTCGAGACATCCAATCTGGCTGGACCCTCTGCCAGAGGACATGACAGCAAATGCTACATGGAATGCTGAATGGGCGACAACGGAAGTTGTCAATCACTCCCTCGTAACTGAGCCATCGGTTTGCCCGCCTGGTTTCGACTTGCCACATCGACAGTGGTCACTATTGAACCACTTCAGGACAGGCCAAGGCCGCTGTGCGGCCAACCTTGTTCGCTGGGGTCAGGCTTCCGATCCAAACTGTGTATGCGGAGAGCCGGAGACAATGGCACACGTAGTGAACGACTGTCCACTTACTCGTTTTAACAGAGGTCTTCCTGGTCTTAATGCTGCTGAAGAGACTGTCTGCTGGCTTCACACACAATGCAAACGCTAATAATATAGCGGGTAAAAGTGGTAATTCGTTGTATAAGTGTCTAAAATGTCCACCTGGAGTGACAAGTAAGTCGTCTTGCCACAACAAATCCCTGCAAAACTTAAAGAAGCACATTCAGGCAAACTGAACTAGCCTTAACTATTAAATAATTTTTAATAATACGAAAAGTTCAAAAACTCGTAAGGGTAAATGTTAGTGTCGAAGTCTCGCTACATTCCTTGATGCCTTGCGATCGTTTGAGCTCGCCCTTAATTATAAACAAGTTAAAGCAACCCAATCATGTTCTAATAGCGCCAATCGCTAAACGCATTATGGTTAAAATTAGAATCTGGCCTAAAAATCAGGTAATGTGCACTGCATATGCAAATGGGGACAGTAGATGCTTAAATTCGAGTGGTATTGTAGGAAATAAATACTAAATAGTTTTGCTAAAGTGGATTCTTGTTTTGATGAGGAAATTAGCTATGCCTATCACACACTGTTGTTATGGAACATGTAGGCCTACAAATGACATGACTTGTATGTTTCTGGGTCTGCATTGTTATTTTTGTTGTTATTATTATAATTTTTATTATTGTTATTATTATTATTATTATTATTATTATTATTTGGCCATTAAAAGCAGACATGGGTCAATTACGTTTTAACCTTTTAAAGGGGGAATTAAATTTTTTAAGTCATCCCCCGACGGGGGAATTAATTTTTGGAAAAGGCGTTCGTATGAAAACATGAACATATACGTTATAAACTTACTATATTTCAGGCTATATAGAAGCTAGAAAGATGCGGTTTGCACCATTGTTGAGCATTTTTATTGCTCTTTCTATCCATCCGTGCCAAAAGAAAAAAATGTTGGGGGTAGGGACCACTCTACACCCTAAAATCGGACCATCTCCGACAAAACATTTTCAAAGCTCAAAAAAATTTTTTCAGTGGTGACCCCCCAACTGTGAGCGAGAAAGTTGTAGGGAGGTGTAATTGGAACAGAATAGTGCAAAAATTTTGAAGATCGGACCATATTTGGCATAGTTATGATTTTTCTAGCCTCTGGCTGAAGATTTTTCTTATACAGTTTCCAGCCTTGGTTGTTACACAGCCAATATCTCTTGCATATATAGTCAGCAATATCGAAAACGGTGCTGCCGCCTATCGAATGGATGTGAACTAAATCGGTCCCCGCATTGGATTTTTGAAAATATTGGAGGTCCTCGGTACACAGTCGCTTATATAGCGCACCGTTTATAGATGGCGAACGCCGTTTGGCTATGGTTTTCCGCCGCCGTCTATAAACGACGAACCCTTGGAAGAGGTTAAGCAATTACAATTACATTACAATTACACCGATTTTTGTCAATTACAATTACAATTACAGCCAATTACATTGGGACCAATTACAATTACAATTACAAACATGTCGATTACAATTACAATTACTTTTCATTCCTCTTTCTGCTTCTTTTAAAAAACTTAAGTGTCTAAAATAATTAACATAAATTAGTTCAACGAATTCATATGCTACGGCCTATTTAAAAAACCGTAACACAAAGTTTCACAAACCCGCAAATGAGTCAACAAATTCGAAGTAGCCTTTTTCGAGCATGACACTAATTCACCACACAACCGGCACTTCACTTTAACATTTGCATTGGAAACAGCATTGTTAACCCGTTACAGGGGTTCGACGTCTTAAAACGTCGCCCGGAAATCATATGCGAACGGGGTTCGACGTTTTAAAACGTCGCGCAACTGTTTTGCTCTTTCACCACGGTGTTCGCCGTTTAAAAACGTTTTCTTGTTTTGATTTGATTTCCTTTTTGGCACGGATGGATGGTAAGTACAATAAAAATGCTAAACAATGATGCAAACCACATCTTTGTAGCTTCTATATAGCCGGCAGATTTCAAGATTCTCGCAAAAAATTTCACTTCTCCGAGCAACGGGTGCCTGGTGTAGAAACACCATAACTCCTCCAAATTGGGTCCCATCCTCAAAATTTTTGAACTAATCTGTTCCAAAAACACCCACCTACAACTTTGCCGCTGAACCTAGAGGGGTCACCGCTGAAAAAAATTTTTTATTGACCTTTGAACGTATTTTTTGGGAGGGGGTCATATTTTGGTCTGTAGGGTGGACCCAACCCCCGAAATTTCTTTTTGGCACGGATGGATGGTAAGTACAATAAAAATGCTAAACAATGATGCAAACCACGTCTTTGTAGCTTCTATATAGCCTGCAAGGTAAGGTGTTTCAGATTTCAATATTCTCGCAAAAAAATTTCACTTCTCCGAGCAACATGTGCCTGGTATAGAAACACCATAACTCCCCCAAATTGGGCCCCATCTTCAAAATTTTTGAACTAATCTGTTCCTAAGACACCCACCTACAACTTTGTCGCTGAACCTAGGGGGGTCACCGCTGAAAAATTTTTTTTATTGACCTTTGAACGTATTTTTGGGAAGGGGGTCATATTTTGGTCTGTAGGGTGGACCCAACCCCCGAAATTTCTTTTTTGGCACGGATGGATGGTAAGTACAATAAAAATGCTAAACAATGATGCAAACCACATCTTTGTAGCTTCTATATAGCCTGAAATATAGTAAGTTTAAAAGTACATGTTCACAGTTCAAACAAACGCTTTTCCCAAAAAATTAGTTACCAAAATTGGTAACGTCTTGTAAAAATTAATTCCCCCTTCAACGGGTTAAAGTCATCAGACTTTTCAAATAATTCCATATTACTCCTGCTTGATTTACGCTCATCTTTACTGGTAGCTGGCATTAAACTTTTATTCACAAAAAAGCGCAGCTGCAGAACACAGGAAGTAGACATATGATAAGCTGGTTCCCTTCCAATTTGAAAGGCAGTAAAAAGTAAATAAGTAAATGTTTGCATGGCAACTGACCAGAGCAGTGAGTCAATTTACCAATAACCGTTGTGCTTTGACAATTCACTAACCATCCAATGTATTCACTGCCATACATTCATAGACTGACAAGACATCGGCTCATACATGCTAATACGCTATAAGAACTTATAAAACTCACATTCCTGTAATTGGGTAAATCAATTACAATAGCTCAATTACAATTACACACATGACAATTACAATTACATGTAATAGAAGTTTCCACTGATCAATTACAATTACATTGGCAAAATGTAATTAATTACAATTGAATTACAATTATATTTGTAATTGACCCATGTCTGATTAAAAGTACCGGTAGTCAACTTTATTTGCTGAGGACAAAAGTATTGGTATTGGTATCGATTAAGGCAATACAATTTCATTTTGGTATTGGTATTGGTATTGGCAATACTTTTTTCATGCAGTATTGGTATTGGTATTGGCAATACATTTTAGCAGTAATACAGTATTGTTAACAACCCTGGTGCTTATGCCTTGATTATTGTGATGTCAACATTCTTGCATTTTATTCGGATTTTAGTTAGTCGGATGCTATAGAACACCACATCAGAAACAGACTTTGTAAAACTTGACTCCAGAGAAATTGCCACTTCGTTCATGAACTCCTGTGATTGCCTCGAGTGACAGATCTCTCTCCGAACTTCGCAGTCTTGGAGGGGGAACGTACAGTACGGACCGCATACTTGATCTTAACTGAAGGCGGCGGTCAGTCATCGTCGGTCTACGCACTAGGGCCGATAAGTACTCTGGGAAGGTGGGGTCGTGAAGAGCATTGAAAGTCATCAAACATCGTTTGTAGACGATACGCTCAAGAATCCGAAGCCAGTGGAGCTTATCCCTGAGTAGCGGGGTCACGTGGTCATGCCACCTGACGCCGAAAATCAGCCGAGCGGATGCATTCAGGACCGATTGTAGGCTAGCCAGCTGGTAGTCAGGAAGGCCCAGGAGGACGCTATTTCAGTAGTCGGTTCACAAAAGGGTTAAAGTGCGTACGAGGTGAATTGCTGCTGATGTTGAAATATGGCAATGGATAACTCGTATCTTCCGGAGCTGATTGAAGCATGCTCGAATTACATTGTTCAAGTGGCCAACGAATGACAGTGAGTCGTCCAGGAGGACGCCTAGTAGATGCGCCTCAGTGTATGGGACAATATCGACGTTGCCAATCGAGAACGGTGTACAGCTTATCAGATGATTCCTCCTTGATCCAAAGGAGCTCGGTCTTGCCGGGGTTTAGTGCAAGACGATTGTCTGCTGTCCACTGCTTGACTTCCTGAATACAGTCCAGAAAGCGAGTCCGCTGTTGTTCATGTCCGAGGGTAGGCAGGAGGAGTAGACTTAATAGTCGTCTTGACTTGACCATATCCATTTTTTCCAACAATACCATTTCCGGAATTCCTTTTAGCTCTGAAGTCTCCCATGATGATCTTTGCATCGCTTTTAGGGACTCCATTGATAGTCTGTTGTAGCACTTTATAGAATTCATCCACTTCACTTTTGTCTGCGTCAGTGGTGGGGGCAATAGACTTGGCAGATGGTGACTGTTCCAGTCTTTGTTCTGAATCTAGCTGTAATCAGTCTATCATTGATTGGTTCATAACCAAGCAAGGATTTCTGTGCTTTTTGTCCTAAAATCAGTGCAACTCCGCTCCGATGAAGCAAGTAAAAAAAAGTAAGTAAAATCTCGTTAACTTCTATAGCACTTTTAAAAGACAGTGGAGGGATACTTTGTTTACTCTTCCAATTTGAAGCAGAAATTGAAAGACGTTTGTGATTATTGATGTTACTGAATTGATGTTCCATAGTTGATAGTTAAACAATTGATGTTATGACACAATCGGTCGGTGTGCAATGTATGAGTGAGCATACTATACAAAATCATTTTTGTATAAATTCCTATTTCCCATGCATTATACATGTGAGCATGTTATTTGCATGAAAACACAGTAATGACTAAATCTGATAATGGATAGAAGTTTGCTCAAAGGATAAGTAACTACTGTAAGTAAGTAAAATCTTGTCAATTTCTATAGCGCTTTCAAAAGCAGCACCGAAGTAGCTCCTTATTCCTATATACGCTTAATCTCAAATGAAATAGCTATAGCCAAAGGTTGGGTCATTCATGCCGGGTCATTTAATCACAAGGGCGAGTGGGTGGGACGTTGCAGCTATGGAGGAAATGATTTTTTGAAGAGAAATGATTTTAGTTTAGATAGAAAAACATGAGGAGATGTTGCAAGAAGGGGAAAATTGGTGACTCAGAGTTTGTTATTTGGCTTTGATGTAGACGGCAGAGGGATATTTGAATTGAGTTTCAAAGCTCTGGTGCAGCGTATGAAAAAGCACGATTGCAAATTTTTAGAGGTGATTGATTCAGAGGTCGAAGGAGAGTTACATGAGAAGAAGATCTAGTAGATCGAGGTTGTTGTGGAATTATCAGATTTCTCAGGTAGACTGGTTTTGATGTATGAAGTGAGTTTAACCCCTTAACCGTGTATTTAACTGTAACTCAATGTAAAATGGATGGATATATCTGGGATCCCAGTTAAGGGGTTAAGTCATCGATATCATTCAATGCATTCTGCTATTTTGATGAATACCATCTTCTCTTCCGGAAGCCAACTATTTGATATTTCCATAGTACTTATCATCCATACCTGTCCAGTGGGTCTCTGCAATTCCAATGACCTCCCACTGAAATCTGTCTAACTTTTGTATTAGTGCATACAGTGCTCCTGTTGTGTATAGTGTTCTCACATTCCAGCAGCCAATACCTGTAATGGTCTTTGGATTCAGTAGTTGTTCTTCGACTGTGACTGTCTTATCCACATCTGTCCTCCCCGAGGGATTTAAGACGACTACTTCATATGATCTATTCAGACAGGAAGTCTCGGTCGAAGTTTCAATGACCGGGACTTTAACCTGGGTGTTATTCTGTTGTACTTCCATGCTGAGGTTTCTAGATCAAATGGAGTGTAAGGTGGTTGACCAGACCTCTCCCTCATCCTTCAAAAGATCGGCTGCTTGGTTGTACGAGCTGATCTTGCCTCCTGCACCAGATTTTCACCTCCTGCATTGGCCACTGCTTTCGGGAGTTCTCCACGAGCCTGCCTAACTCACGTAGCACCCAAGGTGGTTCTTTAGTCCGAGGACCTTCACCACTGATGGTATAGCCTCGTGGAGCAATCTTCCTACTTGCAGTGTTCTCCCCCTCACCTCGATGAGGTGCAGGTAGGGCTTTGAGGGGATTATTATTATTATTATTATTATTTTTATTCGTGACAATTTCTTAAGCGCCGTAAGCATAGCTAACAGAGGCCAAAGTCAAAAGCGCTTTACAAGAATGAGGTATGAAACAAGTATGTTTTCAGCTGTTTCTGGAACCGATCCGGCAATGTCTCAACTGTCAATGACTTAGGGAGCGAGTTCCACGAGGCGGGGCCTCACGTCAGAAGAACCTGTCCCCAAACCAAACAATGGGTCTCACTTATTCCAAATATTTTCATGTTTAGTCTCTTGAGCTCTTTTGTCAAACAAAATGACTTCCCAGTGCTGTACAGTGTTCGTACTCGTATGTTCCAATGTCCTGTTGCTGACAACATTTTTGATGAACTTCAAATTCAAATTTTATTTTGTAAATTTAAAAAAAATTTAAGTTTTAATTTTTTTAATTTTAATATCTTCTCATGATATATGAAGAATGTCATTGCAAATGTTACCTTTTTCTTTTCATATTCTTGTAGATAATCAAAAACCCTTTCATTTGATATATAAGTTGTCAATATTATTATGATATTTGATTTAAAACATTTTGGGAAACTGTTGAGGGGTAAATTCTGTGAAAACATCTTGTCTGCCAAAGAGTTAAGGATGTCTGGTAACCCTATTGATGATCTTGGATGCCTCCTTAATTAATGCATCCATTGTTAACTCAAAACTCCACTACTGCAGCTCATTATTCTGCAACCTGCCCAAAGCCACACAATCGATTATATCAATCTGTATTCAGAGCTTCGTTAGTATCCCACACAGTGGCGGCCGGTGGCTATAAGAAGTGGGGGTTGCAATGTTAGTGAGAAAAAGTTCGCCCTTAAAATTAGGCTGTGATACTTCGGTTCCAATGTGGTCCTATTATGTGGATAGTGATTGTTTTCTGCAGGATATTGCCTCAGCACGAATATAATTATTCCTTATTATTCTAGCTAGCTTAAGCTCTGTTAGGTAACAGTCGAAACTATACTGTATAGGCCTATTTAATTAAAAAAAATCATGAATTATTTTTAAAAAATTTAAGAATATATAATAATGGCCGTCGAAAGTGAAGGACAAAGCCAGTTAAGGCATGCTAGCAACGCGCCAACATCTCCCCCCGCAGAGAGTTACCTGGTATTCAGCCAGTGTATCGGGATCCCCGCTAAGCCTCGGTGAGTGTGTGCAGAGCCGGCTACTTATAGTTCGGCTCCGGTTGCAACTGAAGAGCGACACAAGCCACGCCCACTTCTGCAATGGAAAAGCGTCCTGTAATGCTCCAATACGGCCTATGTAGTATATATGCAGCATGGAAATTCTACTTGTGTCACAGTCCGTCTGCAACCGCAACACAAATAGCTCACAGCACACTGCAGCCGAAGCGCAGTTAAACACTCAAACTTATTCATTTACCTGATCGGAAATAATTGACTTTCTGCACCAAACAAAATTCCATATGAAATTATTATTGCTATTGACAAATTGTGCAGCGAAAAATTGGGGGTTGAGCTGGGGTTTGCGCAACCCAGCGACATGGTCACCGGCCGCCACTGATCCCACACCTCATCAGTTTTGAAATCCTTGTGTTGGTTACGAATGTACAAAGTAAGTTACTTAACCACATTCTTCTAGCACTCCTCGGCAGCACTTGCTTATTTATGGCTTATTTATGGCAATATCATAAAGGGGTCGGTAGGTGGCGCCGCGTGTGGCTGCCAAGAAACTCCGATCGTGCGATTTAATGTCGTTTTATCGGTTTTCCTTTTCGCTATGCTTCTCACGATGCACTATAATTCGTATTGTCCGTCAGTGAATCCGAATTTAGCGCCAGTTTGATCGAAATTCGAGTGTTTAAGGCGAAATTTAGCAGGATCTGAGCGATCTCTACGTCAACACCGTTATCATTTCGAATTTCACCGTTGATCAATATGGCCGTCGCCTGACTATTCTCCGCTACGTTTTTCTCGACTAGACTACTGTGTTGAGATTATGCGAACCTTACATTATTCGTCGACAGAGCTGCTGGCTTGTTCTCATGGTGATCATCCTGCACCTCGTGTTGTTGATTTACTGTCCGAATTCGGAATTATTAGACTCTGTGAGACCCAGCGTCGAGTTCATCACTACCACGGAAAGAGATCAGGCCGGAAACGTTTCCAACCGAAGTTGGTGCCGATCGAGAATGGTGCGTTTATCTACACTGACTTCAACAGTGATAGACTTTAATTTATTATTATTAATTTAATTTTATCGTCCGTTTCAAACACATAGGTGTTCATCGGGGACGCCTCAGACCACAAACCACAGTGCTAATCGGCAGAGCAGACTGTAGCTGAGGAGGGTCGGTTCGGTCCAGGTCAAAAACCAAAAATCAGTCAGGACTATACCAAGACTTAAGGAGGAAATAAATAAGTTTTAAGGTGACGCCTAAAAATATCTAGAGAAGAGGCCATCCGAATATCAAGGGGAAGGGAGTTCCAAACATATGGAGATGCATAACTAAAGGCCCTACACCCAGATTTAGTGCGACGAAAGGGAATTTCAAGAAGGCATTTATTTGCAGACCTCGTGGATATATATGGCTGATGATATAATAACATTTCTCGAAGATAAGTGGGATGCTGATTTCTTAGTATCTTAAAAGTGAGGGTAGCAATTTTGAATTTAATACGTTGTTCAATGGGGAGCCAATGCAACCTACGAAGGACAGGGGTAATGTGATCAAATTTTTTCGTTGGAATTACAATTCTCGCAACAGCATTCTGAATAGTCTGGAGACGTTGGAGAGAACACTTCGGCAACCCGAAAAAAAGCGAATTACAATAGTCGATTTTAGACGAAATAAATGCATTAGCTAAGATTATTGAAGACCTTGTGTCCAATGTCTTACGAATCCGTCTAAAGTGACGCATGAATGAGAAACAAGACTGTGACAATTTAGAAAAATGTGACTTGAACGATAAATCAGTATCAAATAATATACCTAAGTTACGAACAGATTTAAGTGGAACCAAGACTGCATCTCCAAAAGATAATTCTAGGGAGTTTTTTGGTAGCTTCGTCGTTAGGGGTTGAGTACCTAGAATCATGTATTCAGTTTTTGAAGGATTGATGAAGAGACGATTAGAAATAAACCAGTCGCGGGCTGTAGTAAGGATGTTTAGTAAATTAGTGAGCTCAGGTGAAACAGAGTCCGGGGAAAAGGACACATACAGCTGGGTATCGTCAGCATAAAAGTGAAAATTTACAGACCTATTTTTCAAGACATGCGCAAGTGGAGTGGTATAAAGAGTAAAAAGCAAAGGACCCAAAACAGAACCCTGCGGAACTCCAGTGGTCAGAGGAACTGAAGAAGAAATAGAACCATTTATAGTAACGCATTGAAATCGATTAGCAAGATAAAGAAAAGTAAGTAAACAAAAACTATGTTCAAATGCACAATCCTAATTAACAAATACGGACCAAATGCATGCAGAAAAAGATAATTACGTTCCCTGTCTTAACTGCAATAGTACTTTGTAGCCCAACTTTAAGGGCTAACTTGCAATAATTTCAATAACCAAACATTTTCTCGCTTCTTATATGACTGAGCGCCAGCACCAATGCGCCGAATTCGCCGGTCCGACCGGTCCTAATTCGCCGGTCCTAATTCGCCGGTCCAAATTCGCCGGTCCGAATCCGCCGGTCCGAATTCGCCGGTCCGAATTGTCCGGTCCGAAATAGCCGGGTCCGAATTGACCTAGCACCTCCTTTTAGCATTTGAAAATCAAAAGCTATCAGCTCTTGTTCTCCTTGACTTGTCCGCTGCTTTTGATACCATTGATCATTCTATACTCCTTCATCGTCTTGAATCTTGGTTTGGATTATCTAGCACTGTCTTGAATTTCTTTACTTTATCTTTTGGTTTGGTTATTTGGTTATTGAAATTATTGCAAGTTAGCCCTTAAAGTTGGGCTACAAAGTACTATTGCAGTTAAGACAGGGAACGTAATTATCTTTTTCTGCATGCATTTGGTCCGTATTTGTTAATTAGGATTGTGCATTTGAACATAGTTTTTGTTTAATGCTAATGTTAAAGTGCCCAAGGATTGTTTATGTCATTTATTTAAAGTTACTGAAGAGAGTAGCTTCGTTTTTGGGTGATGATCATTTTATAGAGACTACCGCTCCGTAGTGCCTCAATGAATCATTATGCCCCTCATTCCCCTAAATAACTTCTAGTATATATAAAATAGACAAACTAGTTTTAAAAATTTAAGAGATAAAAGAACTTTTTTAAAACGTAGAATAAAGTTCGATAAAAAGATATATACGCAACATTTTAACATATAAAAGCACGAGAATGTAGGCTTAACTGCAGACAAAAAAAAACAAGCAAATCTTAGTTAATGATATCAAGTTACGTCCATAAAGGTGCATATCACTCAGGATTTTAGAAGTTCAATCGATGAGATGAATGTTATGACTACAGCCACGCAAGTATTCGTCACACAATCGATTATCGTATCCCAGTACTGCCGATCGCAAACGAGAATCATGCAGCTCTCGGTATTGTTTCTTCTTTAATGGTGGGGCTTCTCCAGCTAGTTGACGTTCGACAGAGAATAAATTCATGTTCTGTTCCTTCTGTATTTTCTTACATAATTTGATAATGGTTAATCATAGAGATAGAAATAAATATCGATGGTAGTTGCTTTGGTCCGAATTCGCCGGTCCCTATTGACCGCTTTTTCGGTCCGAATTCGCGGTTCCAATTTGTTTGGCTTCAAATCGCCGGCCCCAATTGTCCGGTCCGATATAGCCGGGTCTGAATTCGCCGGACACCCTAAAAGGATGTCATCCTGTATTTTTAACAGAGCAGTCTCGGTTGAATAGAATTTACGATATGCTGATTGAAATGGTGAAAAAGTGGAAAAGGAATTTATATGAGATGATAATCTTGAATGAACCACTCTCTCAATGATTTTATAAATAAACGATAAATTTGAGATTGGACGATAACTCGAGAGATCCTCGATAGGTAGATTAGACTTTTTAAGAAGTGGTTTGACATGAGCAATTTTAAATGAATCAGGAAAACAGCCCTGGCTTAGGCAAAGATTGGTAAGCACTGTGAGGGGTTCAGCAAGAACATCTAAGCAGGACTTAAGTAAGGATGTAGGTATACAATCGAGTAAGCATGAAGTCTCAGGGGCAGCCTGTATTAGTTTAGAGATTTCAGTGACAGTCACCGGCGCAAATTCAGATAGCTTAAGCAGATAGGTTGTGGAGGATCAGCGAGAGGACTGCATGAAACAGGAGGAAATTTTCTACAAAGGGAAATGATTTTGTTACTGAAGAATTCCACAAATGCCTGAGCAATGCACGAAGATGACAGGTGAGATGGAAGGGCCACCTTATCGACCCAACACCGTTCGAGATAGGCGGCAAAGAAGTGGCTCCATCCAACGAGCTTCGCCTCCTGGGGGTGCTCATCGACTCCTCGCTGACCCTCGTCGGGCACCTCAGCGCCGTGACCCTCTCCTGCTTCTTCCAACTCCGCAAATCCGGAAGTTCGTCGTTATATAACAATACCGCCGCTATTCATCTTGTCCGTGCTCTGGTACTCTCAAGACTGGATTATAGCAACAGTCTCCTTCTCGGACTACCTGGGAACCAGCTCAGTAGACTTCAGGCAGTCATCAATGCCTCGGCTCGGATTATTTTCGGCTTGAGGTGGCACGACCATGTTACACCTGTGCTAAGGGACAAGCTCCATTGGCTTCGGTCCCGGAGCGTATAGTTTACAAGCGGTGTTGGTTAACTTTTTCGTGCTCTTCGACCCAGCCTGTCCCGATTACTTGGCATGCCTAGTACGACGACAAACGGCGACCGGGTGCCGTCTCCAGCTGAGATTCAGCAGCCGCCACCGGCTGCACGTTCCTCCTCCGGCCAGGACTCCGGTTTGGCGGCGTTCTATGACTCGCGGTAACCCACGTCTGTGGAACGCGCTCCCTGATGCGCTGGCGGGATTACTTCCTGAAACGTTTGCTAAAGAGCTGAAAACGCATTTGTTCACCATATCGTACAGTTGACTGTTGACTGTACAGCGCTTTTGGTTTTGGCCGATGGCCATGTTACGGCGCTTCACAAATCGTCGAATAATAATAATAATAATAACCACACTTGACTTACGCTCAAGGAGTGAGTTAAGTGTTGACCATAAATTTCTAGGCCGATCTCGAAGCTTACTTATGGTGGTACGAAAATATTTAGATTTTGATGACGAGATCAGTTTAGAGACTATTTTTCTCTGGGTTTTGAAAGCTGCGAGATTGCTCAAAAGACGGGTTTTTCGGAAAATAGTCTCTAAATGACTGCGTAGTTTTTTTGCCGATTTTATCTCCTGAGAAAACCACGGATTACATTTTCTAGTAGGAACACTAATTTTGATAAGCGGAGCATGTTTATCTAGCGTACTTTTAAGGGAGGAGCATAGTTGATCTGCAAAAATATTTGCGTCCGATGATGGACGACAGATAACATCTTACTGGAGAAAGTCAACCTTGAATGACTGAAGATCACTTGATTTAAAACGGCGTATAAACTTAATAATTGCGATGTTCTAGGTTTTTGGAACTTGAATGGCAGTTAGTAAGGCGTAGTGATCAGACAAGGCGGGACAAGAAAGTCGACAGATGAAATGGCATTTGAAGAAAGGCGCGAAATGAGAAGGTCAAGAGTATTGCCAGAACTGTGAGTAGGAAAATTCACATGCTGGTGAAGATCAAACGAATTTAGCAGGTCAGTGAAGTTTATAGCCTGAGGATTTGAGGGATTATTTACATGGATATTGAAATCCCCAGTAATTATGAGTGCAGATGATAATGGAAGCAATGTTTCAAGGAGTGCCGAAAATTCCGAAAGAAAATCCGTGAATGTAGAAGTATGTTTAGTCGACAATGGGGGACGGTAGATGGTCAGGAATGAAAAAGAGGATCGTGATATTGAGCATTTAACTAGGAGAGACTCAAATGAATTATAGCATGGGATTGGGACCTTTTCTAATTTTAAATACGATACAAACAAAAGCAACTCCACCACCCCTTCCACTCAGGCGCGGTTCATGAACTATCGAATAGTTTTGCGGTATTATAGATGAAATTAAAGAAGGATGGTCAGACGGGGAAAACCATGTTTCATTTAAAGATAAGATTTCAATCTGATCATCAGCAATCAATTCCTTAAGAATTGCCGGTTTATCCAATGACTTAGAAACTGAAGCAGCTGATCTAATATTGAGATGACCCAAATTAATGCTGAATGGAGAATAAATTACAGGACCAGGGTTAGTTTGAACATCTTCCTTCGTCGACAACCCGGCGTCCGCCATCTGCTCTGCCTGTCCGTACTCTTCGACACACTGCTGCTCCACTATAGCCTGGTGCAGACGGCCTGGGCCAACGCTCCGCCCTGCTTCATCCGATATTACAGCGGCATCACGTCCCTCAAGTGCGTGCGGCGAACCTCGGTTTTCTGAATATTAGGTCAATAAACAATAAGACAGAGAACGTCGTGGATCTTATTGAGTACTACCAGTTGCATATGCTCATTCTTTCTGAGACATGGCATGTAGACTCCGACTCGGCAGCCATCAAGCGGCTGCAAAGCCACGGCCTGTGCGTCGTCGAGGCGGCGAGTCCCATTGCTGAAGACGCCAAGCTAATGGAGATGAACTTCGTGAACCATGGAGATCTGGCGATCGTCCATAGACCAGGAATCAACATCGCGAGGCTGAGAATGAACTTGGCGCCCACCACTTTCGAGCATCTGTGCTGCCGGGTTGGAGGGGTGTTTGGACCCTTCATTCTAGTAGCAATCTATCGCCCAGGGTCCCGAAACACGTGTGAACAGTTCTTTGCCGAATTCGCATCACTCCTTGAGTCGTTGGCGACCTACAAATGCCAGTTCTATGTGGTGGGGGACCTGAACGTCCACCTGGAAAGGCCAGATGACGTGGCCAGTAGGAAACTTCTCCAGATTCTCAATGAGTTCGACCTGGTGCAGCGAGTGACTGAACCAACCCATGTCCTGGGTGGCCTCCTGGATGTAGTCATTGGACTGGGGGACTCAGAACCCTGCCGAATCACGGTTGACGAGACTGGGCTGTCTGACCACCTGCTGGTGCGCTGGTCAACACGGACGGTGCGCCCTCCTCCGGAGTACAAGGTGGTTAAGAGGAGGGACTGGAGTGGCTTCAAACGCGATCTGTTCGTCACTCGTCTTTAGGAGTCGACGCTTTGCTTGCCGGTCGCTCCTGGAAAGTCCACCTCTGATCTCGCGGAGTGCTATGACACGGTGATCAATCGCATCCTGGATGACTTGGCACCGGTGGTCAAGAAGACAGTCAGGGTCAGGAATTTCTGCCCGTTTTATGACAATGAGTGCCGTCTGGCGCGTCAGGAGGCGCGAAGAGCTGAGAGGGCCTATGATAGGTCCAGGGGCTCAGCCAACGAGGCTGTGGCCCTTGAGGCCTGGAGGACTACCCTCAAAGCAAGGAGGCCCATTGTAAGATCGAAAGGTAGGGAATACTGGAAGCAGTTGCTGCTCACCAGGTAGTCCGACTCGAAGGAGACCTGGAAGGCGCTGAAAGCCCTACTGGGAAAATGCACTCCTGCGATGGCTCCCTGTCCTGCATTCAGCTCGGAAGAGTACCATCGGTACATTGATGGAAAGATTGAATGAATACGGGAGAGGACGGCGTCTGCGGGACCGGCAACCTTCGAGGCTTGCGATGGGCCGCATCTCATGGCGTTTTGGGCACCGACGGAGGAGGAGGTGCTCCGCATAGTGCGTGCGTCTCCAAATAAACAGTGCTCTGCAGACCCTCTGCCTATGTGGTTGCTAAAGGACTCGGCGGTGGTCCTAGCCCCGTTTCTGAAAGCGCTCATGATCGCCTCCTTAGAGACTTGCGAAGTTCCGTCGAAGTGGAAACATGCAACGGTCACGCCACTACTGAAACAGCCAGGACTTGACCCTCAAGAAACGTCAAACTACCGACCAGTGTCAAACCTGCCATTCCTTTCCAAGCTTCTGGAGAGGATTGTCAGCAAGTGGGAGCGCATTATCCATAAGCGCTGCTGGCTCACCTTTCGAGCGTTAAACGACCCGCACTGTCCACAGTACTTGGCTGAGCTAGTCCTACGATCAACGTTGAACGCACGGAGGTCGGCACTTCACTCCGGCCATCATGTCCTACTGCTCGTTCCGCCTCCATCACAGACTGCGAAGTTTGGAGATAGGTCCTTCTCACACAGGAACCCATTGCTTTGGAATACCTTGCCGACTGCAGTGACTGAGGCCAACTCTGCTGGACAGTTCCTGAGAGAACTAAAAACGCACCTCTTTAGTTTAGGATATGGTTGACTTTGTGTGTGCAGCGCCCTTGTCATAGGCCTTAGCCTAGTGCAAGGCGCTATAGAAATAGTCTTGAAATAAATAATAAAAATCATGTAATAATATTTTGGGCTCATCCAGATATATTTATTTGCTAGCTTGCTATCTTATCACTCCTCAACCACCTTGTTCTACAGGAAACCACATCTGACTTTAAAATGTCCTTTGAACCAGTCTTCACTCTGTAATTGTGCTTTTTCATATTCTGCCTCCTCACTTTGGAACTCTTTTCCAGCCTCTTTGCAATTTATTAAATTTTTTGGAAGGACTATTAGACTGACTTTTTGACATTAGACTAATAAGCCAATAAAGTAGGCTTCAATCCCTTCTGTTGTATTTCTGCCATTTTTCACATGACATTTTAAAAAATCTACAGCATAGTGAAATAAGTCAACAAAATAAATATTTTCCTATATAAATCTCAATATCCTTTAGCTTAGGTTTGGCTGAAAATATGACTTTTAAATGTCCTTTTAGTTGGAATGTGAGGAATGTGTCTGTCAAAGGCAGAGCTCCACCTTCGTGAGCGGAACACACATACCAAAGCCTCAGGCTTCAACCCCCTTGCACTTTGTCTCCCTTGCCCCTGCCACACCCTGCTTGCCCCCTTTTCCCTTGCCACTTGATCTGAGAAATGCTATACAAATATTGCATTGCCTTTATCATCAACAAATAATTATTGCTAATAATATAATTTCTCTGTCTAGGTACTTCAGAATCTGATGCCAATATCTAAAGTGAGAAAGAACCTAATAAAAGATGTCTTGCAAAAAACTGCCAGTCACAAGTAAGATGATTTTGACAACTGGGAAATGTTGCCCCAACTTGATGCTGTGACGTATTTTAAAAATTTGATTTGTCATTTTACTCTGTTCTAAGTTAATTTTACAGTTCATCCTACTGCATATTTTGATAATTCAGTAGTTTCAATTTTAAATAGGTCAGCTTGGCTTATATTTAAATCTTAGGCATATATTAAGTTACATACATTAGTTAATTAGTTATGCGAGTTGGTTGAGATATAGTGCGAATAAATAAGTCACAAATGCCTGTGTCACTATATTTTGTGGACTAAATTAGCTGAATTGCATGTGTTGCAACTCATTGATGCAAATAAGTCGACATACCCAGTCACCTGAGTTCAGTGGATCAACTTGTGATCAGATAGACCCAACTCATCTACAATGACATCAGAAGGCAGGAAGTCATGTGAAGCAATAACGACATCAAATAAGCTCCAAGATCATGTGTTGGAGTCTCAACAAATTGCTGCATGTTGAATTCTTGAAAGATATGTACGAGTCTTTGCACTTTCGCATCCATAGAGCACTTAAGGTGGACATTTAGGTATTTGTAGGTATTTGACATTTAATATTTCTTTTGACACATTGTAAATACCACCTATTAGTTAAAACAAGAAATAAACTCTTTTTAAAAAGTGTAATGTGCATTTATAAATATCAAATCTTTAGGATATTTTTGTACATTAGTTTATACAGATGTCATTAATTTTAGTTCAGTTCAATAATTGCTTGTACAATGCTAATTTCAATAAATCCTGAAATCTTCTTTATATTGAACAAATCATCACAATATTTGACTGACTAGCTGACGACTGACAGATCAACTGTCGAGCAATACAAAATTAATGCTATATCCGTACATATGTGGTGACAACACCATCCGTTCCTGTTACCATCACCTGCGCCGGATAAGAGAGGTCCGTCGCTACTTGCCTACTTCGGCAGCGATAGACCTGGTTCACGCACTAGTCGTCTCTCGGGTGGATTATTGTAACAGTGTGCTGTTTGGACTACCGGTCGGTCAACTTAATCGATTGCAGTCGGTCCTGAATGTCTCGGTCCGCCTGGTGTTCGGTGCCAGATGGAGCAGCCATGTAACGCCATTCCTGAGAGATCGTTTGCACTGGTTGCGGGTCTCTGAGCGTGTGGAGTTCAAGCGCCACTGGCTCACGTTTCGTGCGCTGAATGACCCCCTCTGCCCTGCGTATCTGTCAGAACTAATCAGCCGATCGACGACAGTACCACGTCGCTCCCTTCTCCGTTCCGGCGCCAGCTATCATCTCGTCGTCCCCCCATCCGCTCAAGACAGCGGGACTGGGGGACCGATCCTTTCGTCGTGGAAACCCGACGTCGTGGAACCTGCTCCCGATGGCTGTGACAACCGAGACCTCTCCGGATCAGTTCCTACAACATCTCAAGACGCATTTGTTTAACATCTCGTTCCCTGTACAGCGCCTTTGACTTTAGCCACCTAGCTATGTTACTGCGCTTAAGAAATTGTCAAGTTTAATAATAATAATAATGTATATAACCCTCAACATTCTGTACTCTAGCACCATCAATTGATCATCATCATCATCATCATCATTTTTGCTCTCTGCCAAACTCTTTAGTGACAATAGCTAGACACAAAATGTTTCCAAGAAGTTCTATCTTCTATTACTCATCTTCCTTCTATGATTGAAATTCCTTTCATGTTCATATTTTCTCTGATGTTGTCCATCCACATTTTCCTGGGTCTTCCTCTTCCTTTATTTCCTTCTATTTGAGTGTAGAGTGCCTTGTATCATAGTCTCCTTTTATCCATTATCCATTCTGTTGACATGTCTATACAAGTTGAATCTTTTTCCTTCTGATTTTGTCGATAATTGTATCCTTTAGGTTGAGACGTTGTCTAATGTCTTCGTTTCTTATCTTTTGTAGCCGGGTTACTCTAAGAATTCTCCGTTAGCAGGTCATTTCGGCCACCAGTAGCCTATGTTCATCTGTCTCTTTCATGCTCCATGTTTCTGCTCCGTATATTATTTGCGGGACTATTATGGTGTTTTATATTGTGACTTTTATTCTATTCTATTCTATTCTTCATGACAATTTCTATAGCACAGTAACATAGCTAGGGCCAAAGTCAAGAGCGCTTTACATGAAACGATTGAACAAGATATTAAAAAGGTGCGTCTTGAGTTTAATCGCAAACAACTCAAAGGAGGTGACGGTGGTTACCGAGTCCGGTAGCGAGTTCCATAACAGAGGATTGCCTCGAGTGATGGATCTCTCTCCGAACTTCACAGTCTTAGACGGAGGAGGGACGTACAGCACGGATCGCATACTGGATCTCAGCTGAAGGTGTTGGTCGGTCATCATCGGTCTACGCACTAGGGTCGATAAGTACTCTGGACAGGTGGGGTCATGAAGAGCACGGAAAGTCGTCCAACATCGTTTGAAGACGATGCACTCCGGAATCCGGAGCCAGTGGAGCTTATCCCTGAGTAGTGGGGTCACGTGGTCATGCCACCTGATGCCGAAAATCAGCCGAGCTGACGCGTTCAGGACCGATTGTAGGCTAGCCAGCTGGTAGTCGGGGAGGCCCAGGAGGACGCTGTTACAGTAATCTGTTCACGAATGGATTAAAGTGCGTTCGAGGTGAATCACTGCCGATGTTGAAATATAGCAACGGGTATCTCGGATCCTCCGGAGCTGATTGAAGCACGCTCGAGTTACATTGTTCAAGTGGCCGACGAATGACAGTGAGTCGTTTATGTTTATGCCCTTGTTTATGCCCTTGCTGCTACTGTTGGAGGCACGAAGTGCGATATTATATTATAAGACGAGAAATCGGTTGATTTAATAAAATTATAATTCTCGATTGTCAAATCAGTACAAACATCAGAACGGAAGAGGAAGAGCAAACCCAAAAACTGTAAATCTACGTATATAAAATATGTAAGCAAATCACAACCATAACACACCCTCCCCCTTACAGTTATGATTTTTGAACGAGAGCAAAATCATACATTAAAATAAAAGTGTAAATACAACCCCTAAATCCAAAATACAACACAATGACCAAAAATTGCAAAATTTTAACCACAAATTACCAGTACCTAAGAAAACAACTAACCTTTAGGTACCCTACTCAACAAATCAGGTAACACATTTTTATTTCCTGCTCTATGCCTAATCTCCAAAGAATATTGATTCAATTCCATACTCCACCTTAACAAACGTTGATTGAAATTAGACAATCGAAAAATTGATTGTAATTAGAGGTGGGTCGATTAATCGAAATTGTAATCGAAATCGCGATTTTTGGAAAAACTGAAATCGAAATCGAGACGATTATTAAATAAATCGAAATAATTGATAATCGTCGAAAAAATAATCGAAATCGCGATTATTTTTCGATTATTCCCGTACGTTATATTATACAATATTTCCGATTCAAAGAAAGATCAATTTACCGTTGATTATCAGATTTTCATTGAAAATGGATTCAACTGCATATAAAGACAGGCACCATCTTTCTGGATTTGACAGCAGCTTTCGATGCGGTGTGGCATGCGGGTTTAATGTACAAACTCTCGCTCAATTTGCCACCCTGGTTCTGTCAACTTGTGGAATTACTCATCTCTGACAGACGGTTCTTAGTTCACTTGGGAGAAGATGTCAGCTCCTGGAGACGTCAGCGAAACGGTCTAACACAGTGTTCAGTTCTAGCACCTATGTTATTCAATTTGTAGGCTTATAGGCCTACACACGACTTACCGGATACCATAGGTAGGAAGTTTGGATACGCTGACGATATCGGTCTTGCCACCCAGGCTCGATCCTTTAAGGAGATTGAAGACCAGGGTTATTTCTAGGATTGTGAATTGGGGTGGGGTGTCGAGAAAATCTGGGGTGTGTTTATTTCTAGGATTGTAGGATTGTGAATTTGGGGTGTCGGGGAAAATCTGGGGTGTCGAAATTTGGAAGTCTCTACCAAAAAAAGGCTGACAAGCAAAAAACCTTATAGAGACTCACAAAAAGTCTGACAAGCAAAAAAAGTCATCCGAGTATAAAAGTTGAAGGGGTGTATTTCTCCATTTGGGGGCAGGCCTCTTCAGAGGCTGAAGGAGGCCCAGGCCAGTTGGAATTTTGAGGCCTCTCCTAGCCTTCCCAACAATTAAAATTTTGACAAGCGAAAAAAGGTAATCACCAATTTTGAGGACCGCAGAATACCTTCCTAGCATTCCCAAAATCCCAAAATTGTCGACAAGCAAAAAAGGTCATCACCAATTTTGAGGACCGCAGAATACCTTCCTAGCTTTCCCAAAATCCCAAAATTGTCGACAAGCAAAAAGGTCATCACCAAATTGTGAGGCCCCTTCTAGTAGTAGCTATCTAGCTTTCTAGCTCTCCCAGAATTCTAGACAAGGAAACAAAGGAGGCCCTCAAATGATGGGAGGCCCAGAATGGCCCTCCTGGCCCCCTCTGAATAGACCTGTTTGAGGGTGTTCAGGGCTAATCAATATGCATTCTGTATGCATACCATTGTCACATTACCAAATTTTAGGGGGGTGTCGACCTCAAATTGGGGTGTTGGGGGGTGTTCGGGGTGTAGAAATATCCCTGTTGAAGACCAACTGAACATCGATACACAGAGGATTGCCGAATACTGTAAAATATGGCGGGAAAGCCAGTTTCTAAAGGTACTGTGAAATAATCGAAATCGAAATCGCGATTATATAAAAAACCGTAATCGTAATCGTAATCGAAATCGTAATCGTGAAAAATAATCGAAAATAATCGTAATCGTAATCGGAAAAAATAATCGTAATCGACCCAGCTCTAATTGTAATAGAGCATGATCAGTGTAAGTGACTACAGAAATAGAACCAAAATAAACTGAAAACATTCTAACAGCCAAAAGTAAAGAAAATGCTTCTTTCTCTACAATAGAATAATTAATTTGATGTTTATTCAATTTTCTACTAAAATAACACATTGGATGTTCAACGTCATCATAAATTTGAAACAAACAACCGCCATCACAATACAAAGAAGCATCTACTACATCTATTTCCTATTATAATCAGGAGGATGCAAAATTGGTCTTGATGCTAACCTTGACTATAACTTGACAAATGATTTCTCAGCGCTCTCAGACCATTAAAACTCTTATTCTTTTTCAACATTTCAGTTAAAGGCATTGTTAACTCAGAATAATGTGACAAAAATCTACGATAATACCCTGCAAGACCTAACCATGATAAAACTTGTTTCTTGTTCTTGAGCCTAGGAAAATTCACCAGTACATCGATTTTCGCTTTCAAAGGTTGCACCGAATTCAACCCCAAATGATGTCCAAGAAAATCTACCTCAGCATTAGCAAAAGAACTTTTTTGGGATTTAAAGTCAACCCAGCAGATTTTATTCTAGCCAAAATTTCAGTTAAATGTTTCACATGATCTAACCAAGAACCACTAAATACAATCAAATCATCAAAAAACACATCACAAAAATATTGAATTCCTTTGACCAAAATTCTACCTAATTTAGCAAAATTAGCAGGAGTCCCCTTTAAACAAAAACTCATAAACCTCCATTGATAATGACAATTAAGAAGCACAAAACCAGTTAAAGGAATAGACCATTAAAACTCTTATTCTTTTTCAACATTTCAGTTAAAGGATCTAGCTCCACCTACCAGAAACCTTTCAAGAGGTCGAGCTTTGACATAAAATTAGCTTTACCCACTTTATCAATCAAATCTTCAACACGAGGCATTGGAAAAGAATAATCGCAAGTAATAACATTCAAATGACGAAAATCTGTGCATAAACGATCAGAACCATCTGGCTTCTTAACTACAACAATAGGTGCAGCTCATTCCGAGCTTGATTCCAATTTCAATAATTCCGAAATTTCCTCCTAAACTCTTTTCAATTTCCCAGGATTCATTCTATAAGCTTTTTGAGCAACAGGTTTAGCACCCTCCGCTAACTTAATAGGGTGCTTAACTCAATTAGTACAACCAGGCTTAGTCATAAACACTTCACCAAAAGGTTTTAACACGTCAAATAAATCAGACTTCAAACTCAAATCCAATTGTGACTTATCAAGAAAATCTTGCACCACAGCATCACAATAAACATCTGACAAATTATAAGGACACTCAGATTCACAAAACTCCTCATAATTGACATTATCAGACATCATTATCAGACATCAATTCAGAACACAACACAGGCACTGCATTCTGCTTAACACAAGTCAAATAAGCTTCATCATTAATAACAAACAAAACTATTTACAGAATACTTAAAATTTACATTACTTACACTATCCTCAGACTTTGCAAAATTAACTTCAACAGGTTCCACTATCTCTTGATCACAACACTTTGAATAAACACTCACCTTGAAATCAGTACACAACACAGAAAAATCACGTTGTTCATAACGCTTCATCAAATTTACTTGACAAACACGCTTAGATTTTCTTTGATCTGGCGTGGCTATTACATAATCAACAGATCCCTATTTCTGAATCACTTCATAAGGACCACAATATTTAGGGAAACCACCCAAGATAGGTTCACACAGAAACTAAAAATGCACCTAGTTGAAATCTCATATGAGATGTCCCTGCAAAGCGCTCTTGACTTTGGCCTTCACCGGGCAGATAGTGCTATATAAATTTTCGCTTAATAATAATAATAATAATAATAATAATGATAATGAAAAGTGTTAGAGACAGCATGCATCTTTGTGTCAAAGTTACATTTGTCCTAAGCCATTCTGACAATTCAGTAGTTATCTTCACTGCACTTTTTGACTTCTGATATATTGCCTGTTTTAAATGGATGAATTTTTCTTGAATCACATGCCACAACCCTTCTTGCCACACTGAGTCAAAAGCCTGTTTGTAATCGATGAAGTTAATATAAGAGCTCTTGTTTGCCACAATTGTTTTTTCGAGTAACTGTCATATGATGAAGAGTTGAATCAAAATCGGTTGATCACTAAATACAATTGAGCTAGTGCTATATATTTCAAAATGTGGGTCTCTTTAGTTTTTTGACCATATTTCAGCAAATACTAAAGATATCAGCATGAAATTTGGCAATTACATCAGGAACATTTCCAGGTATATGGCCTATAAATTTCATTTAAATTGCTACACATGCGGCCGAGATATTAAATATTATAAAGGGGTCCAGTTTTTACTTGTTCACCCTGTAGATTAAACTCTGGGATGGCGGCTTATCGAGGGAGAATGCATGGCGGAAAATCTGTTCCAGACCTATGCGTGGTGAGAGGCGAGTTTGGTGGCTTGCCGGGGGGCGAGATAACGAGGTTTTACTGTAGATGAGGAATGGCAACATTTTAAGAAGGAAATGATTGCCATAATGAAGGAAGAAGTGGGAGTCAAAACAATAGGCAGAACAAAAAGAAAAAAACTCCTTAATGGAATGGAGATTTGAAAGAAGCTGTGAGACAAAAAAATTAACTGATCAGACAATGGATGAAACTCAGAACACCCAATACCAGGAAGACATATCTTGAACAATGAAATAAGATCAACAAACTATGACAAAAAGCTAAATAAGAGTGCTGGGAACAGCTAGGAAAAGTTATAGAAGAAGATATGCAAGATAACACAAAATTATACAGCCTGGCAAAAAGTTGCCGAAAAGAGAGACCCCAAATGCAAACTACAATAAAGGACCAAGATGGCAACCTACTGCTGAACATTGCAGATATTGAAGCTAGATGGAAGCAATACTTTGAAAAACTTTTAAATATAGAAGATATACATAACCTCACAGGCTCCACACATAGCACACACACTGATGAGCAAGGCAAAGAGACTCCAGACTCAGAAAAAGATGATTTCAGTTTGGAAGAAGTGGAAAGAGCAATAAAGTGCATGAAAAACGGCAAACCCCCAGGATATGATGAAATCCCAAATGAGAATTTAAAAAACTGGTCTACAAGCAAAAATGTAACTACTCTGAATATTCAAGGCAGCTTGGAAAGAAAGCAAAACACCAGAAGAATGGGAAAGTGCCATCATTTGCCCAATATACAAAAGAGGAGATAAAGCAGACTGTAATAACTATCAAGGTTTAGGTTGGGTTATAGTTGAGATGTTAAAGCGCTTTTGTTGTGGGCCTCAGCCTTGTTACAGTGCTATAGAAATTGTCTATGAATGAATGAATGAATGAATGAATGAATGAATGAATGAATGAATGAATGAATGAATGAATGAATGAATGAAGGAATATCCTTGCTCCTGCACAATACTAAAATATATGAAATGATCCTGGAGCACCATCTAAGAAAACATGGGGAAGATAAACTTGGAGAATGGCAACACGTTTCCAACCAATTCACAGTACAGCAGACTTGTTGTTCTGTCTCAAAATGCTTCTTGAAAAATCATGGGAATTTGATGACAGCTGCTATTTAGTAGATGCCTTTCAAGATCTGGAAAAAGCTTTTGACAGAGTGCCAAGACAACACTTGTGGAATGTAATGCGAAAGGTTGAATATCAGATCTCACAAAAACTACTGAGCTCTATAGTTGGCATGTATGACATAAGTCAAAGCTGTGTCAGATCAAACGCCGGCACTGGACTATGGATTGAGGTAAACACGGAAGTGAAACAAGGCAGTATGATATCACCATTGCTATTCATCTTACTCATGGACCAGATACTGAAACAAGTGACAAAGAACCAGATAAAGGACGAAGAACAAAAAGATGATCGGCTTCTAACATTTGCCTATGCAGATGATGTAGGACTGGTGGCTAGCTCACGTATAAAACTACAGAAATACATTGACACCTGATATAAAGTACTGACAGAAAATGGCCTGCATCTGAGTGCCACAAAATCAAAGGTGATGCAACTATCAAGAATGCCTGAAGAAGAAAGTATACACATATGGGCAAATGGCAGAAAACTGACAGAAGTGAAACAATTCAAATGCCTGGGAACGCTTTGATAGCTCGGCCTCAAACAGCATGGCCATCAATAGCAGAATTAATCAGTACAGCAGAAATGTTGGCATGCTATACCCACTCCTGAAAGACAGACATGTTCCTATTGCTGCTAAAATCAGTATTTATAAAACTATTCTCAGACCACTACTAGCTTATGGATGTGAAGTCTGGACGCTGACCTCGGCCACCAAAAGTAAGATATGAGCAGCAGAGATGAGAGTCTTAAGGCTTATTAAAGGGTTCACATTAAGAGACAGGAAGAAAAACGTCACGATCAGAGCAGAGCTAGGTATAAAAAATATCATACAGCATATAGAGGAGAGCCAACTGAGATGGTATGGTCACGTCAAGAGGCTGGGAGAGGAGAGAATGTCATTACAAATGCTGCTATGGCACCCGACGACTACCAGACCAAAAGGACAACCAAGAAAAGATGGATGGATAACATCAATGAAGCGCTATAGTCCAGAGGAGCATCACTGAAGGAAGTGGAAGAAGCGAAGATCTTCATGAACAGAGATGCGTAGAAAGGCTACTTCGCAGACAGACCACAAGTCTAACTGCAACGGGGTACAAGGTACCAGTGATGGGCAACTAGTTAACTAATTAGTTGCTAACTAAAAGTTTAACTAAATTTTTTTAGTTATCTCCATAGTTTAATTAAATATAAATAGTTTAGTTAAAATGATAGTTTAACTGAAAAATTTTAGTCAGTAACTAAATAGTTTAACTAAAACTTTTTAGTGGGTGTCCCGAATTCTCAATAACAGTCCCTCTTCAATCTATTCTTTTCTGGGTCATTTTTTCCAGACAAACTTGACAAACTTGCGTTCCTGCAGTCTAGACTAAGACTTAAATATTAAAAAGACAATAATTAATGATTTCAATGGTTCATTGACTGATAAGTTCATGTTGCGAGCATCATGTATGTTTTCATGAACATACCTGATACCTAAGAAATAGTTATAAAATTAGTTGCAAAAAGTTTAACTATATTTTTTTAGTTTAGTTAACTATTTTAGAAAGATAGTTTGCAACTAAAAGTTTAACTACTTATTTTTAGTTTAACTTTAGTTATAGTTTAATGTATTTTAGTTAGTTGCCCATCACTGCAAGGTACAAGATACAGCTATTAACCATAGGCCTATTATTGCTATTGCCATGCATTTGTGTAATAGACATAAATATGCATGCTACAAATAAACTAGTTTCAATTTTGCATTTTCATTGTCATATTCATGTTCGGCATATAAAATTTAATAAGAAATGACAAATTATATTTTAGTAACTTGAATTTTGTAAAAAAAATATGTTGTCCAGTATATATAATCAATTGGCCTCTTTGTCGATTCCTGACTAATCATTTGAAAAATTGAAAATACATCTGTTTATATATTTTAATAATCTCAAAGAAATTTCTGAATATGGTGAAAAATGAGGAAAGTAGTGATTCAGAAGCTGCTGTATACTGAATAAGACTTAGTCACTCAGTAGTGTGGATGAATATATTTTTGGTGGACAAATTTGCACAATTTTCGCTTAGGGTATGTGCAAGCTGAAGTATGGGCACAAGTGGCAAATTTCTACATTTCCCCACACATATATGACCGCTAAGTCCTGCACTTTTCTTTAAAATTGCTGGCCTAAAGTGGAATAACATGAATTCCACATATATGCAGGCTGAAGTAGATGCATAAATGGGCAATTTCTGCATTTCCCCACATATTTGGGGTTCTGAATCCTGCATATTTCCCGACAGATCACCACATCAAACTCATAGCCCTATTGTGATGTGCAGTTCTAATTTTAGTGATGCTCGTGGTTAGGGGAAACCACGCACAAATAATGCATAGAACAACTACAACCATATTTTCATTATTATTGTTGTCCACGCACTAATAGAACTATTGATAATGAATGTTTTGTAATACAAAAGAAAAACTGGCCTGAGCGCTCTTAACAATAAGGATAAAGTTAATAAACTAATCAAAACAGGACTGCCCTGTTGTTCCTGACAGATCTTTAGGTTCTTTTTCGCTCTCGGATCATAATCGATACGAAACGTCAGCTTCAACCGTATTTTTAAGACAGTTAATTTATCGAAACAAACACAGTTTTCAACACCAGTCTCTTTTCGCCATTGTTTCTTCTCGCTCTCTCTTTTTTTCTTGCGCGCACTCTGGTAGCAGCGTTGGTCACGTGATTGTTCGAATTTCGTAAAACCTGGCCACCGGATTGGTTGGCTGCCGGTGGTGCAGTTGTGCCTTCATTGCTCTCCGGCTACAAGGCAAAATTGCCACGGCGGTAAAAACCCACAGTGAGCTTGGTTATGCTACTATTTTTATACGCTCATATCACACCCCTACACTTTTCTTTAAAATTGCTGCACTAAAGTGGAATAACATGATTTCCACATATATGCAGGCTGAAGTAGATGCATAAATGGGCAATTTCTGCATTTCCCCACATATTTGGGGTTCTGAATCCTGCATATTTCCCGACAGATCACCACATCAAACTCATAGCCCTATTGTATTGAATTTTGTTTCAGGGATGGTGAAACTCCATTTCTTTACATAAAAAGAAATTTTCTCAGTACTATTAAGAGTCATAAAGACACAGTCTTTTCTCAAATATATGATGGAGTGATGAGGGAGGAAGCCAGAAGAGGCAAGAACAACTTTGATTTTAGGTTAGTATGACTTATGGATTAATTATTGTGAATTATAGCAAATCTATCATGTGGTTAAATTCTTTCTTTAAGTTCTCTGCCCGGAAGCAGGTCCTGGTTCCCATTGGCGCCATCTATCTCTGTCAGCAGCTTGGGTCTTTAATCCTTTGTATCCGTCTTTTGGCATCATCCAGTGCAGTAGTGATGTCACGTGGTCTTCCTCTGTTTTTATCCCCCCCATGTGCCCTTCCAGTATTGTTTTGAACAACGATTCTCCTCTTAAAATGTGGCCCATCCAGTTCCTTTGCCTTTGTTTTATTGTTTTTATTATTGTCTTTTTCTCTTTTCTGATATCTAGGACTTCTTTATTGGATATATGTTGTGTCCAGCTTATTCTTTCCATTCGCCTCCATATCCACATCTCTAACGCCTCCAGTCTTCTGATGTCATCTTTTCTCATCGTCCATGTCTCTGAGCCATATAACACCACACTCCATATCAGTGTTTTAATCATTCTCTTCTTTAGCCCTTTATCGAGATTACTCCTCATTATTTCCTTCCTTTGGTAGAATGCTTCCTTTCCCATTGCAATTCTCCTTCTTATTTCGCTTTGACATCTGGCATCTTCCGTGATAAGGCTGCCAAGGTAGCAGAATTGTTTCACTTGTTCTACCTTCTGTCCATAGATTGTGATGTTTGCCTCCCTTTCCTTGCTCTTTACTGATGACCATCACTTTCGTCTTTTGATGTTAATCCTCATACCATATTCTTCGGATCGAAGGCCAGTCTATCCATGATGTTTTGTAAGGCTTTTCTTTGTTTGCTAACATAGCCTGATCGTCTGCAAATCGCAATGCCGGTACCAATACTCCTCCTACTTTGATTCCTTCTTCCAACTCCTCTAGTGCTTCTTTGATCAGTTCTTGATGTATATATTGAATAGCAGTGGTGACAGCGGGCATCCCTGTCTTACCCCCTCTTCCAATCTTTCCCGGTTCTGTCATGTCTCCTTCTATTCTTATTCTCACTGCTTGTCCCATGTAGAGATTACCGATTAGCCGTCTTTCTCTCCCAATCCTCCAAGTCTCATAATGCCCTCATTAACTTAACCCAGTCCACTCTATCAAAGGCCTTCTCATAGTCTACAAAGCATATGTAGACATCCTTGCCATGTTGTATACTTCTTTCACTTAGTACTCTTAAAGATCCAATGGCATCCCTAGTCCCCATTCCTCTTCTAAATCCAAATTGATCATTGCCAAGGAAGTGGATGCTATCAACTTTTGCCTGTATTCTTTTGGTGAGAATTTTCAGAACAATTTTGGCTGCATGACTAACCAAGCTGATCATTCTAAATTCCTCACAATTTACTGCATTTAATTTCTTCTCTACAGGAATCATAACTGTCTGTAGGAAGTCTTCAACCATATCCCAGTTGCATAAATGTCACGACAAATTTGATATAGTACCTTCCTTCCCTTCTCTCCAGTGATTTTTAGCATTTCACTGGGTATGTTGTCAACTCCTTCTGCCTTGTTGTTTTCCATTTCTTCTATGGCCTTTGTTATTTCTTCTTCTATTATGTCTGGTCCTTTATCCTCCAGCTCTTCATTATATTCTTTTTCACCTAGGTCTATGGGTCTATTATCTTTCATGTAAAAAGCTCTTCAATGTACTCTTTCCACCTTTTCTTCACAGTTTCATGATCAGTTAACAGTTTTCCTTCTTTATCTTTAATTGTATTACCACTTCCTCCTCTTCCCGATTTCTTTGTCAGTCTTTTACCCTTTTATATACTTGATCATATCTTCCTCTACATTGCATGTCTTCTATTTCTTTGCACTGTTCCTCCCACCATTTCTCTCTTGCACTGTCTGTTGTTTTCCGTAATTTGTTATTTAGTCTTCTGTATTCCTTCTTTGCTTTCTCTGTAGTTTGATGTTTCCAATGCCTCCTCTCCTCCATGAGCTTGTCATTTCTGATGTAATCCATGGTTTCTTTGCACATTCTCCTTCTTTGTAGCCTAATGTTTTTATTGCCTCTTCTGACATAATGTCCTTTAGTTTCTGCCAGCGTTCCTCAATCGTTTTATTTCCACTTGTTTGCTCAATTCGTTTTCTATGCCTTCGATAGTACCTGTCCTTTTCCTTAATTGCTTCTCTATTCCATTTCTTCTTTATCATTTTCCTTTTCCTGATTAATTTGAGGTTTAATTCCATGTTTATGCCCACCAGGTTATGGTCCGTGTCTGCATCTGCTCCTGGGTAGGCACAGGCATTCTTTACACTGTTCGGTATCTCTTTCTAACCATGATGTAATCAATCTGGTGTCTTGACCTATCACCTGGCATTTTCCATGTATACCTCCTTCTTTTGGATGGTTAAACCAAGTGTTTGTTACTATTAACTGTTGGCGCTTGCAGAATTCAACTAGTTCTTTTCCTCTGCTGTTTTCTAACACCCAACCCATATGGTCCAATGCACCATTCTTCTTTTTCCTCTCCAACTGTGGCATTCCAATCACCCATTACAATCACATGGCTCGTGCCTTTTATTTTTCCTAGGTATTCCTCAATTTTTTCATACATTAGGTCTACTTCTTCATCCTCATGCGCTGATGTTGGCATGTATACCTGTATCACAACCATATCAACTGGTGATGCTTTGATTTCCCTGCTAGTAGTCTATCCTCAATTTGCTCCACATTTGTTACACTGTTAGCAAAGTCTTTGTTGAGAAGTATAGCTACTCCACTTTGTCCATTTCGTCCACCTGTATGAATAACTCTTACTCCCCTCACTCATAAAATCACCATTGCTTTTCCATCTGACTTCTGATAAGCCCAGGATTCCAAATTTCAACCTTTTCATTTCTAATATTACATTTGCCAATTTCCCTGGTCTTAACATAGTACAGACATTCCATGTCCCAATTCTCTCTCGATGTTTCTGTTTTGTTCGTTTGCAAGGGTTTCGCTTGATTACGACCTTGGAATCCTCGCCTGTTCCACTGCCGGACGCGACTCTGCCCACAAGGTGTGCAGACCCGTTGACGTCGTTACTACTAACATATAACTGACTTTCCATTGAGAACTACTTGGGACTTGGTTAAATAGATGTGTTTTATTTATTTTATATTTTTGTAAGGCCTCCTGTCTTCTATGACAGATTATATCTTATTATCTTTTCTATTCTGTCTAATTTCTCTCAACCTCCATATTCAGTTCCATATTCTAGAATTCATTACCATCATCACTTTGTAAAACCAGCACATTAAAATCTTTTAGATCTAGTCTTAAGAATACCTATTTGGCTTGACCTACAGGGTGTCTCAGAAAAAACCCCAGCAGAAAAACTAAGATTTCTTAAAAATTCATAAATAGATTTCTATCAAAATTTCAATACGTGTACAGCACATATTTCCCCACCTTTCTGTATATTTTCGTCTCTTTTGTATGTAATTTGGCCATATTGCAAGATATCAAAATCAAACTTTGATTTTTACTACTTAGTCACAGCATGACAGGCCTAAATATCTAGCTTCACATAAATTTGGTTTCATGTCAATGTTGGTAGTAGTTGTAGTAGTAGTAGTAGTAGTAATAGTAATAGTAGTAGTAGTAGTAGTAGTAGTAGTAGTAGTAGTAGTAGTAAAATCTAAATTGAACGCAATTTTTTTAAATTTTAAATTCACAGAATTCGACATAACAAGAAAAGTTCGATTTAAACTTTCAAAATGGGTAAAATATCGAATGAAGGTAAGATGCAAATTCAGGCATTGCGGGAGCTTGGCTTTGGATACCAAACAATTTTTGCAAAATATCCTGGAAAAGGATAGAATCTTTATTCGGCAAAAGATATTTGCAAATGGGTCAATGAATTTGGATCTGCAACCAATCAAAAACTTTTCTTTCTTGTTTTATCAAATTTTGTGAATTTAAAAACAGTTTTAAAAAACTTGTGCTCGATTTAAACTTACTACTACTACTACTACTACTACTACTACTACTACTGCTACTGCTACCACTACCAACATTGACATGAAACCAAATTTATGTGAAGCTAAATATTTAGGCCTGTCATGGTGCGACTGAGTAGTATAAATCGAAGTTTGACTTTGATATCTCATAATATGGACACCATACATGTAAATGAGATGAAAATAAGCAGAAAGGTGGGGAAATATGTGCTTTGCACATTTGGCAATTTTGATAGAAATATATTTGTGAATTTTTAAGAAATCATAGTTTTTCTGCTGGTTTTTTTTCCGAGACACTCTTTATATCTCTTAAATTACTCCCCGCTGATTGGACTTTCTGGCTTGTTCGGATTGGGTTTGGTGCACTATCAGATGATGCCTAGGCATTATGGTGATGGCGCCATAGAAGATTTTTTATTAATTAATTGATTGAGTGAGTGAACGAGTGAGTGAGTGAGTGAATGGGTGTGTGAGAGTGAGTGGGTGCGTGAGTGAGTGAGTGAGTGAGTGAGTGAGTGAGTGAGTGAGTGAGGAGTGGAGTGAGTGAGTGAGTGAGTGAGTGAGTGAGTGAGTGAGTGAGGGAGCAAGTGAGCAAGTGCCTGCCTTCCTTACTTTCATGAATCATACAGACTCTTGCAAAAGCCTCTTAAATTGCTTTTTTCTCTCTCATACTGATGTTTTGTTATATACTGTACTGCCACCTCATGTCTGTATCATGGTAATGATGTTTTGTTAAGCGACTTATAATATAACCTTCTTGGCATTACATTCTTTGGCAGATTTTTATTCCAAAAGCATTACAGTTTAACATTGAATTCGTTGCATTGTTTCTGAAGCACATACCCACCCGCTAGTGGAGTCATTGTTCACCTGATTTGGTCGCAGGGCAAGATGCATATATGGGCAATTATTGGACACTTGAATGAGCCAATAATGGGCTCAGAAGATTCATGTTCATACCTCGTTTGCTAAAACACAATGTCGCAAATTGCCGCTTTTATGTGGGCGTGTCACAAAAGCAATTAACTGGGTGGTCTCACCTACCCCAAATGTCTGTAGATGGGGACGTATACTGTACATCCTTAACGCTTCATCATCAAATTCCTTGAATGTATAGCGTACACTCATAACACTAAGGAGGTTTAACACTAGAAAGACGACAAAAACGTCATATCTACAACGACGACGCTGCATCAATTGATGCATGTGCATATACTCAGTGAGGAATGTTGTATGCATCATGAATTTAATTGAAAACTTGATAGATATAATCTGCTCATATATTGTTATTATTGTTGTTGTTCATGACAATTTATATAGCGTCATAACATAGCAGGGGCCTAAGTCAAGGGCGCTTTACAAAGAGCGCGGAAAGGAGATGTTGAATAGATACGTCTTTAATTTGCTCATGAACTCTCCAAAGGAGGTGACGGATGACATGCTATCCGGCAATGAATTCCAAACGAGGGAATTTCCGCGCAAGAATGAACGTTATCCAAATTTTACAGTCTTCAACGGTGGTGGGACGTACTGATGAGTTCGAGAACTGGATTGCAGATGAAGCCGTCGATCGCTCATCTCCAGCCTCCGCTTGAGCATCGCTAAATATTCTGGGCAGGGAGGATCGTGTAATGCCCGGAACATCAACCAGCAGTGCTTGAATGCGATGCGCTCTGGGATCCGTAGCCAATGTAATTTGTCCCTGAGGAGTGAGGTCACGTGGTCGTGCCACCGAGCTTTAAATATCAGCCTGGCTGAGGTGTTGAGGATTGACTGGAGGCGTGCAAGCTGACAGTCAGGTAGACCGTGCAAAATCCCTTTGCAATAGTCGACTCGTGATACAACAGCTCGAACCAGTTGTATCGTGGCCGCGGTTGAAATATTACGACACACCTCTCGGATCCTTCGAAGTTGATGGAAGCACGCCGGGGTCGCATTGTCGACGTGAGCTCAGCATATAGCTCAGAACATGTTTACGACAAAGCCAGAACTCAGTGTCAGTTCCAAGATTTGGCAAGTTGGGGGGGGGGGCGTTGGGGTGGCAACTTCTAAGCATGGGGCAACCATTTGTTGTTAAGCATGTATTAGTAAGTAGAGGGTCCAAACAGAGGGCTACTGGAGGAGGGGCAGGCATTCAATAAGGGGCACGTCCCCCAGGCTCCCATGTGGAGCCACCACTGCCAGGACCTACACAATATGCACGTGCAATCTCTCGACCTGTAGATGCATTCAGTCTTCTTCTTGACATTGGAGTATTTCATCATATCGAGCTTAGTGCTGTGGAATATGCTCGGCAGGAAGTTTCCAAGTGGAACGTCACAGATAATGAGATGGACGCATTCGTTGGCATGCTATTTCTGCAAGGTTGCATGAGGGCAAGAAGTTTTCCTTTTCATCTACTCTGGTCCGAGGCTTATGGGTGTCGGGCATTTCATAACACAATGACCAGAGATTTGACTTCAGATCGACTTGCCAGGCAAGACTAAAGGATGACAAATTTTGTATGGTGTCTTGGGTGCTGGACAAATTTGTGCAGAACAGCCAGCAGGCATACATACCAGAACTGTCATTGACAATTGATAAGCAATTATTTCCAACCAAAGCCCGTTGCCAATTCACCCAGTTCATGCAAAACAAACCGGATAAATTCAGGATAAAGCTCTGGATCTTGGCTGAAGTCGATTCAAAGCATTGCCTGAATGTCAGACCCTATCTTGGAATGGATGAAACAAGATTAGACAGCTTGGGAACTCGTTGTAGTGACTTTGATGGAACTGTACTTTTGTCGAGGATACAATGTGTTTTTACTACCGATAGCTGAGATCTTGCACTCAAACTACTCAACAAACGAACGTCTTTTGTGAGAACCATGCGTATGAGCAGAAAAGATATTCCGGCATCAGACAAACTGACCACACATGAATCGATTTCTACTGTACTGATACAATAAATCTTGTAAACTATCAAGCAAAACCTACTAAAGCGATTGTGATGTTATCCGCTCAACACAAGGGCGCTGTCTTAGTCAGATGGAAAGAAGAAGCCAGAGTTAGTACGTTATTACAATAAGAATAAATGCCGAGTTGACATGCTTAACTCAATGTTCAAGCAGCTCTCAACATCTGCCGACGTTGGCCTCTGGCAGTATTCTTAAATATCCTTGACCTAGCCGGTATATCCTGGACCTAGCCGGCGTAAATGCATGGGCACTCCTCTGGAAGACCACTGGCTCAACTATATCACGAAGAGATTTTATACATGAACTAGCACTGGATCTAACAGAAGCCACACAATCTGCTATTATGAAGTCACCAACTTCTGCAGCATTGGCAAGTTCTGAACAGCTTAGCAATCAATCAATCAATCAATCAACTTCTATTATTATTATTATTATTTCTAGACAATTTCTCCAGCGCAGTAAACAAGGCTAAGGCCTACGACAAAAGCGCTTTGACATAAATTCTATCAATAAAATCCGATATTAAATAAGTGTGTTTTTAAGTTCCTAAGAACTATGGCTATTCTATGGCGCCACTATCATAATGCCCAGGGCATCAGCCAATGGTGCACCAAATCCAAATAGAATTAGAGCCAGGCCAATCCGGAAGATCATTCAGAACAGCGGGGGAGCAATCTAATGGGGATAAGCCAAGTCAAACAGGTATGTTTTAAGACCAGATATAAAAAAATGATAAATTGTTAGTTTTACGAAGTGATATTGGTAATGAATTCCAAAGCTTAGGGCCACACACTGAGAAACAACTAGTGCCAATGACGGTGCGAGAATAAGGAACAACAAATGAAAGTCCTGCCGAATACCTAGTGGATTGAGTAGTAGGTCGAGGGATTAGTCGCATCTTAAGGTAATAGGGTTCATTATATAATATGGTTTTAAATACTAACCAGACAAATTTTATAATTAATTCGGTATTTGATAGGAAGCCAATGTAGGGACTGTCTTGTTGGAGTTATATGTTCGAATCTTGGAGTTTTGGATATGACTCTAGCTAAGGAATTTTGTACTTTCTTGAGTTTCTGCATATTTGAATTTGTGATGCCGAAAAGCAGGGAATTTCAATAATCGAGGCGACTAGATACCCATGCATTGGCTAACTGAATGAGAACAGGATTATGGAGATGTCTGATGCGATAGATGCCCCGAATATGATAATGAGAAATTTTGCAAACTGAACTTATGTGACTGGTAAAAGAGAGGGAAGAGTCAAATATCACACCAAGGTTGCAAGCAGAAGTACTTCTAGGGACAATAGTGGAATCTCCTAATACTACAGATTGCAGAGATTCAAATTTGGTCAATTGAGCTGGAGTACCTAATAACAAGAACTCAGTTTTTGATGAATTCAAAAGAAGCTTATTTGAATCCATCCATGACTGAATATTAGGGTGGAGTGAAAAAACTTTTTTTTCAAATTCTACAAAGCACTAGTTATCAAAAGTTGTGTATGGCACTATATAATTTATATGCAAAATATAACCGTTGAGACTTGATATCTTCTGCCACCTACTAGAGCTTTTGTGACGTCAGTGGTATATGATGATCTTTGCCTATGTTGACAGTTGTAATGTTGCCAAATTTGTTCCGTAAGTTATATTATTGTGCACTATACGAGCTTCAGTTGAGTTATGAGTGTACTGCAAATTGGTATTTATTGTGTTAGATGTACTCTTTAAACCCTAAGAAAAAATGTTGGAGACCTCCCTCAACCCTAGAGTTTTTGCGTATTTTCACGTAAAATTGATTTTTTTCAAATTGCAATTGTTTCGGGTTATTTGAAAGCAAAGAAGATAAGGTATACACCACTGTTTAGCATTTTAAATCCTCTTTTTAACCATCCGTGCAAAATTTTAAAAAAATTGGGGGCGAGGGTCCACTATCAAGCCTAAAACAGCACCCCCTCAAAAAATATTGTCTTGTTCAAAGCTGTACAGATAAAATTTTTGAGTGGTAACCTATCTTTTGTTAGCGGCAAAGTTGTAGGGGAATGTATTTGGAACAAAATAAATCAAAAATTTTGAAAATAGGACCATATTTGGCTAAGGTATGATCTCTCTACCTCAAGCCCCCTTTGAATGATAGATTGTCGATCGGATCAGTTTTGAACAAAGCTTTTATTTTTTTACAATTCCCTATATCCCGGGCTATGGGAGAGATAAAAATATGAGGTATACACTATACACAATACACCTTTGTTTAGGATTTTCATTCCTCTTTCTAACCGTCCATGCAAAAAAAATTTAAAAATGGGGCGAGAGTCCACTATCTGGCCTAAAACAGCACCCCTCCAAAAAAACTGACGTCACAAAAGCTCTGGTAGGTGGCAGAAGATATTAAGTCTCAACGGTTATATTTTGCATATAAGTTATATAGTGCCATACACAACTTTTGATAACTAGTGCTTTGTAGAATTTGTAAAAAAGTTTTTTCACTCCACCCTACTGAATATTAGTGAAGGCAGTGTATAGAGTCTCAAGGGATGAGTTTGAAGAAGATTGATCAAAAGAGATGAGAATTTGAGTATCATCAGCATAAAGTTGATAAGCTACTTGATGTTCATCAAGAAGTGAATCCAAGGGGGTTGTATAGAGAGTTAAATAACAGAGGTCCAAGAACTGAGCCTTGGGGGACACCGCAAAACAGATCAGTGGGAGCTGAGAGAGGGTCAAGAGGGTCAATTGCCAGGTGAAACTGGTGTGAAATCGAAACCATACTGTACCTCTATGTGGTATTTGTAAACGTGCTACATGTGGCAAATGCATGGCAAATATTTGCTGCAGTTGCAAGGACAATGATTAGAATAAAGATGACAATAGCTTACCGTTAATTAGGGTTTTTACATTATTATTCTTATGCATAGCCAGCTGTATTTGTGCTTGCATCGATTGACACACCCTCATCGTTTTAGGTAGAGCAGGTTCTACTGAAGCATGCATATGTGGAAACTATTACTTGTTTCCATTTTTCAATGAAGGACATCAAACAAATAACAGTCAAATTTTTTCAGATTTTTATTGTCATTACTAGAGGAGGTATATCGCACCAATGACGTCACTGGCATCAATTGACGCACGTCGTCGTTCTAGTGTTAAAGCCTACCAATACACTAATACATGAAACTTCAATCATTTCTGAATTCTCACACTAAACAATAATTAGTAAGCAGAGTTTCAGAACCAAAAAGACATAACATGTGATACTATTACTAATACATACATACATACATACATACATACATACATACATATATATCGGCCTTGTTCATTGGCCTTGTATTGCGCTTGTTCAATAAATGTTTACAAGTGCATTACGACGTCTATAATAAACACAGTTTTAAAAGTGAGTCTTCAACTGCTTGCGGAAAACATCAGGTGACTTTAGTTTCCGTAGCGCTGGTGGTAGGGCATTCCAAGCATGGGGTCCAGTGTATGAGAAAGCATGTGCCCCATAACTGTCTGGAGTAGTCTCCAGACAGGTTTATGGTATTGGCTGTTAGAGCAGATCGTAAACCTGGTCTACCACTGGCAGTTGATGTTGGCTGAAGCAAATCTGAAGCAAATCGGTCAGATAGGTTGGGCAAAAACTATGCCATGCGCAAAACATCAGAACGCAGTTTTTTTTGTATCCGTGACTGGACCGGAAGCCAATGAAGGTCACAAAGCGCCGGTGTGACATGGTTTCAGGGTTTCAGGTCCAGCACCAGACATGCAGCAGCATTTGGTGTGCACTGCAAAATGGCCAGTGTAGACTTTGGAAGGCTCGCAACAACGGAATTACAGTAGTCTAGCCTGGACAGGACAAATGCAGAAACCAGTTGCGAGGCGACTTCTTTCCAGTGATTCAACAGATCTGGAGGACGAGTCATATATATAATAGAAGCAGCCCTTGGCTAACTGTCCAACAAGCTGCTTCATGGTCTGTTCATTGTTAAACAGGACTCCAAGGTCCCTGACAACGGTTGATGGGTAGACAGTGGTGCTCTGAAGTGCCAGATTGCAGGCAATGTTAGACAGCTTAAGCCTGTTGGAATGTGAGCCAAACCATGCAAGCTCCGTCTTGGAAGAATGGAGCTGCTGCAATCGTCGCGAAGAACACCACTCTTGAACTTCTGTGATACATTGCTAGAGATGACTGAGAGCAAGACCAACTTCTTTAATGCCCACATGATCACAGGTCTGTTTGTCATCAGCGAATATATGATGGTGAAGGTCGTGATGTTGAAAAATGAGGTAGAAGTCTAATGGAGTTACTGTACATCTGTTTAATGCATATTATCACATCTGCTATAAACTGGCAGTGCTGGTGATCTCTGTGCTGTTCTGACATTGTACCAATAACAGACTAAGCTGTCTGTTCATTAACCCTTTACAGGGGTTCGACGTTTTAAAACGTCGCCCGGAAATCATATGCGAACGGGGTTCGACGTTTTAAAACGTCGCGCAACTATTTTGCTCTTCCACAACGGTGTTCGCCGTTTAAAAATGTTTTCTTGATTTGATTTGATTTCTTTTTTTGGCACGGATGGATAGTAAGTACAATAAAAATGCTAAACAATGACGCAAACCACATCTTTGTAGCTTCTATATAGCCTGCAGATTTCAAGATTCTCGCAAAAAATTTCACTTCTCCGAGCAACGGGTGCCTGGTGTAGAAACACCATAACTCCCCCAAATTGGGTCCCATCTTCAAAATTTTTCAACTAATCTGTTCCAAAGACACCCACCTACAACTTTGCCGCTGAGCCTAGGGGGGTCACCGCTGAAAATTTTTTTTTATTGACCTTTGAATGTATTTTTTGGGAGGGAGTCATATTTTGGTCTGTAGGGTGAACCCAACCCCCGAAATTTCTTTTTTGGCACGGATGGATGGTAAGTACAATAAAAATGCTAAACAATGATGCAAACCACGTCTTTGTAGCTTCTATATAGCCTGCAATGTAAGGTGTTTCAGATTTCAAGATTCTCGCAAAAAAATTTCACTTCTCCGAGCAACGTGTGCCTGGTGTAGAAACACCATAACTCCCCCAAATTGGGTCCCATCTTCAAAATTTTTGAACTAATCTATTCCAAAGACACCCACCTACAACTTTGCCGCTGAACCTAGGGGGGTCACCACAGAAAAAAAATTTTTATTGACCTTTGAACGTATTTTTTGGGAGGGGGTCATATTTTGGCCTGTAGGGTGGGCCCAACCCCCGAAATTTCTTTTTTGGCACGGATGGATGGTAAGTACAATAAAAATGCTAAACAATGATGCAAACCACGTCTTTGTAGCTTCTATATAGCCTGCAATGTAAGGTGTTTCAGATTTCAAGATTCTATAAAAAATTTCACTTCTCCGAGTTAACGTGTGCCTGGTGTAGAAACACCATAACTCCCCCAAATTGGGTCCCATCTTCAAAATTTTTCAACTAATCTGTTCCAAAGACACCCACCTACAACTTTGCCGCTGAACCTAGGGGGTCAGCGCTGAAAAATTTTTTTTATTGACCTTTGAACGTATTTTTGGGAAGGGGGTCATATTTTGGTCTGTAGGGTGGGCCCAACCCCCGAAATTTCTTTTTTGGCACGGATGGATGGTAAGTACAATAAAAATGCTAAACAATGATGCAAACCACATCTTTGTAGCTTCTATATAACCTGAAATATAGTAAGTTTAAAAGTACATGTTCACAGTTCAAACAAACCCTTTCCCCCAAAATTAGTTACCAAAATTGGTAACGTCTTGTAAAAATTAATTCCCCCTTCAACGGGTTAATGCGGTTCTAAGTCGTTTTTCTGTCTCCTTTTTTTCTGCTAATTGTCTCTCCATATTCCTCTGCCTCAATGATGCGCTAAACACTAAGGAAAGCGCTGATAAAATTAAGTCATTGGGGAAAGTGAAAAATTTATCAGATTTCAGTATTATGTGAAATTGTGAATATAATATGCCCCTAACTTTATGGAAAATTCTGAGTAAAAAACTGCATTATACTTGAGATTTATGGCAATAGAGCTGTGCAAACAAGAGTCACGATAGGGCCTACTGCATGAATTTTGAAATTGGGTACACCATGTGTTTATGTGAGTGAGCATGCATCACCTTTCATTAAGTACTGCAGTTTAGCTCTGTGCAATGAAGCATGGATCTCTTGCTTACAACACTAGTCATTCGACAGATCACTGTGCTATTAATATTAACCTGGCGATCAAACCAGACCTGCCACCTCTAATTCATCTTAGCAGAAAAATCATGTAAGGGATTACTATTTCTGCATGATGAATGTTATGGGATTTTCTTAAAAGAATAGGAAATTTATTGAGTACCCTAACCTTGCCTCTGCAATGAAACCAGTTCCACGCGATGAGAGTCTTTTTGTTCCAAACCTGCTGGAGTTTTGGACACTGGAAGATGAGGATGAGGATGCAGAGATTGATGAAATGCTGCATATAGAAGCTGCTGCAGCTACGGAAGATCCCGATATGGAGCAATCAGTGTCCCTCAATCCTCATTGAATTTTTAAGTCAGAGCTTAATGATCTGGTCAGAGACTTTGATTTGTCAAAAGTCAAGTAGAATTGCTGGAATATAAGTTGCAAGGATGGAACCTGCTCTCACCAGGTACAAAAAGTTCAGTATTTCACGAACGGCTTAAAGAGTTGACTCAATTTTTCAACAAAATTGACACTTTTTGCATTGACATTGATGGATTACTTTCTGCTTTCGGATGTAAGCACAATCCATCCAAATGGCGACTGTTTATTGACTCGTCACTTTTACCGTAAGTTTAAAGGCTGTTTTGCTGCACAATGACAAAACCCCCTTCTGTACATTGGGCTTACATGAAGGAAACATATGAGAATATGCTGCTGTTATTGAAACACATAAAATACTTGATATACAACTGGAATATATGCGGAGATTTGAAGATTGTTGCAATTTTATTTGGTCTGCAGCTTGGATACACCAAGTACTGCTGCTTTCTTTTCATGTGGGACAGCCAAGCTAGAGATTCATATTATGTAAGAAAGGACTGGCCGTCTTCCAGGGATTTGGTTTCAGGACCCTGTGAGGCAGCCATCAAACTTGGGCTAATGAAAAACTTTGTTAAAGCAATGAACAAAGAAAGTGATGCCTTTACATACTTACAACAGACGTTTCCACACATCAGTGATGCTAAGATAAAAGATGGCGTTTTTGTTGGCCCACAGATTCGAGAGATGCTCAAGGCAGTGTTGGGCAAATTGCAAATCAAATCTTTTTCAATCAATCTTTTTTAAAAAATCAAATCTCGTACTCCAAATCCCAATCACTTGCAGGTCTGAATTCAATCAATGAGTGGAATTTCAAATCAAAATCTTTTTTTCAAATCAAATCACTTTTTATCAAGTCTGACTGACTGTTCAGCAAAACCAGACAATACTTAACTTAAGGCCAAACAAAGGCAACATTGTCATGTTCAAATGTCAATACAAAGATGATGTGTCGTGTCAAGCATCAGGCCAAATCAGTAAGAAATTATCCGTGTTCCGTGCTCCATGTAGAATATCTAAATGTCATATTTTATGTATAATGTAAGTCAGCTGACAGCAATTTTTGACATGAAGCAGACAGTTACTGCTCCAACAAATGTGCATTCTGTCTGAGGAGTAGGAGCTTCTCGAATGTTTCATCTGATAGGCCTAAGCCAAACAACAACTTTGTCGCCATCTGCGTTCACAATCGTGAAGAAAGTGCCATCTAAAATAACTGGTACTTTGCCATTACTAGAACTTAGTTTATTTTCAGTAGCCATCTTTCTTCTTTGGTACGTGAATGTATTTGTAAGCAAATACAAAATACTGCAATGTATTTAAGTATTTGTATTTCAAATACTTCCATGTCCTGTATTTAGTATTTGGTATTTAAATACTTTGAAAATGTATTTTACCCAGCACTGGTGCTTATCTGTATGCCTAATCTAATATAATCTAATCTTAAACTTCTATACCGCCACTTCATAATGCACAGGAGCATCAACCGATGGCACACGAAATCCATATAATTAAAGATCCAGGTCAAAATCAGGGTATCCACTATCCAGCCAGGCAAACGGGCGACAGTCTATGGTGGATAGGCCAGGTAAAAAAGATGGGTTTTTAATCTATACTTTTTTCCCAGCACCCTAAGAATTTGTATTACATCTCTGCAGTGTTATTTAAGTTATGGTTTTTCAGTTACAGTTATGTTTTCTCAGTTACAGTTAATCTTTTTTCAAGTTATAGTGAAGTGATTTACCCATTACAACTACCGTATATATTTGTGATAAAGTCGAGAAATTTAAGGCCAATTCACAGGTTATATATCCTGACCTCGACTTATATGCGAGGCACTAACTGTTGGGTAAAGTTTCCATACATAGCATGTCAAAAATAATTAATTTAGCTAACTCTTTGCGTAATTAATTATTTTCAACATACGCTACAGCATCTAAATAAAAGTTGACATCAGCGATTTTAAGATTGGTAATATATAGGCACCACATTAATTAAATATTGACGCTACATAAATATAAAAAATTCAAGATTACCGGTAATTAAGATTTGTATATTGTCAAGAATGAGCGAATAGCAGGTTTAAAATTTTCTTAATCACCAGGAATCAATCTGGGAATGTCAAAATCGTTCGGTTTCTCGATAGTTCAAAGCTAAAACGCAGTTTTTCAATCAAAACAATGGTGCCGCTGCCGCCACATGCCCACTTCGCGTCCGCCATTGTTCCGACTCTCACTATCACCTCAAGAGGGTTCGCCGCGACTTATAACCGGGTCAATGACTTTAGACACCTTCAAATCCACAAAATCTAGAGGTCGACTTATACTCGGATCGACTTTATCTCGAGTATATACGGTACTGATTTTCTTGTTACAGCTACAGTTAATTTGAATGCAATTTTCATCAGCCTGTTTCAATCATGTAATAAAACTCCATATCATCATACATTTACCATATCAGCCTGCAATCATCATCACTAAGAAGCTGGTTCTGTTCATTAACAGCTGCCTTTCTCATGTCTATGTCCACTATTTGGATTAAACATTTTACAGAAATATGCACACAATAATATGAAAAGCAAAATCGATTAGAAAGAGAGATGTAGACACTTGCTTTCCAAAGCTTGATCTGATCAGTGTGGATAATGGAATGTACATCCTTTAACTATGAACATCCATCAAGCAGTGCACCCAGTTTATTCAGTATGATTCATCATTCAGCCTGACCTGAGGCTATGCAGTGCAGTTTAGTGTGGTTTTAGGAATCCTGTTAGAATTAGGCCTGTACTATAGTCCTGAATCCTGACCCACAAGAACAGTGAGATTGCTCACTGAACCATGCAAATGTTGTCTTAACAATTGAAGTCTTACAGAATTGTTCAACAAATACAAATAAACTTATACAATTATTTGTCAGTTTTACAATTTTTTCTATTACTTAACTGCTTCACTTTATTCAATTACAGTTACAGTTATTTTTCAGTTCCAGTTAAAGTTATAGTTAACTAACAGTTATTTTTCAGTTATTTTAGGTCTTTAGTTACTGTTACAGTTAACTGAGAGAATACTGCATCTCTGGTACCTTTGCCTTTTCTGAATCCATACTGCTCTTCAATGATACCCTTCACTGCTTCTGACTTTCAATCAATCAAAGCGGCTATTTATGTTGCGCCTGTGCAGATAACATTTTCAAGCACATTACATCGCTGACAAATCAATGAGGAACGGAAGATGTTGGTGTTGAGAAACAGCTCAGGTGGTACGAAAGAGTTCACTGCCATGGCAAAATCGGGTGGTGAACCCTTAAGAAGGCGGTCTTCTGCAAGAAGACATTCAATTGACGAGTTAGCATAATGCAGAAGATAGGATGTTGAGGAACCGCATAGATGTTGAGAGAAATTCTCCGAAATCAGACGGCGAATCCTTGAGGGCAGTCTTCTGCACAACAGTACCATAATCCATCACCTAACCTTGACAGAACCGACGAGAGATGGAACTCCGCATGAGAAGTGGAACAGTCGTTGCCCAATGTAGCCAGTGAAAACTACATTAACGGGCTGGTGGCTTAGATTAAATGGGGGACCAACCACGCTGACATCGAGCGACATAAAGTTGATCCTTGCAGCGCAGAGAAAGTTCGGAGACGGTCGCCGACCTCTCCGAAAACAACAAGTAGGCGACAATCTGAGAAATTAGTGCAAAAATTAAGCACAAGGTGTAGGTGGAACTGCAAACAGTGATATTCCAAAGCGCGTGCAAGCAGCCAAGCCAGTACACTCTTTGCTTCTTTGCTTTTCTACTCATTTTGTGAGGATCTTCAAAACTATCTTTGAAACATGACAAAGCAGGCTTATTGTTGTTGTTGTTGTTGTTGCTGTTGTTATTGCCAATATCCTTCAGTAGGATTATGTTAGCAGCAGTATGGAAAACCAAGAAAGCACCATTAGACTAGAGAAAAGCAATAATAATACCAATACACAAGAAAGGAGACAGAAAGGAATTCAGCAACACCAGGGGAATCAGCCTCTTAAGTGTATCAGGGAAAGTTTTCACCAGAGTCATGTTAAACAGGATAAATGACACAGTGGATGAAACTCTCAAGGAAAACCAGTGTGGATTCAGGAAAGGAAGAGGATGCTCTGACCAAATCTTCATCCTTTCACAACTCATTGAGAAAAAGCTAGAATTTAATGAAGATTTGTTTATATGCTTCATTGATTTTGCCTAAGCTTATGACTCAATCTGGAGAGCAGGGGCATAGAAACTCTTGTGGAAATATGGCATTCATGCCAAAATAATAAGGCTAATTGAAAATTTATACAGCACATTTTTAGCATGTATCAGAATTGACAGAAGAAACTGAGTGGTTCAAAATCAAAACAGGATATAGCCAAGGATGTATCCTATCACTGATGCTTTACAACATTATATTAGATTACATCATGAGACGGATTGAAAACACGAATGGGTTGGGAACATCTCTAAAGCCAGAAAACATAGATGATGCAGAATATGCTGATGATACATGTCTAATAGCAGAATGCCTCTCAAGGATTGTGGAGTTAACATTGACCTTAATAACAGAGAGTGGAAAATTTGGACTGAAAATAAACACTAATAAAACAAAAATTATGCCAATTACAAAAGAAGTTGGAGAATGGCCAATAGTATCACACAACGGAAAAGAAATTGAAATAGTGAAGAATTTCTTTTACTTGGGAAGTGAATTAGAAGCAAAAGGAGGCTCGGACTTGGAGATTAAACGAAGAATAGCAATGGCAGAATCAACCTTCAACAGGCTACATACCAAAATTTTCAAAATACATGACATTGAGATGAAAACAAAACTAAGAATTCTCAACACTTGTGTAATACCAATATTAATTTATGGATGTGAATCTTGGACCATAAAAAAAGAATTGGAGAAAAAAATAATAGCAACAGAAAATAAATGACTTAGAAGAACACTAAGGATTGGGTACAAAGAACATATAACAAATGAAGAAGTTAGAGAGAGAACACTGCAACCGAGCATCATGGAAGTCATTAGAAAGAGAAGAATGAAATGGACTGGACACTTACTCAGAATGGAAGAAATAAGAAACCCAAAACGAATTTTCAACTACAAACCAGAGGGAAGAAGATCTAAAGAAAGACCGAAAAGACAATGGGTGGACGGATTGGATGAGGATCTGCACATGGCAGGGCTGAATCTCAATGGAAAAACTGACGGAAGACACCGAATGACTTTGGAAGAAATAGCCAAGGACAGAGAACTTTGGAGAGATGTCATGGAGAAGTCAATAGCTGGACACAGCTGGAGGATGAAGACCTGACCTGACCTGACTTGAGGATTATGCTACAGGAGACGTTACAATACCAAATGCTAAATTGTTGATTTCTTAAAATCTTAGGTGATACAGGAATTCTAATTACATATTTGTGTTCAGCAAGTAAAAATCATATTAGTTTCACCAGAATTTGTAGAGGAAACAAAATTTTGCATAAATTTCTTGACCAGTGTAATTTTTCTCACTGCCCTTAAGATGTATGTGACATTAAGTGGCAAATTTGGCTGCTGGTTCTTTTATACATTGAAAAATTTGTGAAAGGTGCTAAGAAAGGCTATCTAGCAATTTGCTTTCACTAACTTTGTATATAACTAGGAAGTTCTCAGCTATTTGATACACTGCAAAAGTGATATTATCAGGCAAAATTTTGCATGCATCTTACCAGTATATATGCATATTAGTATGCGTCTTGTGGCTAAAGTTCCTTGCTACTCTAGCATCTCAGAGTTTATGCTTAGCACCCTACATTGGCTTCCAATTTCTGACCACATTAATTCAAACAAGTAATTATTGTTTCTGCAGCACTTCGAGGTCAGGCCCCATCTTACATTACTGAGATTTTCAAATCACCCTCTTCCACTGCACATCGCCTGCTCTGTCCCACTGATCGGAAGAATGTTTATGTTCTTAGATCATGCTCTGCTCCTACTCAGCGTCAAGCTTTTACAGTGACTGGACTCTCCCTCTGGAATGCCTTGAACCCATCCATTCAGCCCTCACTTCTTACTCCCTTGCTGTGTTCAATGCAAAAGCTAAAGTCCCACTACTTTATCATGTGACTCCAATTTCAGGAGCACGTCTGAGTAGAAATATAATAGGCTCTATACAAATGCTACCTTACATCACATTACATTATACATTTGGTTTTAAGATTTTTCTATTATGATAGCTGTCGAAACTTAGTGTGCATTTATGTAAGACTGAGTTTTATACCCAAGGTAATATGGTAAATGTGGTGCAATGCAAGATTAGATAAGCCAAACCTGTGATGAAGATGGTGCAAGAAGTTGGAATGGTTGATATTACTGAAGGCTGAAGACAGATCAAAATGTGTCAACATTTTTGGTGTTATCTTTTGATATGATTGTGTAACAGTGGAGTGGAGCGGTTTCAGTGGAGCGGTTTCAATGGAGTGATATTTATGTTGTGCTGATAGTAGTGTCATCTGAAAGCCATTTCAATGGGATCCGTGACCATTTTGTTCCTACCTTTTTTATTGCTGATTCGTGTACCTTGGACTATTAGAAGAAGATTTAGCTCCTATGTCCCTCTCAAATTTGGGGGCTAACTGTGCAAGAGTCCAAAATCCAAGATGGCCGCCAATGGATGTATAACCGAAAGATTAAACTAAATAATTGTTGACAATTTTTGACCAATTTTGATCAAATTTGCATGGTGGTTAGCAATAATACTTGTTATAAGATGGTTATGCAAAATTTTGCTAATTGCATTTCAAAAAGGTTGCCGTCCACCATATTAGCGATTGAATGTAACAGCCGTTATTGCGATGTGTGTTCGGGTTAGCTCCAGTTAGTGTGTCACGATTGAAGTCGTCATTGTCTGCAATGATGACTGCTGGTTTACCTTCAGCAATTTTAAAAGTTCAGTTAAGTGATCGCTTGATGTCAGTTACAACCATAGACTTCTTAAATTAAGGACTGACGTCAGCCAATCTCAGGTCCGCGAACTTGGGTTCATTGTTTTTAACACCATAGCATCTATTAACTGCTGTAACTGGAGTTTGCACAGTGATACAGCCATGAAATTTGGTAGTCACACTCATAAATGAACTCCCTACGCATTTCAAGTACCCGGAAGTTGATGACGTCATTACACTGCAAAATACACAGGTTTTAAAATGATATATAAATCATGTTAAAATCAATGTATTTTGCATATATTGCATGCTGCTGATCTAGCCCGAATATTTAGTAATTAGCATCGGGATCTAGTACGCAAGAATTCAGCTTTAGGTGACTATATGCATCAAGTAGGATCGCAATACCATTACCAGGAATATAGTCCAGCGGCGTATCCAGGGTTTTGAAATAGGGGAGATATGTAGAATTTCTGGTAAACAAAAGCTCATCAAGAAGTTATTCGCAAATTTATGTATTCTCTTCGATCATGCTATCTACCCCTCCTCAAAGCTTCTCAACGTTCTTGCTCAAATCCCACGACCGGGGTCCCTGCCAGTGCCAGGATTGCAGAATAGAGGCCCTCACATTTTTCGCCCACAATTTTTCAACGAGCAGAAAATGTCATAGTCTGTAACGCTTAGTGCGTTTTCAACAATCTATAAGCGACAGTGCCTCCTAATTCTGGGATACTGGCTACTCCCCTGGGCAGAGATGGCCATGGTTCCATTTTTTAGAACCCAACCCATCAAATCTCCAACTGAACCCAATATAACCCATGCTGGCAATAGGGTTACTCAACCTAGCCCAACCAAACCCAACATAATACATTGCAATTTCTTAAACCATGACTTGCTTTCTGACCTAACCCAACCCACCATCAATATGAAAAAGTCTGACCCAACCCAACCTAATTCAACCTAACCCAACCCATTAGTTAACTCAACCTATAGCCATCTCTGCCCCTGGGTTCAGTACCGGCTAATAACTGGAAGAAAACGAGGATCAATTCCAAACAACAATTTGACTATATCATTGGCGTAGCCACAATGCAGGCTGGTTCTCTATTCTGGCACTGGCAGGGACCCTGGTCGTGGGATTTGAGCAAGAACGTTGAGAAGCTTTGGGGAGGGGTAGATAGCATGATCGAAGAGAATACATAAATTTGCGAATAACTTCTTGATGAGCTTTTGTTTACCAGAAATTCTACATATCTCCCCTATTTCAAAACCCTGGATACGCCGCTGGACTATATTCCTGGTAATGGTATTGCGATCCTACTTGATGCATTCTTCTTCTTTAGGTGCCTTGCTTTACAACGTTGGCGACCATGGACTTCCACTCCACTCTGTCGTATGTCGCTTGTAGCAGTTCTACTTCTGATATTTTGTCTTTCACGTCGCATAGCAGCTTTTCGATGAATGTCAATCTTTGTCTCCCTCTTGCTCTTTTCCCCATCACTTTACCTGTTGTGACTAAGTTTTCCAGGCCTTTTTTTCTCATTATGTGTCCGAAGAATTCTAGTTGTCTTTTCTTTATAGTCTTTAACAATTTCCTTCTTGAGTTTGCCTTTTCCAAAATTTTCTCGTTTGATGTTTTCTCTGTCCAAGAAACCTTCATCATTCTCCTTAAAAACCACATTTCCACTGCCTCTAATTTTTTCTTCATCTGTTTGGAAATTGTCCACGTTTCTGCGCCATATAGCAATACCGACCATACATAAGTTTCCAAGACCCTTATCCTTGTTTCCATTGATATTCTCTTATTTGTTAAGATGTGTTTTAATTCCACAAATGCTGATTTTGCCATGGCAATCCTTGTTGTTATATCCTTTTCACATTTCCCATTGCTGGATATCCAACTTCCTAAATATTTGAAGTCATTTACTTGCTCTATTAGTTGTCCATTTATGTATAGTTGGCATCTTGGTGTATCTTTTGTTTGGAGATCACCATGCAGTATGTTTTCTTTGTATTTATTTTTAGACCCTTTCTTTCGCCTTCCTTAACTACTTCTGGTCCACTAATTCCTGTAGCTTCTTTTGTGTGTACACCATTAATGCTGCATCGTCCATGAATCTCAGGTTGTTAATGTTCTGCCCTCCAATTATGATTCCTTCCATGTTCTCTATTTTTTCCATGATTTCTTCTCCATAAGCATTGAAGAATTCTGGTGATAAACCGCAACCTTGCCTTGCTCCTTTCTGTATTTTGATCCAGTTTCCCTCTTTCCTTTTATTCTGATTGTTGCTGTCTGTTTCCCATAAATTTCGAGAATATTTTCATGTCCTTTCCATCTAATCCCGCTTTGTCCAGACAGTCGAATAGCTCTTTTTGTGCATGACGTTATCAAAAGCTTTTTCGTAGTCTATGGAACAGATATATACATCCTTCTGCATTTCTATGCATCTCTCACTGATTCTTCTTAGAATGTATATTGCGTTTCTGCACCCACAATTTTCCTTAAAGCCATATTGCTGTTCTGATGCTTTGTGTCTGATTTTATTCTTCGTCCTTTTGAGCAGTATTTTTAGTAATAGCTTTTCAAAATGGCTTATTAGGCTGATGGTTCGAATGCTTCACACTCAGTTGCATTTTGTTTCTTTGGTATTGGTATTATTATTGATTTTCCAAGGTCTTCAGGTATTGTAGCCGTTTCATAAATTGTATTTATCATTTCTGTAGTTCTTTTCAGTCCTTCCCGCCATGAGAATCATTTCACTTACTATCTTGTCCTTTCCCCGCCTTCTTCTTTTTCATGTCTTTAACTTATGACTCTTACTTCATCTTGTATAATCTTGGGGCCTTCTGTTTCATTTTTTTATTATCGGTAATAGTATTCTTTCCTCATCTTCGTAGAGTTCTTTTATGTATTCTTCCCATCTTCCTCTGATTTCTTCTTCCTCTGTCAGCATTTTTCCCTCTTTGTTTTTATGCAGTTGGTGCCCGTTCCTCTGTTTTTCTTTCCTGCCAACTCTCTTATTTTATCGTGAATGTTCTCTTTGTGTTTGTTTTCTCCATCCAGTCGCATTGCTTGTTTAACCACATTTCTTTTGCTGCTTTGCATTCTTTCCTTATTAAATTATTAAGCAGTTGATATTTCTTTGTCTGTTGTTTTCACCTTCCTTCTTTCTTCCATTAAGTCCAGGATTTCTTGAGTCATCCACTGTTGCTTGGCTTTTGCTTTGGTCTTTGGTACTAGACTTTCTGATGTGTTGATTAGTGCCTCTTTGTAAATTTTCCATTTTGTGTTTACCTCTTCTGTCTGGTCCATCTCTTTGAATCTATTTGTTATTTGTTGTTTGTATTCTTCTGCATTTTGTTCAATCTTCTCCAGTTCTTTCCAGTCATACCTTTCTTGTCCTGACCTTTTCTTCATCTTCTTCAGTTTTACTTTCATGTTTGCCACGACTGGTACATGGTCGCTGTCGCTATCTGCCCCTGGGTAGCTTTTTGACTGCGTGACCGAATTTCTGTATCTCTGATTGATAGTTATGTAATCTATCTGGTTCCTGCTCTTGTCTCCCGGACTTTTCCATGTCCACGTCCTTCTTGGGTGGTTGCAGAACCATGTGTTAGTTATTACCATTTCATTTTCCTCACACCACTCTACCCATCTTTCCCCTCTTTCGTTTCTTGTTCCTAAACCGTGAGAGCCTGTTGTTTTCCCACTTTTTTGTTTGCCGACTTTTGCGTTTAAGTCCCCCATTATTATTGTAACCTCCTGTGATTTGCATATTTCTTTTGCCTTTTCCAGTTGTTCGTAGAATAGATCTATTTCCTCTTCTGGGTGATCTTGTGTTGGCGCATAGACCTGTATGATGTTTGTATTCACCGGTTTTGTTTGCAGCTTAACCAGTAAAACCCTTGATGATACTGGCCAGTATTCTTTGAAACTTTTTGTTGCTTCTTCATCGAGTATGACTGCCACTCCTCCTATATGTTTTGTTTGCTCCCCGGAATATATTATTGTCATTTTGTCCGAAACTATTTTCCCGTTTCCCGTCCATCTTGCCTCCGATATTCCCATGATGTTTACTTTTAATCTTTTTGTCTCTTTTATAACGTTGCATAGTTTCCCTGCTTGGTACAGTGTATTGACGTTCCAAGTTCCTATTCTAAACTTCTGCCTCCATCTCCCTCCGTTGTTAGCTTTTGTCTTGTAAGCAGTCGCTGGATTGTGGTCGGGTGACACCTGCTTTGCATGTCCCTCCCTACCAGGCGAGAGGCCTCTTGGATTTTTCCTCGAGGTCTCCTTTACGCTCTTCTTTAAATTCTCAGTGTACTTGTCCATGGTTTTTCTTGGCAACTTACAACAGTGGTTTGCCATTGCCTACTGTCGAATTTTCTTTCAGGGTTGTCTCCTTAGCCTCGTCCATGTCGTTTGGTATCCACCGGGCAGTGGAGGTGCTTTCAGTCGTCAATGTTTCCATTGACTGTCCGTGCACCAAACCTGCCGCTATGCGTTGGCCAGTCTTTTCGGGGTTCCTGCTAGGCCTGCCCACCTCGCGTGACGCCCCTAGATGATACTTCAGCCTTGCGGCCTTCTTCACTGATGGTATAGCCCTAGCAGACGCTCCCTTACTCAACTGTTCACCACTCCACCACGTTGAGGTGCAAGTCGGTCTTTGGAGTGGACTTGATGCATATAGTCACCTAAAGCTGAATTCTTGCGTACTAGATCCTGATGCTAATTACTCAATATTCGGGCTAGATCAGCAGCATGCAATATATGCAAAATACATTGATTTTAACATGATTTATATATCATTTTAAAACCTGTGTATTTTGCAGTGTAATGACGTCATCAACTTCCGGGTACTTGAAATGCGTAGGGAGTTCATTTATGAGTGTGACTACCAAATTTCATGGCTGTATCACTGTGCAAACTCCAGTTACAGCAGTTAATAGATGCTATGGTGTTAAAAACAATGAACCCAAGTTCGCGGACCCGAGATTGGCTGACGTCAGTCCTTAATTTAAGAAGTCTATGGTTGTAACTGACATCAAGCGATCACTTAACTGAACTTTTGAAATTGCTGAAGGTAAACCAGCAGTCATCATTGTAGACAATGACGACTTCAAATGTTACACACTAACTGGAGCTAACCCGAACACACATCGCACTAACGGCTGTTACATTCAATCGCTAATATGGTGGACGGCAACCTTTTTGAAATGCAATTAGCAAAATTTTGCATAACCATCTTATAACAAGTATTATTGCTAACCACCATGCAAATTTGATCAAAAATTGTCAACAGTTATTTAGTTTAATCTTTCAGTATATATCCATTGGCGGCCATCTTGGATTTTGGACACTTGCACAGTTAACCCCCAAATTTGAGAGGGACATAGGAGCTAAATCTTCTTCTAATAGTCTAAGGTACATGAATCAGCAATAAAAAAAGGTAGGAACAAAATGGTCACGGATCCTATTCAGATGACTCTACTATGACTGAAAATGACAGAAAAGATCTTTTGCAGACAATTGGGTCTAAATTTGTTTAGCAACTGTTTATTTTTAATCCTTGACAGAATATCCTGGTTGGAAGTGGGTCGGTAGTCATAGTATAGTCAGTAATCATTTGGGCATACAGTATAAATGATTTCTTGATCCTGAACCACGGCATAGGAAAATGAAGATGGAAAGCAAAAGTGAGACAGAGGTTTCCTTCCATGACAGATTTATGAAATGCAAAATAACTGTACCCAGGACATCATAGTATTCTTTAAGTAGGTGATTTGGTTAAATTATAAGCAATCACTGAATGGTAGTGAAGAAGTTCTATTCACAAACTTCAAAAAGAGTGACATTTACACAGGTGAAGGTGAATGAGAAAAGGAAAACCAAGTGAAACAGCATTAGGGAAAGCTGCAATAGATATATTTGAAAACTACCGGTAGGCTATATACATAATGTCAAGCAGAAAACGAATTCCAGGCAAAACTAGGTAAAAATGCACCAAGGTTAAGAATCTACATGGAGGGACAGCGGTTTTGTTACATGTAATATTTCTTGTTCAAGGTAAAAATTTGCCTGTTTGATGTGTATATCTTGTCTAATAAAAAGAGTGGAATAAGCATTAGTCAGCAGAGGTTGTGCAGAAATGATTTATTTAATTCTAACTTCAGATTCTGTTATCATGGTAAAATCTGGTTTATACAGATTTGCTCAGAATGTGACTCAGTGGTGGAAGTGTGCATTTATTGGTGAAGGAATCATTGATCATGGTGGAGGCTTTCGTGACACACTTTCTGACATTTCAGAGGAACTTTGTCCAAGTGAAGCTGACAGTCAGCTTTTATTGCCATTTTTCATTCCTTGTGCCAATCAGGTTGGATTTAAATTTGTTTTGTTGTGTCTATTTTATGCATAATGTTATTGAGCTGAGCCAGTTTCACAACAGAGAACCAGATGATGATGTTGGTGAGTATTATGTGCTAGTGTCTGATGTTTTGGGCATTATGATAGTGGTGCCATGGAATTCGATTGATCGATTCATTTGTTCACTGATTGGTTGGTTGGTTGATTGATTGATTGATTTTTTATAATTATTGAATTGAATTTATTTCCAAAGTAAAGCAGACAGTAATCATCAATCCGATTACAAAAAATATATATACTTAATTAAAGTGAAAAAAATGGAAAAAGACATTACATCGTTCACATTTAACTAAAAACAAATTGACATTACCATGAGCCTAAGGAAACAAACAAGATTAACCTAAGGGATCCTAGGATCCCGATAGTTGGTTAAGCTATAATGTCACATTATTACATAATCACTATTGTACATATGATCAAGGATCAAAAGGAACTTCAATAATTGGCTATGTAATATTTCACATAACAAGGAGAAAGTTAACATTGATATGAAATTAGTACTAACATTCAAATAAAGGAGTTAAAATAAGTAGGTGAAAAAGACAAAATGCCATAGGTAAAAGAGAAGTTTTAACATTGGACATTAATACCGTATATACTCGCGTATAAGTCGAGAAATTTATGCATAAAAATTCACTAAAAAATGCAGAGTCGACTTATCTGCGAGTCAATGCAATTTTTCAAAGAATTTTGGGAAAGAAACGCCATGCATAACGCATTGCAACGTTAGGCTATGCAGCGGAGGTATTCTATTGTCGTCGTTGGCGTTGTTGCTTTCTTCTATGCAAAATGCGTAATGACTGCCATAGATGTCTGTTGACTCTTTCTACGGCCCCATTGGATTGAGGTCGGCTACGATGTTACTCAAAAAGTTGCTTCTACGGTCACTTAAGAATGCTTTTGGGGCTCCATATCGACTGATTATCTGGCCCGACTTCAATGTTGACCTGGCACAATTATGCATTTAAAAAACATGTAAATCGCTAAATTTTCCAAGTCGACTTATACGCAGGTCATAGCAAATTTCTTACATTTTGGCCTAAAACTGGGGGTCGACTTATCTGTGAGATCGACTTATATGCGAGTATATACGGTAAGTTAAGTGATGAGAAAGTTTTTTTTATAGAGATCTTGAAACTGGAAAAGTTAATAAGGTTCTTAATATAGTGGAGGATGGCATTCCAAATCCTGGGCCCATTGAATTTGATTGTAAATAACCTTGTATTAGTTTGAGCAAAAAGGAATGAATAGATTTATTCTATTTCTTAATATATAGAGTTAGTTTTTATAGAGGCAAGTTCAAAAAATTTGTTAAGATAATATATTGATGGTAAAAGATTATGCAAATATTTAAAAATGAATAAGGAAACTTGATACTTGTTAATACATACATACTTGTTGAGAAGTTTGAATTTATTATATATAGTTAAAGTGTTTATATATACAGGTTCATTAAATAACAGTCTAACTGCTTTATTTTGTAAAATTTTGATCCTACCTGTTATAGTTTTGTAATTGTTGCCCCAAATAATATTGCAGTAAGTTAAGTGGGGATAAATAAGTGTATAGTTAAGCTTGTGTCTGACAGCAGTGGTTAAAAAACTATTAATGTGTTTGAGAATGTTAATGTTTTTAGATATTTTATTAGCCAAGTGTTCTGCATTTTCCTTCCAGTTTAGATTTTGGTCTACAATTATCCCAAAAAATTTTGTGGATGTAGTTTGTGTTATAATTGTGTTATTGAGCTTAATTAGACCTAATTTAGTATCAAGATGTTTGTGTTTAGGGTTAAAATAAATAACATTAATTTTAGATAAGTTAAGAGCTAATTTATTACATTGAAACCAATCTGTAATATTTATCAATTCCAGATTAGTCATGGTAGTTAAAACATTATTATCATCATGACTGGCAATGAGGTTAGCATCATCTGCATATAACAAGTATTCAAAGAATTTAGTGGAGTTTGGCAAATCATTAATGTAAAGAAGGAATAAAAGTGGACCTAGGATAGAACCTTGCGGTACTCCATATAATATATTACTTTAATCAGATTTGGAATTATTAACAATAGTAAACTGTTTTCTATTAGTTAGATAGTTGGTTAGCCAGTTGTGAGATATTCCTTTAAAGCCATAATAATAAAGTTTATCCAATAACATTTCATGATTTATAGAATTAACCCATTCCCAGGCACCGCAGTCTATAAACGGCGGCCGAAAATCGTAGCGAACCGAGTATCGCCGTCTTAAAACGGGTGCGCCACATAAGCACCCAGACATTGCAGTTTCAAACCGCCCCGGGACTCCGGGAGTAACTTTTCAATTTAGTTTACTATCCATAGATGGCAGTACTTTCTTCGCTGTTGTTTACTATATAAGCAAGAAAACTTGCCATTGATCGTCCAAATACTGGGATTTTGCATTGAAATGCCTCGAAAAAGTCTCAAGTCTGAGGTTTGAAAAATCAAAAATCCGCCAATTTTGGTCCGATCTTCAAAATTTTTGCACTATTATGTTCCAATTACACCGCCCTAAAACTTTCTCGCTCACAGTTGGGGGTCACCGCTCAAAATTTTTTGCTATTGCGCTTTGAAATTTTTTGGGGGGAGGGTTCCGATTTTCGGCTGTAGAGTGGACCTACCCCCAAAAATTTCTTTTTTGGCATGGATGGTTCGAAACAGCAATAAAAATGCTAAGCAACGGTGCAAACCGCATCTTTCTAGCTTCTATATAGCCTGAAATATACTGAGTTGTTCGGTTTTTCAGATTGAAAATCTGTTCGCAAAATTGTCATTTCTTCGAGCAATGAGTAGTAGGGTTTGAAAAATCATAACTACCCCAAATTTTGTCCAATCTTCAAAATTTGTGCACTATTCTGTTCCAATTACACCCCTTTACAACTTCCTCTCTCACAGTTTGGGGGTTACCGCGGAAAAATTTTTGCTATGGGGTTTGGAACAAAATTTGACCAAAATGTTGGGGAGGGGTCCTATTTTGGGCTGTAGGGTGGACCCTACCCCAAAATTTTCTTTTTTGGCATGGATGGTTCGAAAGAGCAATAAAAATGCTAAACAACGGTGCAAACCGCATCTTTCTAGCTTCTATATAGCCTGAAATATAGTAAGTTTAAAACTTGTATGTTCACATTTTCACATGAACGCCTTTCCCCCAAATTAAATACCCCAATTGGGGACGACTTGAAAAAATTAAATCTCCCTGCAATGGGTTAAAAGCTTTGGACAGGTCATGAAATATCCCAAGGGTGTGTTTATTGGATTCGAAATTAGTTGTAATGTTATCTATTAATAATTGAATTGGCATAAAAGTAGAATGACCTGGCCTAAATCCAAACTGAAATGGAGATAGCATGTCAAATTTGTCAAGGCATTTTATAATTCTATTAAACATCAGTTTTTCAAATATTTTAGCAAATACTGACAGATTAGAAATAGGTCTATAGTTGAATTTATCAGTTCTTGAACCACTTTTTAAAATTGGCAAAATTTTTGCTGTCTTTAATTCATAAGGAAGTATTCCTGTTGAGGAGGAAGAGTTTGCAATATCTGCAAGAATTTCAGCTATCCAGTCAGCACATTTTATTTAAAAAATTTGATTAATGTTATCATAGCCAGAGGAGTTTTTGTTATTTAGGTTTTTAATTACATCCATTATTTCATAAGGAATACATGGGAATATTTGGAAAATATGATTATTAGGGTTGTTAGTTAACATTTCAAATATTTTAGATATACTTGTAAAAGTGTTAAACTGCTTAGCAATATTTGAGCCCACATTCGTAAAATAATCATTAAATTTGTCAGGAACCTGATTACTAGGTATATAAATTAAATTATTATCATCAGTCTCTTTTAAGGTTATTATATTATTTTTTATTTACATTTTTATTTAGCATGTTATTAATGAGTTTTCAGGTTTTTACATGAGAATTTTGGTAGTCAAGAAATTTTGTAGAATAGTATAGGTTCTCAGCATTATTTCTAATTGTTTTAAATTTATTATTATACTTATTAAATATAGATTTATTCTTTGTTGTAGGATCTTTTATATAGTTGGTGTATAATTTCGATTTGATTTTCATCGATTTTTAGAGAGCTGGTGTCATCCAGGGTTTTTAAAATTTATTAACCTCAGTTTTTTTTTTATTTTTGGGAAAGATTCTTCATAATTAGTATTAAATATATCAAGAAAAGTAGTGTAGGCTAAATCTGTATTGTTTTGAATACAGGCTTGCTTCACTCGAGTCCAATCAACCTGTTTAATTTTCTCAATAAAATTCTGAGTAGACTTTTCATCTAATCTTCTTATTTCCAGTTTTTTAGAGATCAATTTAACAGTAGGTTTCATATCTACTGATAATAAGATAGGAAGATGATCAGATATGGGAAAATTTAAAATGGCCAAGTTAAAATTATACTTGATACTGTTAGAAAAGAAATTATCAATTAAAGTTTCAGTGAATTTCGTTTTTCTAGTGGGTTTATTAATCAGTGGAATAAAACTGTTCGAAAGCATCATGTTATAAAAATTTGAGGTTGGTTCATGAGATTTCACATTTAATAAATTAACCCGTTCCAGGAGGATTTAATTTTTTCAAGTCGTCCTCAATCGAGGTATATAATTTGGGGGAAAGACGTTCATGTGAAAATGTGAACATACAAGTTTTAAACTTACTATATTTCAGGCTATATAGAAGCTAGAAAGATGCGATTTGCACCGTTGTTTAGCATTTTATTGCTCTTTCGAACCATCTGTGCCAAAAAAGAAAATTTTGGGGTAGGGTCCACCCTACAGCCCAAAATAGGACCCCTCCCCAACATTTTGGTCAAATTTTGTTCCAAGCCCCATAGCAAAAAATTTTCCGTGGTAACCCCCAAACTGTGAGCAAGAAAGTTGTAAAGGGGTGTAATTGGAACAGAATAGTGCAAAAATTTTGAAGATTGGACAAAATTTGGGGTAGTTATGATTTTTCAAACCCTACTACTCATTGCTCGAAGAAATGACAATTTTGCGAACAGATTTTCAATCTGAAAAACCGAGCAACTCAGTATATTTCAGGCTATATAGAAGCTAAAGAGATGCGGTTTGCACCGTTGTTTAGCATTTTTATTGCTCTTTCGAACCATCCATGCCAAAAAAGAAAATTTTGGGGGTAGGTCCACTCTACAGCCGAAAATCGGAACCCCCACAAAAAAATTTCAAAGCGCAATAGCAAAAAATTTTCAGCGGTGACCCCCAACTGTGAGCGAAAAAGTTTCAGGGCGGTGTAATTGGAACATAATAGTGCAAACATTTTGAAGATCGGGCCAAAATTGGCGGAATTATGATTTTTCAAACCCCAGACATGAGTCTTTTTCGAGGCATTTCAATGCAAAATCCCAGCATTTGGATTATCAATGGCAAGTTTTTTTGCTTATATAGTCAACAACAGCGAAGAAAGTGCTGCTATCTATCGAATGGATAGTAGCTAAATCGAAAAGTTACTCCGGGGCGGTTTAAAACTTCAATGTTCAGCGTACACACATGCTTATGTCGCACGCTGTTTTCAGACGGCGATCACCGTTTGGATATGATTTTCGGGTGCCGTTTATAGACAGCATTAACCGGGAACGGGTTAATGTTAATTTTCCCCAACGCTATGATGTTTTTGTCATTTAGATTCTTAGAGAGTAGAGTATCCATCTATAATATTAAGATCCTTATCTGTATGTCTCTGTCTGTTACCTTCAAGCGTTCTGATTGGTTGACTATTGGTAGACGGTTTAGACCGTTTAGTCCTTACGTCGCGATGCGTTGGTGGGCGGCGTTGACTATTGGTAGACGGTTTAGTCCTTACGTCGCGATCGTTGGTCGAAGACGCGTTGCTATTGGTAACAATTGTTCGAGAATCGTAGTTTAACACGGTTTAGTCGAGTCATTGCAGCGTCAGAGGGCTGGGCGTGCGACGGCGTTGCTATTGGTAACAATTGTTCGCAGCCTGGACGTAGTTGTGCAATTTTAACGTACATTTTAACGCATACAAAAATACGTGTACAGCGTCACAAATGGTCACAGTTGCGTGATTTTAACGTACATAGGCCTAATTATTACGTGGCGCAGAGCTTGGCTAGGTGGCGATCATTGAAATGTTGTTCAGCATGAATTCAATGATTGGGTATTAGGTATAGGTATTGTATTAGTATTATCCTGCACTGCGAGCGAAGCGAGCGCGAGCGAAGCGAGCCTCTTTCTAGTTTCAGTATTAAACTTGTCGAGAGATACACCTGGATGTTTACAAGTACATATGAGATAAAGGTTTTTAAGTTTGTCAAATGATACTTTAATAGTCATATATTCAAATGATGTTATATTGATATTTTTAAGTTCAATTACCTCATGTTGAAGTGATTCATGAATAAAGAAACCAACACCTCCTCTCTTTTTACTTTTATCTCTAGATAGATTTATGTTCAAAATGAAAACCATTAATATTAATTAGCTGCGCTATTTCAGATTCAAGCCAGGATTCTGTTACTGCTACAATTTTAAGGCCAATTAATTTTATTAACCATTCCAGTTCAATAATTTTATTATATAAACTTCTACAATTACAGTGAAGTGTATTAAAGGATGTATTAAGTGAGTTAGATATAAAGAATTTACTGATCGATTCCAAGTCATAATAGTTACTTTGAGGAAGTTCTAATTTGTCAAAAAAGTTCAAGTCAGGGTCAGAATTTAATTCATATTCAGAAATTTTATCATGGCAAACTTTAGATAATCTAAAAACTTTAGATTCATTATCATTAGGGATCATAATTAATCTGTCAAATACAGTTTGAACAAAATATCAAACGATACCAAAGAAACTTAACTAAGAAAACTTTCAAAATGGAGGAGCCCTCTGGTGCTAGGAGAGAAAAGACACAGTAGAATAAAACATAGTGGAGATCACTTTATCACTAAACATGTATATTAGACTAAGCTAGGGAAGAGGCGAACACACTTCAGTTATCATATTATTATTATTATTATTATTATTATTATTATTATTATTATTATTATTACCAGACAATTTCTTCAGCACAATAAACAAAACTAAGGTCCAAAGCAAGAGCGCTTAACAAGTCGAGTCAAACCCTATCAAATAAATATGTTTTTTAAGTTTTTGCAGAAAGATTCAGCTGAGGCTGCCTCGGTCACGACATCAGGTAACTCGTTCCATAGCATCGGGTTAGCTTTGGAAAAGGACCTGTCACCGAACACAGGGGCCTTCGATGGTGGGGGACAATCAATCTCATTCGTTGGCCCAACCGGAGCCATGATCTCCATGCATTCGTGGTTGTTCGTATATAGTAGAAACATAAAAGTTAAAGAATCAACAATCGAAAATTATGCAAAACTCTATACATGTGTTTAGGGGTCAAATACAGTGCACAGTTCAGACCCAAAATGAAAAAAAGAAACACACATACAGAAGTCAGTAAATCCACTGACATCAAAAAACTTAACATAAAGTTATATGATTATATTTATTATGGTTATTTATATCATACAGCCAGTGGCGTATTTAGAATTTTGGTAAGGGGGGGCCAGACACTTTCGACCTGACAAGTTACAACTTTGGAAAAAGTTGACGACCTTTTTTTTTGCTTGTCAGGGTCACAGGACAGGCTAGGCCAAGACCAAAGGGGGGCATGGCCCAAATGGCCCAATGGTAAATACGCCACTGCATACAGCAATATTTATGTCAAGAAAGAAACAAAAACTTTTTACTGAGAGTACATAGAAATATTTGTTGATACCAAAAAAGTGATTAGAAGATAGTTTACAAGTTCAGGGTAGACAGGAAATCAGTAAGGATCACGTAATCATCTGAGCCACATCAAGTAAACAGGAAAAACTATCCAAGTACACTTGAATAGCAGCATTAGGCCTATCTTCAAAATGACTTGTCTAAATCAAAACAAACCTTGTTACCTTTAAGCACAAAATTAGTTTTAAAGGCATAAACATAGGAGAGGAGTAAGGCAGGGATGTCCACTGTCACCGCTGTTGTTTAACATATACATCGAAGAATTAGTACAAGAGGCGATGGAGAATACAGATAAGGAGTAAAAGTCGGAGGAGTACTACTAAAGGCGCTGCGCCATGAGACGATCAGGCCATGCTAGCAAGCAATCAAAAAGGGCTTCAGGAAGTAATGGATAAACTGATACAAGTGTCAGAAAAGTATGGAATGAGAATCAATACAAAAAAGACTAAAGTTATGGTGATAAGTAAAAAAGAAGGAATGAGAGTAGACATAAAGGTTTACAGACAGATCATAGAGCAAGTGAAGGAATTTAGCTATCTAGGAAGTCTGATAACAACTGATGCCAGATGCAATAAAGAGATAAGAAGACGTATAGCAATAGCAAAGGAAGCTTTTTACAAGAGAAAGGAGCTGATGCAAAGTAAACTAAAACTAAACCTAAAAAAGAGATTGGTAAAAGCATTGATATGGAGTGTGGCGTTGTATGGGGCGGAGACGTGGACAATGAGAAAGGAAGATATAAAACGATTAGAGGCTTTTGAAATGTGGATTTGGAGGAAAATGCTAAAAGTAAAATACACAGAGCATAAAACAAACGAGGAAGTCATGAAGGAGATAGAGGAAGAAAGAAGCCTGATAGATACAATCTGGAAAAGGCAGAGAAATTGGATGGGACATGTCCTCCGGCATGACTCTCTACTAAGAACAATAATCGAAGGAAAAATGGAGGGAAAGAGAGTGAGAGGTAGACCGAGAAAGATGATGTTGGAGTGGATGATGAATAAAGGATATCAGGAACTCAAAGAAGAAGCAAGCAATCGATCGGAGTGGAGAAACTGGATACCTGGACCTGTCGAGAGACAGAAACACTGATGAAACATAGGTAATATTCAATAGGAGGAGAGAGAAAAATAGGAAGAAGTAGAATAAGAGGAGAGAATGATGGGAAGCAGTACCTGCATCCCCATTACAGTGAACAGTAGATAGGGAGAATTAAACATATTTGAGATATAGTTAACATTATTTGGTGCATCATCAATTTAAACTTAAAGGCATCAATCTTCAAAGAGAGAACCTCAGGAGCTAGTAACAATCTTAATCATTAACCCAGGTACCTATTAAAGGTAACATACAGTCATTGACTGAATCATGTGACTGAGTCATAATGTCAGGTCATTAACCCAGGCACATTATCAATGGTAGAATACACTGAGTCATTGACTGAGTCATGTAACTGAGTCATAAAGACACTAAATCATAAAACAGAATGGGACTAAGAAAATGCAGTAGTCAAATTCATGAAGTTTGTCCAGATTGGTGATTCTTACTGGGGTTGATGTAATTGCTTTCTTTATGTAAGTCTCTCCTTTGAAGACCCAGGTCAAGATGATTTTATTGTCTCTAACCATGGATCTTGCTGTGTATGATATTTCAGCATTTATATTTGATTGTCTTTCGTTGTAGTACACTGCACTATGTGAGGCTCCATTCTTAGTATGTTGCTTTCTTTTGAACTTCGATTTGCACTTCGAAATTTCATTTCTCTTGTACATAGAAACAAAACTTATTACAATAGGCGGTGGAGACTTCATACCTGGTTTGCTTTTCAGCCTGAAAATGGAATTGATATCAGTTCTGTCAATACAGATATTCAGGTCCTCCTTAATCTGTTTACTCACCAAGTCAATTATAGAGCTTTAAATTTTACTTGAGGAAGGATTATTTTCTTCTTCCATAGTTGCACCCTGTCTGTTGTCTTGTAGACCAAATATGACTAAGTCTTTTTGTAAGTTGTTGTTTTCCAGTTTGTTAATTCTTTCATCCATGGTCGTTATTTGATTATTACTTTTGGAAGGTAAATCCTTGATGGAACCTGAGGCCAATTTCTCTACATCAGTCAGAATGTCTTTTTTTAGATCAGCAATGATTTCTTTGATTTTAATTTCCATCTGATCATTAATTATTTTAATAACTTTATCATGTAATCTGGTTGTGAAAGCCTCAACCACCCTATCATCATACAAGGCTTCAACGATGTCTTACATTTTGATAGACTTCTTTGACATAATGAGCATAAAATATTACCAGCAGATGAGATGAGGGAGACAGAAATTCAAGTCGTGCCACAGGAACAAAATTATTTATCCAGTGTGAATATCACCACCAACCATACTCGTTAAGTGAACAACAGCACCATCCGTTATCACTACCGTCAATACTCATTAAGTGAAAGCCATTGAAGTATTATGCCCACCTACGCATGAGAGCAAATCGGAAGATTAATTCATTCACGAGACGTGAATATTCCACGGAAATACTCCACAGAATTAAATAAAACCACAAGCCAAACAAAAGACAACTTTTCGAGGACTGTTGTAGAAAGTCAGACAATTTATTTAGTCAATTTAATGCCTATTTTATGTGTATTTTTAGAATTTTCAGAAACAAGACTCCATCTTGACTTGACCATAGAGTTCAATAGATTGATTGATTGTTTGATTGACATGAATTAATATTTGTGCACTGACACCTATAAATCAGTAGTGCTGTTACGGTTTCACCTCGTGCAGTCTCGGTCGGTTTCGTTTCGGTTTGGACCGAAAAACCGCGGTTTCAGTTCGGTTCGGTTTTTAACCTAGGTTAGGTTAGGGTTAACCTAACCCTAACCCTAGGGTTAGCGATAGGTTAACCTAACCCTATGACCTCTTTTTGCTTTCAGGGATTTTGGAGAGGAAAAATGATACAATTATGACCTCTTTTTGCTTGTCAGGGTTTTTCGAGAGGAAAAAATACAAGGATGACCTTTTTGAGGACTTTAATAAGAAATAAAAAATAAAATAACGTTACGCGATTTTTGAAAATGGGGGGTCGGCCCGTTGTGACGTCATATTTTAGGGGTCTGACGTTGCGTGACGTAGGGGGGGTAAAAAGTGACAAATTCGCGTGACGTCATTTATGGACGGCCCCTTTATTTAAGTCACCTTCTCTTTTCAGTTGATGCAATTGCCAATATAGGCCTAATTTTAAACTCGGCATGATTTAAAGTGGCTTAGGAGGCATTCCTGCACGTGTGAAAGCCACTAGGGGCACTAACAGGGCTTGAACCCGTTCCGTTAGCCTCAGGGATATTTCTAGGATTGTAGATTTGGGGGTGGGGGTGTCTACCTCAATTTTGAAGGTATCCGGAGCTAATTGGCATTCCACACTAAACTGGCACTGCGCGAAACTACTAATGCAGCCATTTTAAAATTGTTTTTACTGATTTCAATAATGACGTCAGACTCTGACTCATCATAGAAATATAGACATGCCAGAAGAACAACACTCGTTATTTTAGCGTTTAAAAGCTGTGCATTGATTGAACTGCATTCAAAATGCATTAAATGCATTTAATGCATTGAAAAAAGATCATAGGGTTAGTGTTAACCCTAACCCTAACCTAGGGTTAAAACGGAATAAAACCGTCCAATTTGCATGGTCAAAACCGCGGTTTCGGTTCGGTTCGGTTTTGACCGAAAAACCGCGGTTTCGGTTCAGTTCGGTTAACCGTAACAGCACTATAAATCAGTCAAATTATATGTAATTAAAGGAACTAATCAATGACTTCATGCAATGTGATGTCAAATGCAGTTGATGCTTGCATAGTTTGCATAGCTTATTTGACAATTGACTGATTGATTATTTTAATGAGGTAATGAAGCTGTTGACATTAGTCATTGTGAAACAGGCTTGTTTAACTGTAATTTCAAATTAGAGTTATATTTAACAATTACATAAAAACAAAATAAACTGGTTAACCTAGTTTTATAATTCACATTATTATCTTTTATTTTGGTATTATGCTCTTTGGTGTTATTCATATTTCTTGTTTTTTCAAAAGACTTTATGAAGGCTGGACAGTCTCAAACATGAAGGCCATCCAAACTTTTCCTACTCATAGACAGAAATAGAATTACAGTGACTTCAGAGATGAACTCATTTCTGTTTATCACTCACCTAGCATAATTACTTGAATGAAAATATTTGCACTGAATGTGAATTATTCAGTACAACTCTGTTTTGAGGGTTGGATAATTGATTTTCATTAAAAAAATTTCTCATATACATGCATACTCTATTATAGCAAAATGGTATTGCCAGCAACTATCGAGATGCATATATACCAAATCCATCCTGCATGGAGTTTCAGAAATATGAATGGATTGGAAAGCTTATGGGAGCATGCATCAGAAGTAATGAACGCTTGGTAATTAATTTTGTTTTCTTTCTTGATCATTGATGACTACTATGACCAAAGAGCTATTAATTTCCATGAATTTTTATAATCAGAAAGTGATCATGAAATGAGAGCTTGCGAGATCTCTGATGACATCGATCTCATGTCCTTCACGTAAAGTGGACTACAAAATATGTTGAATACATTAAATGAAGAGAGCAAGAGGTTAAATCTGGAAATCAACATCAAAAAGACAAAGGTCATGGTGGCAGGTAGACTGGAAGAACTGGTGGGGTAATCACCTTAATCAGCACACTGTTGGAAACTGTCGAACAATTTGTTTATCTTGTCATCTGTGAATCTCAGGTTGTTCACCATCTCTCCATTGATCTTGACTCCTTTCCTCCTGTTCTCTCCTACATCCATTACCCTTTCTAGATGTGTGATGAAGCTTATAGTTGAGACTGAGTCTTCTTGTTTTGTTCTCTCTTTTTGCTCGAACCAGTTTCATAGTTCTTGTCCTACTATTACCGCTGCCTTTGTGGTTTTATACATGGTCTGTATTGTTTGTGTAGCTTTGATGTGTACCCCATAAGATTCCAATGTTGTCCATATCATTTGGCGTTCTGCCTTGTCAAACTCCTTCCTGAAGTCTATGAAGCAGCTGTATATTAGTTTGTTCTTTCTCCATGCTTTTTCCACACTGAGTCTCAATATCAATATTTGCTGCATAGTGCTTCTATCCTTTTGGAATCCTGCCTGCTCTTCTCCCAGGAATGGTTCTGTGCTTGTCTGTAGATGATCTAGTATTACATTGAGTAGTATTTTGTCATATGGTTTATGAGATATATTGTCCTGTAATTTCAGCATTCTTTTAAATCTCCTTTCTTTGCAATTGTTGCTATTATTGATTTGGTCCATTGATTTGGTCCATTCTTCTGGAACCTCCCTTATTCCTATATCTCCCTTATAAGCTGATATATCTCTTCCTCCAGATGTTCTCTGCCCGCTTTCAAGATTTCAACAATTCCATCGGTTCCTGGGCTCTTCTTGTTTTTTTAGCTTTCATAATGCTCTGTGCACCTCTTCTCTGAATGGAGGTAGTTCTTTGTCCTCCATCGGTGGCGCAATGTCTTTCAGTTTCCTCCTGATCTCTTATCTTCTGTTTGTCGTCTCTCTTGTTTGTGGCTATAGAGTTCTTTGCAGTATTCCATCCATCTCTTTTTTATCTCTTCTTTCTCTGTCAAGATTTTTCCCTCTTTACTCTTTATCATTCTTGTTCTTGTTTGCCACTTTCCTCCAAGTTCTTTTATTAGTTGGTATGTCTATTTTGTTTTCTTCTCATCTGAAGTTCTTTGTATTTCCCTACAGTGTTCTTTCATCCATTTCTATTTGTGTGCTCTCGCAGCATGTCTTACTTTGTTGCATTTCTTCTTATATAATTCATTGGCTGTTTATGATAGGTGTTGTATTTTTGGTTGTCTTTTCTCATCTGCCCAGCATTTGTGCTGTGGTGTATGGTTTCCTCCTCTTCTTAGTTACTGAAAGTATTTCCTGCATTGTTTGTTTTACATATTTCTGCAGTTTTTCAATTCTGTTTTCCATGCTGTTATCTTTCTGTCTTGTTGTTTCTGTGTTCAACTCTGTTAAATGCTTAGCGAAGTCACACTTGGGTTATTCCTGTTCTTGTGCTTCTGTGTCTTAATGCTTTGTTATCTGCCTTATTCCGTTTCTTTTTAGCCAAGTTGTAGTTTTGCCATCACCAATCTGTGGTCTGAAGAGATGTCTGCTCCTTGGTATTTAACCAATCTGTGGTCTGAAGAGATGTCTGCTCCTTGGTATTTTTGGCAGTTTCCATCTTTTATCTATCAGTATCAAGTCAATCATGTTATGATGTTCTCCTGATGGTTTTTTCATGTCCATTTTTCTACTCCTTCTGCAGTGATTGGCAACTAGTTAACTAATTAGTTGCTAACTAAAAGTTTAACTACATTTTTTTAGTTATCTTCATAGTTTAATTAAATGTAAATAGTTTAGTTAAAATGCTAACTAGTTTAACTGAAAAATTTTAGTTATTAACTAAATAGTTTAATTAAAACTTTTTAGTTGGTGTCCCGAATTCTCAATAACAATCCCTTTTCAATCTTTTCTTTTCTGGGTCATTTTTCCAAACAAACTTGACAAACTTGTGTTCCTGCAGTTTAGACTAAGACTTAATATTAAATAGACAATAATTAATTAATGATTTCAATGGTTTATTTACTGATATGTTAATGTTGCGAGCATCGTCTATATTTTCATACCTAGGAAATAGTTGTAAAATTAGTTGTAAACTTAGTTGCAAAACGTTTAACTGTATTTTTTTAGTTTAGTTAACTATTTTAGAAAGTTAGTTTGCAACTAAAAGTTATTTCTAGTTTAAATTTAGTTATAGTTTAACTAATGATTTTTAGTTAGTTGCCCATCACTGTCCTTCTGTTCGAAGCATGTGTTACCTATTATCATGTGTATCCAGCAGTCTCTCTCCTCTCTCATTCTGGTTGCCGTAGCCATATCATCCCATCACTACTTTCCCTCTATTGTTATCCTTCCCTACTTTGGCGTTCCAATCTCTGATGTTTAATTTCACTTCTTTCTTCCCTATTTCTCTCAGGGTGGTTTTGAGCTGCTCATAGAAGTCCTCTAATTCCTCTTCCATGTTCTCTGTTGTTGATTTATATACCTGGATAACCCTGTTGTTGAATGGTTTTCCTTTAAATTTTTCTGCTATTCTGGGGTTTACTGGTTTGTAGCTGATTAGTGCCTTTGTTGCCTTCTTGCTCAAGTAGAATCCTCCTTCTCTTTCATGGTCATTTTCCTCTCTGCTCCAGATTATTTCACCTCCATTTACTGTAGTTCTTTTGCTCCAGTCTACCTCATTTCCACCAACCCCGACACATTGCAGTCATCTCTCTTCATTTCATGTTGTAATAGTTCCAGTTTTCCTGTGCTCCAAAGAGTTCCTATGTGGTTTTGATCTACTATAACAAAGAATAGCATTGACTCATTATTACAAATTAGGTTTTTTGTATTCATAAAGCAACTTTGTATTGTAGTCAATGACATTATCACCATTTTTTTGGAAAATGCTTGCTGAAAGTGAACCCACATGGCTTGATTACATGTCTGTTGATGAGACTGAGGTAGGCATATTTTTGTTATAATTAATCAAGTTTTAGGTTCGTGTGCAACTACTATTTATTCTGAATTTCTGAATGTTAGAATTCTTGGGCTATAAACATACGGTACATTTATGTATTAGCATGAAGTGGTTGCCATTTGGATTATATTGTACTGGTAAACAATCTTTTCATCAATAATGGCAGAGAATTTCAATGGCAATCCATTTTCAAAGTCGACCTTCAATTGCCTATGCGGATATTCAGCAACACTCCAAAAGGTTTCATTCACAGCTTCTGTCTTTAAGCCAAAGCGGTACGGTAGTCGTCTAATGTATGGTCAGACTAAGAGCCCATAAGCCAGTTTTTTAAAACAATTAGCTGGCTTAATAGAATTTATGGCTGCTTTTCAGCTAAGCTGAAAAATTAGTGAACTAGCATTTTTGGCTACAAATTTGTCTGATTTTATAATTTTTGGGCTTGATTTTTATAATTTTTTGGCCTGAATAATCACTATTTCTAAGCTTTACTTCAGTTGAGTAATTCAGTATGCCATTACTACGCATTACATTCATTACTGTAAGATGGTCTATTCAATTTTTTGAGTGGGAGACACTTGCCATCATCATTTGTGGTTTATCTCTGACTGATAATTATTTTCCAGATCTGTATAAATGTGCAACACCTGCACCTTAAGCTATGCTCAATAGCAAAAATTTTTGCTAGCCACATATTTTTTGAGGGTGTTCCATCATCAATCACGCATAGCCAGAGCTAGTGGCCGTTGCAATTGCTCTCCATAATGTTCTGTCCTGAGCACACTGGAGTGCTTCGGTGGCTAGTAGCCTACAATCATCACAGATTTCATGAAGCCAGGTGGTCAGTGATCTTCCTCGAGATCTATGACAATCAAGGGCATCTGTGATGCCATCTTGGACAGATGCAGCTAGGTGTAGTGTCGCAGAGGCAGGTACTTCGATCAGGAGTCATGCTACATGTCTGAAGAGACCAAGACACCGACAACGGATTTGTGAATGCATAGTCTCCTGCTCTGATCGTGAATAAATCTCGTCATTGCGTACAAAGTCGAACCCTCTAACATTCAAGATCCAGTTCTGGGCCTTTGTGTGGAATGCCTCAATTTTCTGCCAGTCTCGACTGGTCATCTCACTGCTATAGAGAAGAACTGGGACAACCAGAGAGGTGTACATCCGGAATTTGGTTTTAGGGCTTAGATTCTGTTGCCTCCAGATTCTGTCAAGTTAATTCATAGCAGAGGAGGCAATACCTATGTGGCAAAGAGACTCCTCTCGCAAGTTAGCCGTGCTGTATATGTTTGAGCCAAGATAGCAGAACAAATCAACCTGTTCCACGGTTTCTGAGCTAATGGAGATAGGTGTCTTGATGTGACCAAAGCCGAGGTTCTGGATTTTTGTTTTAGCCCACAAGATGTGGAGGCAAATTTGGAGGCCTCAGTTTCCATCCACAGTAGGATATCTCAAAGCTTCTCGTGACTTTTACGGTTATTTATGACTAAATATTTTCAGCTTGTCACAATATTATGGCAGTTTTATGGCTACAACTGTATATTTTTGGCTAGGCTTGTGGGTCTAGTCAGACTGGATTTGGCATTGCAAAGCATTCACATTGTGGACTGTTTTGCTACAGTGGAATTGCCACTGGAAGTCATTAGAGAGACTGAGTCTAAGTCAGATTACCACCTCTTGTAACAATGAATCATCTCATGAGCCAGAGAGTTTTAGTGTCATGTGATCCATACCAACAGTTTTAAGTCAGAGGAGACCACCAAAATGTGCAAATAACACAAGAACACCACTAGCATTGGTTCACAGACATATCACCGGTGTTTCATTACTTTTTTTACAGCTGTCCCAAAAGCACATAACTTCGGTTACAGATTTTTCAAACATTAAAAGGACTTAACACCAATGCAGAGTTCCACATTGAATTTTTTGTTTTTAATATCAGATCAATTACTAATCAAATTATTGTTAGATATTATATTCTGCTAGAGAACAATATAAACCTACTGGCTGTAAATGAAACCTGGCATGAAAATGAAGACTCTGTCACTATTAAACAGCTGAGAACTTCTGGTTTTAAAATAAAGTAAAATCTTTTTTATTTCCTTCTGTCGTTCCCTACTGGGTTGGATGATAGGTCTTAATGAGTTACTTCCACTTCTGTCTGTGTCTTGCAGCCATGGTCATTTGGATGAAGTTCACTTGCATTTCTTCTGCATCCTCTTTTAAGTTTTTTTATCCATGTTTTTCTTGGTCTTCCTTTTTTCCTTTTCCCTTTAACATAGTTATATACTGTATGGTGTTTTCTTTGGTAGTCTTTCTTCTTTCATTCTTTCAACATGACTAAGCCATTTCAGTCTTCGTTTCTGTACTGATTCAAGTATCGTTTTTTTTGTTGCTCTGTCTTTTCTCTGATCATTTTGTTTCTTATTCTTTGTCTTCTGCTTACTCCTGCTATTCCTTTTAACCTGTTCATTTCTGCAGTCATTAATCTTTCATCCTTTATGGTCCAGCATTCTGATCCATATAATAATATTGGTTTGACAGTGTTCATACCGATGGCTGACCTCCGTTGATCTATCACTAACGATCGGTCACCTCACAGTGCCACAACGATCATCGTGGCTGTACCCACCATCAGCCAGTCGTCCATCTTAAATAATAATTCTCTATGTAAGGTAAGGTAAGGTAAGTTTGTCAGTCATGATACTTGGCAGATGTTGGAGGACGTTGTTGCCATTGACAGCAAAACCTTATAATCGACGGAGCATTTGACGAAGCATCTTCATTGCAGTTTGACGAATCGTCCTGATTGCCTGCACGTTGTACGGCACCACTGGGGGTGCAGTACCCTGTGTAGCACCGTAGGCCCTACTGGGGACACAGTTTCCCGTCTTGGGCTGTAGCCTGTAGACCCTACTGGAAGGGAGTGCAGCCTCCCGTTGTAAACCAAGCCCCAACCGACGTGGGGGCCATAGGCCCAACTGGGGTGCAGCCTCCCATCGGAGACCAAGCCCCTGAGGGAGGCTGTAGGCCCCACTGAGGGGTGCAGCCCCACGTTTGGGACTTCAGGTGCTACTGAGGGCACACCCTCTTGTGGGAGATGTAGCCCAAGCCCCCACTGGGGGGGGCTGTACACTCCACCGGGGCACAGCTTCCGGGGAGAAAAAATCCCAACCCTCTTTGGGAGACAAAGCCCCTGTGGGCCTGTAAGCAAAAAAAGAAGCCATGTGCCCAAATAGGGCCAAAAGTAACACTGGAGGGCACATCTCCCGTGGGAGACCAGATCCCAATGGAATCGTAGGCCCAAACCGTAGTCGTAGGTTCTGTTATGAGATTTGGATTTTGGTGTTTATTTTAATTTCTTTAGAGTTCCAGATGTGTTTCAGTCTTCCCATTGTTTGTAATCCTTTTGCTATTTTCTCTTTGTTGTCTTCTTGGTGTCTTCCATTGCTTGTCATTTGTCATCCTACATATGTAAAGCTTTTGACCTGTTCAATTTCTGTACTTTATATTTCCATTGGTTGTTGGTTAATAGCACAATCACTAAATAATTATAACTACTGCTTAATTGTTTCTAGAAGAATTTGTTATAAAATTAAGCAAAAGGGCGAAATGTGTAGCTGGGTAAATAGAAATATGCCTTACTGTAAAAATATAAAATTGAAATGACTGAGTTATGATGATTCAATTTGAATGCTAGATATTGGTAGCCAGTTGCATAGTAGAGCTTTTGCTTTATATTATAAATTGATAATTACAATAATAATGTTTTGCTGACACAAACACTCAAATTTGATTCATTTTAATCCCACCTAAACATCTCCAGTCCATGTGCATCTTTCAAGAAATTGTATAGATGTGTTGGCTTAAATTTTATTTCAGTTGAAATTGAAATTATTTGCTTTCCATGACATTCATTGATTAATAATTATTGGAACATTTGATGTACAATTCGAGCATTCGATTTCGGTAGACCAAGTGTCGGTCATAGGATGATCAGGTGTCCTGGATTGGCCGGGACAGTCCCAGAATGGAATAAAATGTCCCGTGTCCCAGACAGGTCCTTTCCGGGACAATGAGACGTCCCAGAATGGATTTTTCCATAATTAAATACCTATATTTTTGCTATTCTATTTTGCAACCATCAGAACCTAATATAAAAGCCAACAAATATACAGCACCACTTGTAAAAGGTAAAGGTAGGTCCCGTATTTGAATCCGAGCGTTGGGTTCCGGCACTTATCTCCGGCCTGGGCAATCAGCGACATAGGTGGAATAAACCATTCATCTGGGGTAGGTTGCCATTACTTTCTCCAGACCCATGTTTTACCTTGCAGCTTAATGCTGCTCCTCAGTTTACCACCGCCCTCTAGCAAGTAAGGCTGAGTTGACCTTAGGGCTCCTGCAGGAATTGAACCCATGACCTCCTGCTCCATCGTCCAACGTTGTTACCACTCTGCTATCTTCCTGCCACTGTATCTTTTGTAAATTTGGCATGTATGCGCTATATAAGCAAATTTATTTATGTAAATTCTATTCACTTGATTGACAATGATTGGTTCCTTTTGAGCGGGTGGTTATGACAATGCAAAGCTTAAAACTGGCAGACTACCATGAGTATGGCTTTGGAATGTTATTAAAATACATATGTTAATTATTAATATTTCTAACTTCAGTTTAATCAAGTTCTAGTCTTGTCTATTGGACATCTAGTTTTCTCCTGTTTGTCATTTGTAAATTTGTAAATTGCAACCAATTTGTTTATCGTCATTGTATCAAATTAACAGTATTTTACCATGAGCACTGCCTAATTCGAAGTAATTTTATATTGAGTGTTAGCAATAGATTTGACAAATTTGCAATTTTTTGGCTCATTTTTTTACAATTAAAAATGACACATAACTATGATTGCAATGACAAGAGGATCATTTTGATGTAAAGCATTCCAAATATATTTTACTTGAGGAAAGTTTCAAGTTGAGGAACTGCACAATTTGCGCATGTGTGATACTTTACCAATATGCCCAATTGCTATTATTATGTATTTGACTTAGGCTTTGACAGTACTATGGCTACTACTATCATGGCGTCAGTGGCGTAGCCAAGGGAGAGGTTTGGAGTTAAAACCCCCCTTGGCTGCCAACAAAAAAATTTTTACATGCTTTTCCATACAATTTTCATTTTCAGACGCAATTTTGGGATCAAACCCCCACTTGGCTGGTTGCCGATTGAAAAAATTTCTAAGTGCTATAGAAAATAGAAAAAAATTAGAAAGAATACAAAGGTGATGACCTTTTTTGCTTGTCAGCTCATAAAAAGAAAAAATAAGAAAATTTTTGCAAAGTTTGGTCAAGATCGAAACCAAAACCCCCCTTCTGGATATCCTGGCTATGCCACTGCATGGCATCCCGGAATGGTGTAAAAGAAATCTGGTCACCCTAGTCGGTCATCAATTGCGCAATAGACCTATTGTCAGTAGACCAATTGTTGTAGTAGACCTATTGTCGGTCGACCAAAAGTCTGTAGGCGAATTGTTGTAGATGAAAAGTCTGTAGACGAATTGTCATGGAACCTTAGGGTATGCGCAGTATACTTAGGTATACTCGTAGACTCCTACTTTAATGATAGTAGTACTCTAAAATTGCTTGAAAGTTTTTTCAATATCTGTATTGACTTTATAACACAAATATAAAATAAATCTAATTCTTTAGGTTAAAACTTTGATTGAAATGGAGAAAATGGGTGAAGCAGCCTACACGGCTTACTTTGGTGAGATGAGAACATGGACAGTGGTACTGAGTGATGGTACTTCTTTATTTCTAAAGACAAATGGAGATAATCAGACAGTTTCCTATGGTGACAGACTAGAATATATACGGCTCGTAAAGGAAGGACGAATGACTGAAAGCATTCACCAGGTAAACTTGTTAAATTAAATTTTAACAAAACCAGTTATTGTTTTATCATTTCATTATATACACGTATATGTTTGTCCTTCTTTATATGTATATTTAATATGTGTATTGTCCTTTCAAGTTCACCATGTGAGGAAGGTAATTAGGGTTACCATACGTCCGGGTTTCCCCGGACATGTCCTCTTTTTGGGCCCATGTCCGGGCGTCTGGGCGGCTTTTCAGACAAAGTCCGGGTTTGTCCGGTTTTTGGCCAGTCCCGATTTTTAACGCATGGAATGCTGTATATTAACTGTATTAACACAGCGTTTTTGTCAGTCGCCATTATTAACAGGTTGAATACCATCACAATAAGCGATCCATGGCTATATTTAGCTCAATTTAGCATTCGTCATCAGAAATTCTGCTTCCAAGCGCCATTTTTACACTGGATTAGATGCGCACGTCGAAACGCCGAAATATGTTCAGTGTTAACGTGAAACTTCACATACTCTTACAAACAAATTTCTCGTAAAACCGGCTTCGAAAAGCTTAAAGTTTAAAGTTTATATGTACAGCACTTTAGTGGTGGTTCCAGGATTTCTTGGAGGGGGATGATTCCGGATGAAATTAATTCATAGGATGTTGGTGGGGAGATGAAAAGAGAAGAAACAAAATCAATAAACTTTGTCGAAAAAAGACTTACAAACGGGAAATTTTCCCCTACCGAAAAATAGGTCGATAAGCAAAAGAGGCCATCCGCAGGTTTCCGCATATTTTTACTAGACCTTTACCTAAACATAGGCTTGACAAGCAAAAAAAAGTCCGGTGGGGGAAGCATCTCCATTCTCCACTCGTCCCCCACGTGTAACCGCTACTGCAGCACTTAATATTGGTAAGATTTGACGACTTTCTAGGGGCACCGCGAGTCCGCGACTACTCTGCCCAGGGGCCCGGAAACTTCAGAAAGTGTCCTCTTTTTCCATCTGACAATTATGGTAACCCTAAAGGTAATCAATTTCCAACATTGTGCACTAATGCTGTTCCTCTCAAAGGCTTTTTAACCCTATAAAGCCTTTTTGTAAATGTTGTTGATGTTGTCTTACTTTCTCCATTCCTATTTTTAGAATCACGATTTAATACCTAGTGTCTCATCCATTCTAAATCCTGCTTTTTTCTTATGCTATTTCTGTTTCTGTCTTTTGTCTAATCCTGTTTTGTATAGCTTTTAATATTATCTTGCTGGTATTAGAACAACACAATATACAACACAATAGTAGTACCTCAAATACTATATGGCTCCGACATATGGACGATAAAAAGAGGACGATGAAAAAAAGGCTAATTGTGGCAGAAATGTGCTCTTTGGGACAAACACTGGGGCAAGGATATTGCAAAAGCTAAAGAAATGAAGTTATCTGACAATTGGATTAGCTAAAAGATAGAAAAGATTAGAAGAAAATTAGCATGGTTTGGACATGTGTGCAGAATGGAAATCAACCGATGGCCATACAAAGCTCTACACATAAAGATACAGGGAAAGAAAATAAAAGGAAGACCGAATAAATAGTGGATTGACATCATCAAGTCAAGCAAAACAAAGAAAACAGTGGAAACATTTCCTATGTAGCTATTGCAGCTATTAGCTGGCAGAGAGCTGAGATGATGGTGATGATGATGGTGGTGATGGTATTAGAACAAGATCTGATGATGATATTAGAAACAAGATCTTCTTATTTTGTGCTATAGCGATGCTTTCACACACAATGACAGCCCCAACAATTTCTTCCACTCCTGTCTGTGTTCTGCTGCTCTTATTGCTTGAACTGGGTTTACATTTAAATCTTGACAGTCGTTCTCTATAAAGTCCATCCATCTTTTCTGTGGTCTGCCTCTCTCTCTCTGTGCCCTTGTATTCTGTCATGTAGGCCAACATTCCCTCTAAAAACTTGCTGGTTTCTGTGCAAAGTTCCAAATTTTTATGCAAAAAAGCTACTGTGAATTTTTGTGCAAAATCTTGCCGAGGATTTAAAACTTTCAAGGACAAATGAGTATATAAGAGTACCGTATATACTTGTGGATAAGTCGAGAAATTTATGCCTAAAAATTCGCTTAAAAACGCATAGTCGGCTTATCTGCGAGTCAATGCAATTTTCCAAAGAATTTTTGTAAAAAACACATTTCTTATGAATTACAACAATAAGCCATGTTGTGTCTGCCAATATTTAAAGATGCTTCCATCAAAAGATGCTGGACGACTGGCTCCTTTCTTAAGTAGGTACCATCGCTCTATGGCAGTTACCTTTGGTTATCAATTAATTGTGGACCAACCAGGTAAGCAATTTCCACTGAGTACCGAATCTGAGGTGTGCCATTTGCCGGAACCGGGTACGAACTGAGTAGTAATAGTAACGGTAACTCCGAGTCCAGAGAGAAATTAAGAACTGGGACAACCAGAGAGGTGTACATCCGGAATTTGGTTTTAAGGTTTAGATTCTGTTGCCTCCAGATTCTGTCAAGTAGATTCATGGCAGGGAAGGCAATACCTATGTGGCAAATAGACTCCTCTCGTGAGTTATCCATGCTGTGCATGTTTGAGCCAAGATAACAGAACAAATCAACCTGTTCCATGGTTTCTGAGCCAATGGAGATAGGTGTCTTGATGTGACCAAAGCCGAGGTTCTGGGTCTTTGTTTTAGCCCACGAGATGTGAAGGCAGAATTTGAAGGCCTCGGTTTCTATCCACAGTAGGATATCTCAAACCTTCTCTTGACTTTCATTGAAAAGAGCAGCATCGCCGGCATAATTGAGATCTGTAAATTTGTAAGCATCCAATTGAACGTCTGTGCTAGGCCCGCTCCTTTTTATTCTGTATGTGGCAGACATTGGACGGATTGTCGAGGAGTGCGGGCTAGATCCTGGCCTCTTGTCCAGCCGGGGATACGGAACAACTACATGACCGCGTCACAGCGTGCATAACCAAAATCCAAACTCTGGACTGAGGCAAATCGTCTGGCTCTCAGCCCAGCCAAGACGGAAGACCTCTGGATTACCATCCCAAGGAAGATGCATCTAATCAATCATGCGCTGTTCATCATCAATCAGATCGCTATCATCCCGTCGGCGAGGTCTGCCTTCTCGGAGTTTTATTAGACGAATCGCTGTCACTCCATAGCCACTAACCATATCGGCATTGTAGCTCGCAATTCCTTCTACCAGCTCCAAGCGAGTAGACGGCTGGTGAGGTCGAAGGGCCGACAATACTGGAGGGGAGAGCTTGAGTCTTCCAAACTTGACTCAAAGCGGACGTGGAGAAATTTGGACAAGCTTTTTGGTAATGCCGACAATGACTCTCGCCCGCCTTCCAGTTTCTCGGCTGAAGACTTTCACCAGCACCTCGATGATAAAATTAACACTATCAGGCAAAGAACGTCGAATGCCCGACCTGCTGAGTACACCTTGTACACGGGGTCTTCCTTAAATGAGTTCTCTGCTTTGTCTACGGAGGAAGTCGTAGCGATCATCCGATCACTACCGAATAAGCAGTGCAAACTCGACCCACTCCCGGTGTGGCTGCTGAAGGAAGTCGTTGAAATGCTGTCTCCATTCCTTACGACGCTCCTGTCAACTTCTTTGCGAACAGGTGAATTTCCTTTGTCGTGGAAGCATGCGGTTGTGTACCCGCATCTCAAGCGACCTGGCTCTGATCCTGCTGAAGTAGCCAACTACGGCAATAGCATTCTTTTGGGCCTTCCTGCTAGCCAGCTGGACCGTCTACAGATGGTACTCAATGCCTCTGCCCGATTGATCTTCGGCGCTAGATGGAGTGATCATCTTACCCCTCTGCTGAAAGACAGGCTTCATTGGCTATGCATTCCAGAGCGTATAACCTATAAGCGATGTTGGCTAACATCTCGAGCTTTGTATGATCCAACTTTCCCCGGCTACCTCGCTGAACTAGTTCATAGGCCTTCGCCTACTGACCATCGTCATCAGCTCCAATCTGGTCACAGTGTTAAGCTGCTTGTTCCCCCTACCGCCAAGACCGTGCAACTTGGCGAGAGGTCCGTTACGCGTGGGAACCCTATCCTCTGGAACACCCTACCTAACAACGTGTCCATGGAAACTAACCTCAAATTGTTTGCGAGCTCAAGACGTACTTATTTAAGATCTCGTACTGTATAATGTAGCTTTTTGACTGTAAAGCGCTTTTGTCTTTGGCCTTCGTCATGTTTACGGCGCTCTATAAATTGTCATGTATAGAATAGAATAGAAGGCATACATTTTTCGACTTATTCGCAAGTATGTACAGTGGATGCCATTTAGACCTGGTACTTTTGAGAGCCAAGTTTACCCCCATTCTTGTTTTTGTAATTGCTGGTCTAAGTAAAAAATGCTCTGATTGGTTTCCTGCGATTAAAAGAATGAGTAGAGTTGCCAGACTTCGAGCATATTGGGGCATGTCCTCCTTTTTTACATCGTGTTGTCCATCTGGCAGGCACTGCCCTGAAATGTAAAATGTGTGGCTCTCTGTTTTCATCATCCACTAACTTCAATTTAAGCTGGGGTCTCCAACTCACGACCCACAATTTTTTTGGCCGAAGACAGTGGCTAGAAATGTTTTGACATTCTTTAAAATGAAGCACTTTGAAGCTTCCTTTACACTCAAAGGTGATACATCATACTTCATGAAATTCAAGAACAAAGAAGTTCATGAGTTTGTGGATGCAACTTTTGCCAGTAACCTATTTACCGTATAATGCCAAGTCGGTCGTGTGTGACCTTTCTTGTTGGAACCATCCATTATTCCCAGCATTATAGTCTTGATCTTTCTATCATCTTTCATACGACAAATATGTCCAAAGATATGCAGTTTCCTCTGCATCACTTTTTGCATCAAGGTTTCCTTTGGCTGGATTTTCGTGTATAGTTCCTCGTTGCTGATCTTTTCCACCCATCCAATTCTTTCAAATGCTAAAATTCTTCTCCAATTCTTTTGTGATGGTCTTGCATCCATACAAGAAGCTGCTGAAAATATATCTCTTGCAACAGTTGGAGAGTTTTACTTTACATTACTATATTTACTGCCGTCAGTAGAGTGTAATGACCAAGGCTGTTGCCTTTGTAGTCTGCCAGCTAATGCCGATCAGGTATTTGTAACAGAACCAAGGTTTCAAGGCAAAACGGTCACTTTATTACTCTTGAGAGCAGGTGATGATGAGACCTCTTAAGGGCCCCTCATACAATTAGGGCAGGCCTTCCAACCAATCAGATCATGGTGGCTTCTGAAGGAGGCATTTTATCAATTAGATTAAATAAATGCAGCGAACATCGCCCATAGCATAAGTGACATAAAAAAATTATTTAACCGCCCTCTGCCGGATTTTTTGGGCGTAATGCATAAATTGCTTGTGCCATACCGCCGGATTTTTCCGGCAGTCTCGGCTACATGCTAAAACTACATGCTGGAAATTAGGGTTGGGGTCTGGGGTTGGGGAGTCAGCGGTTTTGTGGGATGGGTTTGGGTGGGGTAGGGTTTTGGTGGAGTGGTTGAGGTGGGGTATGAGATGGGGGCGGAGCAGTGGGTTGAGGTGGGGAGGTGTTGGAAAAGAAGTTGGGGATGGTGGTTGGATGAGGAAGAGGAGGAGAGGGGCTTGGAGCAGGGGTTTTGTAAGAGGAATGGGGCGGGCAGAAGGGGCCTGGAGCAGGTAGGGGCTGAGATGGGGTTGGAGCGGGGAGGGATTGAGAAAAGAGTGGTGGGACGACCATGTGGCGTCTGAAATATTTGTATGTATGCAGTGTTGGGTAGTAACAAGTTACTGTAACTAAGTTACTGTAACTTAGTTACCAAATCAGTAACTGTAACTGTAACTAGATACATTTTTTAATGTAACTAGTAACTGTAACTAGTTACTTTTTTGAGGAACTGTAACGGATATTTTATAGTTACTTTGCATGTTACTTTTTTATTTGTAATAGAATTTAGAATTTGATGAGCCAAAGTTCATAAACGCAGATGCAACAGCTCAAGTTGAGTTGTATCTGAGTGATCCATCACCAGATTTAAAAAGCCTGAATAAGGTGCCATTGATTAAGCAGCTATTCATAAAATACAACACATCATTACCATCTAGTGCACCAGTAGAGCGTTTATTTAGTTTAGGAAGTCAGATTCTGACCCCTAGATGCAACAGGATGACAGACGAACACTTTGAGCAGCAGCTTTTGCTGAGAGCCAATAGAATTCTTTTTATGTGAAGTTTTAACTTGCTAATGTCATCTGTGTTTTTAGCTTCATCTTATAACTTTAACGGTGTTTGCAGTTTCTGATTGTAACTTTTTAAGTATTGAACTATATTAGCTTGTTAATTTTCTTGCTGGCTAACAACCTAATATTCGTGGCTTAAAAGTTTTGTACTTACATTATTTATGGTTTCTGTATTTGATTACTATCAACTGTTTGCTTAGTTAAACTACTTGTGCTTTATTACTAATGTTGAACAACAAAACTAACGAAATGAAACTGTACGTACAAGAACTGTTATTCGACAACTGGTACTATATTGTAATGTATTTTTAACTACAAGTAACTGTAATTGTAACTAGTTACTTTTTTAAAAGTATCTTGTAACTATATCTAGTTACTTTTTTACTTAGTAACTTGTAACTGTATCTAGTTACAAATAAAAAGTAACTTACCCAACATTGTATGTATGGCAGTTAATTGGTTAATCAAAATAGCATAGAAAGCAGTAGCTTCATAGAACTATTGTAAAAAACCTCTAGAAAACATCCTCTTTTATTTGTCCTCCTTTTGTACATCTTTATTGCCTTTAGGGTCCTTCTCTGGTAATCCTAAGAATGAGACTAGGCTGCATTTAGTTGCCATATCTTTCCAGCATTCAAGCTGATGTGGTGGCTAGTAAAGGACTAGAAGAATTCATAAGAAGACTAGGAATTCTATGGCAAATTACAAACAATCTAAGATTTAGGAAAAAGTGATTGTAATCACTGGCACTTGTGTAATCAGTGGCACTGATTGTAATCAGTGCACTTGTGCTGCCTATGGCTCCTGGCAAAAATGCCACCCCAATTTCACTCTTATTACACCTGACAAGCCAAAAAAAGGTTGTCGCCGCTAAATTTGTAAATTTGCCGCCCCTTCTAAATTTTGCCACCCCTTCATCAAAACTCTTCCTCAACCCGACAAGCCAAAAAAAGGTCACTTCCAAAATTTGCCGCCCCCATCATTTGTGCCGCCCATGGCTAGAGCCATAGTAGCCATTGGAACGCTATACCTCTGATTGTAATGTATGGACTTTGTAAAAGTAATGCGAGAGGTGAGATATTGCTGGAATTTGCTCTAGAACCAAGCTGGCTATAATGGGACTGACATTATGGAAACAGAAAGAATGCCACCTTAATGAGTTGAATCATTACTGCTTTCTTGACTTGGACTTGCTTACTTTCTATTCCAATCACTTATTGTCTTATTCTTCTTCAGCCTGTATCACTCCTTGTGGAGTATAGTAACTTATTGTACCAATGAAATATGATATAATAAATAAGGATTTTCTTCTATATAGTTTTGCCTGTTTTATAAATGTTATATCATAATAGGTGGCTGCAATTCGAAAAGGACTTTTACAAGTAATCCCTAAGGTTCTACTTTGGCTTTTCACGCCATTTGAGCTTGAAATGAAAGTTTGTAGCACTCCTGAAATCCTTTTTGAAGACCTCAAGAAGCATGGTAAGTACTTAGAAAACTATTTATAAAGTATGATTTTTATAATTTAAATACAGATCAGTGGCTGCTGAAGCCATTTGTCTTAGAGTACTCATTTTCATTAATTGTCCTGCTTGTAGTTGTGTCTATAACAAACATGACCCTACTTGTCCGGACTACATCGCCTCCCTCCTACAGCGGACCGCGATGCTGGAATGACATCAGCTGCTCAGATCTGGCAGTCGAGTCAAATTGCTAGTGCCTCCCGGCCTCCCCCGTCTAAAACGGCTAAGTTTAGGGACAGGTTGGTTACACGGGGCAATCCAGAACTGTGGAACTCACTACCAGACTATGTCACAAACTCTGACTCTCTTGGAATTTTTCTACGTAATCTTAAGACTTACCTATTCACCATCGGGTATACGTAGAAACTCATTAAATTTATCATTTGGAGATGCAGTCTTGGTTCCACTTAAATCAGTTCGTAATTTGGGTATATCATTTGATACTGATTTATCGTTCAAGTCATAATTCTCTAAATTGTCACAGTCTTGTTTTGCATTCATGCGTCATTTTAGACGGATTTGTAAGACATTGGATACAAGGTCTTCAATAATCTTAGCAAATGCATTTATTTTGTCTAGAATCGACTATTGTAATTCACTTTTTTTTCAGGCTGCCGAAGTGTTCTCTTCAATGCCTCCAGACTATTCAGAATGCTGTTGTGAGAATTGTAATTCCAACGAAAAAATTTGATCACATTACCCCTGTCCTTCGTGAGTTGCATTGGCTCCCCATTGAACAACGTATTAATTTCAAAATTGCTACCCTCACTTTTAAGATACTAAGAAATCAGCATCCCACTTATCTTCGAGATATGCTATTGTATCATCAGCCATATATATCCATGAGGTCTGCAAATAAATGCCTTCTTGAAATTCCCTTGCGTCGCACTAAATCTGGGTGTAGAGCTTTTAGTTATGCATCCCCATCTGTTTGGAATTCCCTTCCACTTGATATTCGGATGGCCTCTTCTCTAGATATTTTTAGGCATCATCTTAAAACATATTTGTTTCCTCCTTAAGTCCTGGTGTTGCCCTGACTGATTTTTTTGGTTTTTGACCTGGACCGAATCGATCCTCCTCAGCTACAGTCTGCTCTGCCGATGAGCACTGCGGTTTGTGGTCTGAGGCGTCCCCGATGAACACCTATGTGTTTGAAATGGACGATAAAATTAATTTGAATTGAATTTGAATTTTGAATTGAATTTTATCCATTCTAGATCCAGTCTTATAGATAGGTATAACTTTGGCAATTATGATTTTTTTGGTGCTATGCCTGTGTAAAAATATGAATTTATTATATCAGATAATACTTCTGTTATGAGATCAGCACTTTTAATTATTAATATTTGATTGATTTCATCATAGCGAGAAGAGTTTTTAATTTTTAGGCTGGTAATAATATCTTTGATTTCAAGGGAATTAGTGGGAAGCAATTGAAAATTATGAGGAATTTTAACTTTTAAGAAGTAATCCATATTAGCATGGACGGACCAAAATAGACTATCTTTGAACCCGTCAAAAACCGAATTCCTCTGGCTGACCACTCCACGGAAACGTCACCTCATTGATCGCTCCGACTTCGTTGTGGAGGAGTCGTCATAGCACCTAGTAGACAGTTGCGTCTACTGGGTGTACTCCTGACGAGTCGCCACGTTTGAAGAACATCTGAATAACATTATCCGATTGAGCTATTACCACTTGCGCCGGATCAGACAAGTTCGCCGCTATCTGCCTACTCGCCGCGACGGACCTCGTCCGTGCACCAGTGGTCGCCGAGTCGACTACTGTAATAGTGTGCTATACGGCGCCCCACACAGTCAACTCAATCGACTTCAGGCGGTGCTGAACGTCTCGGCCCGCCTCATCTATCGCTCCAGATGGGGAGCACATATCACTCCACTCCTGAAGGACCGATTGCATTGGTTAAGGATCCGCGAGCGGGTAGCGTTCAGCGACATTGGCTGGCGTATCGCGCCCTAAACGACCCTCATTGCCCGACATATCTCTCCGAGCTGATCGTGAGAACTACAGCGATCGAACGCCGTTCCATACCGATCCGGACACAATGCTCAACTGGTTGTCCCTCCTCCTCTTCGGACAGTGGGTCTCGGAGACAGATCCTTCCGGCGTGGCAACCCTGCTTCGTGGAACCTGCTCCCGAAGACAGTCACAACTGAGTCACTCCCTGAGCGGTTCTGGAAGCAGTTGAAGACGCACCTGTTTAACAGCTCGTTTTTGTAAAGCGCTCTTGACTTTGCCTCGATTGACATGTTTACTGCACTTAAAAAAAATTGTCTTGCATAATAATAATAATAATAATCTACATCCGTTGGTGGATTAACATTGTTTGCAATGTTGATACCGACATTTGCAAAGTAGTTGTTTAAGTAATTTGCTGTAAGTTTAGGATTCATTTCTTTTTTGGATTCATCTGTTAATTTTATATCCTTATTTTTGGTTGTATTTTTATTTAATATGAGGTCAATCAACTCAGCTTGGCTGAATGGTTGGTGCATTCCAGCATCAACTTCTGGGGCCACAGAACAGAATACAAGGATTTGGGTACTGGATGGAATATTTTGTATTTGTGGACTTTCCTGCAATATTTACCAGGCAGAAGTAGCAGTCATCAACATGGCTTCAAGGCTCTCGCCACACCATTGGAACTCCAAAGCTAAGACTTTTTCTCTGACCTTCAGTCCATTGTCCGAGGTTTTCAACACATGTCCTGCACACTTTATGTGGTGCCTAAGGTTTTTCATGGTCACCCAATTTACCATAACTTCGAAACATACATGATAAGCTTTATGCACAAATTCAGACACATCGCTCCTTTGTTTGGGTGTTGCAAAACGACCACAAATGTAGCATCAGGATCATTCCTTCACCCTCCACAAAATGTTTCAGTGCTGGATGACATATTTCACAGAAAACTATTTAACAGGGTTAAATTTGCTGCGACTTGTAAGCCTCATGAACAACTGAATGCTGCCGTCAGTTTCATGCTGCTTGCGGTATGTAGGTCTATAGCCATTATATGCTGATGTCTGCAGTTAAAAACTGCCTATTAAGCTGGTGTCCTATTATATAGTTATACACATTGCATATTCAACAAAGCTAAATAATTATAATACCGGTGACCGGAAGATTCGGGACGGAAAATTCGGTACCGGAAAATTCAGTACCGGTCATGGAAGGTTCAGTATCGAATTTTCAGGACGGCAAAATTGGGACAGAAATGCCGGTAACGGCCCACATGGGGGGCCTGCTGGAGTTAGGGTTAGGTTAGGGTTAGGGTTAGGTGGTGAGGCGTCATCTGATCTGTATGTCAAACATGTACCGATTTATCTGGTACCGAATAATCCGGATTATCTGATACTGAATCTTCCACAAGTAAAATTTTGGTGCCAAATTTTCCGGTACCGAATGTTCCGAGAACCAATACATAATGCTATGTTATTACTGTAACAGTTTATCAAAAAACACAGAAAAACTGGACGTGGCTGGAGGAAACAGATGTGATTTTTTGATTCAGCACACCAAAATGCATAAAGATCACATGCTATCTTCAAGTCAGCAAAATTGATGTAGACCAGCTGTACATGTACCGATTTATCTGGTACCGAATAATCCGGATTATCTGATACCGAATCTTCCACAAGTAAAATTTTGGTGCCAAATTCTCCGGTACCGAATGTTCCGGGAACCAATACATAATGCTATGTTACTACTGTAACAGTTTATCAAAAAACACAGAAAAACTGGACGTGACTTGAGGAAACAGGTGTGATTTTTGATTCAGCCCACCAAAATGCATAAAGATCTCATGTTATCTTCAAGTCAGCAAAATTGATGTAGACCAGTGTTGTCTGTGAAGAAGTGAGGAAAAGTACTCAAGACATGTTGGATCATGAAGCGTTTGGAACGACAGCATGCTCCGCTTGTATGTAATCCTCTCAGGAACTTTCAGCCAGTGTAATTCGTTTTTCAGTAGCTGAGTGACATGCTCCCTCCATCTGAGTCTGTATACCAGCCTAACCAACGCATTTATCACCCTCTGCAAACGTCCAAGCTGTGTCTCAGGGAGACCAAGGACACTGTTGAATAGCCAATTCTCTGCAACACCATTGCCTGAACAAGCATTGTCGTCATACTTATCGAGAGATATGTCTGTATCTCCATGATTCATAGCAGTTGGTAGTAACACGACGCGGTCAGCTAGCTAATATGTCCAAGGAATGAGTGTCTCGTCGGGGCAAACTCCAAGGAGGCGAAGCTCGGCCGCTGGGTGGACCACAGTACCAGCCACTCGAATCAGTTATGAATTATAATTATTAATAGAAATATATGCATTACATATATTTCTCTTAATATCAATTTCATTATAAAAACATGCAGCCATGACTTTTGATTAATGCTTAGTTTATTTTTGATTACTTTTGTCAGTGATCATCAATGATTTGAGTTTTAAAGAGTCTCAAACTGTAAAATACCTTTGGAATGTTTTGGAGGATTTCTCCAGCACTGACAGAAGTCACTTTTTACGTTTTGCCACTGGAAGACGTCGTTTGCCAACTGATGTTTATGTATCAGAAAGGTAGCTTTATTAATTGTTACTTTGAATAAGTAAATTGCAAGTATTAATTATATATTGAACAAATGCATTATGTGTGTGTAGGCCTAATACTTGTGCTGGATCATGAAAGTATATTTATGGTCCATTTTAATTTTTGCTGATTTGTTCTAGCAAAGTCAACCTCAGCCTATAAATTTTTCATTGTAAAGTGTAAAGATATTTATGGTGTCAGACTTTACTTACAAATATGTGACTTCCGTTTACCAGTGCGTGTATGCGTGTTAGATTTTGTCACCATTCTCACCAGTTTTCGATGTTCTGCATTTGGATTTTGTACCAAATGAGAGGTCTGAGTTCTTGCTCATCAGTTTTCGTGGAGCTTACTCTGCCCTCTGTATTTTCCCAATTATTCTGGACATTTTCGGTCAGTCGTTATCGTCAAGTCTGCCATCTTGTGCACCACTTTGGCTTGCATCACCAGTGTGTGTTTGCTTGTCTGGAATATAGCCCTTCTTAGCAATTGTATGATTTAATTGACTAGTACTCCAGTCTTCACCGGAATTTCCATCTCTGTCAGATCTGATAAGTTCAGCGACGGGAACCTATTCAGAGACAGATTTTTCTCACAGAAGACCGCCTCGTGGGAATTCAACACCAGAATTTTCCACTTTACGATTTTCATCTACCATCAAGCGGACTATCAACATCTTCACTGGCGTCTCTGTGTTGTTGGTTGACATCCTGCGGAAAGCCGGTCTCTTAGGAATTTACCGGCGTATTTCGTCACAGCAGTGAACTTTTTTTTATCGTCCGAGTGGATTTTAAAGATCATTTTCCGATTTGCAGCAGCGTCAGCGCTGTCAACAGTGCTTCTGACATTGGCTTTGCCATGTCAACAGCGCTAACTGCAGGCAGTAGCGTTTCTGAGTGACTTTTAATTAAGACTAAAGAGGCACTATAAAGAAATCTATTTCATTACATTACATTACAACTTACTAAAAAATACAGGATATACTAAAGAGAGCCGTGATTACTGAAGAAACATGAATGCAAAATAGTGTGACATTCTGATTGGTAACCAGTAAAGTTCTTTCAACCTTTTAGCACAGGCATATTTACTATTTAGACATTAATGTAAGTTCTAGCCAGATAGTACTTTGAGGAGGACCCTGCTAGTAGTGAGTTGCAGTAATGAAGATAACTGGATAACAGAGCATTATGGAATAAGTATATTAGAAGGAACTAGGTGTCTGATTCTGTGGAGGTCATGAATATGGTAATGCACAGAATGGCTTATAGCATTTATACTTGGCTTAATGATAGACTAGAGTCAAAGAGTGCAGCACGTATGTTGCGCAGGCTCAACCACTCCGCCAACCTGTGTAGTACGTGGAGTTCCCCAAGGCTCTGTACTAGGGCCTATTCTCTTCGCGCTCTACGTCGCTGACTTCATTAGCATTGTCCAACGGTTTGGGCTCCAAGCACACCTCTACGCCGACGACACGCAAGTATATGGAAGCAGCCCTCCTGCAGCAGTTCATCTGCTCCAGCAGTGTGTCACTAGGTGCCTGGTCGAGGTGAACAGATGGCTGAAGTCACATCAGCTGCAACTCAATGCTGCCAAGACCAAAGTATTATGGATCGCCTCTGAGCATCAGAAACACTTGACACCGACAACCTGCATCAGTATCGATGGACTTGAGGTGCAACCAGTGTTGTCCGTCCGGAATCTCGGGATCCACATCAATAGCACATTATCAATGAAGACCCATGTCTCAAAGACAATTGCCAGCTGCTTCAATGCACTCCAGCTGATCAGAAGTGTACGAAGATCAGTGTCAGTCACCGCTCTCAAGTCACTGGTTTCATCATTGGTACTGACCAAACTAGACTATGGGAACGTGACACTTGCCGGATCACCGCAATACCTACCTGCTGGACCATCTCCAGGTCGTATTGAACGCAGCGGCGCAGTTGGTCTTCCAGGTCCCTTCTTGTGAACACATAACACCACTTCTATGAGACTTACACTGGCTATCAATACCAGAGTGGATTCAGTTTAAGTTGGCAACGCTGGCTTACTGCTGCCTGAATGGTATAGGCCCAGCGACAGAATTAGCACGGGTCGCAGATCAGGCAGGTCAGCGTTGCCTGAAATCTGCTGGAACCGCCTCTCTGGTCATTCCGTCAACGAGCCTTCGTATTGTAGGCGATCATGCCTTTCCCATGACTGCTGCAAGGGCATGGAACTGCCTGCCTTCTTCAGTTCAACTCTTCCCAAAGCCAGACACCTTAAAGAAGAGACTCAAAACTTGGCTATTTCGCACGAGCTATTGTAATTTATAATTTGTAATGTGTTCACTCAGTCTCCAGATTAGTTGCCACATTAATCTCTACGTTGAATAATAATAAAGACAATACCAAGGTTGCTCACAGACTCAGACCTTTGAATATCAAATTTGCTAGAAGAAAATTAAGACATACTAGCTGTAGGATTTAAGTTTTATCTGGATTGAGAAGTAATGAGTAGTTTGCTGTCAGACATTCAAATTGTACTGGCTCAAGCACATCAGACATTGATTGGAGGCAATTTAGAGCTGAAGGTTGATTAACTCTTTTGCGGCTATTGAGGTCATTTTTGACCGCACAACAAAAATGCAGCCATTTCTAAATATAGACCACTATATTTAGGTTCTAGGGTTACCCTACCCGTACCCGCAGGTACGGGTAAGGTACATTTTTTCAGGTATGGGTCGGATACGGGTATAGCACTACGGGTACGGGTATAGCGCAGACAGGTACTGGTATACCCGTTTTTACCCGAAAAAAATATTTTTTTTCATTTCTCACTACTATAGCAAATTAGCAGTGCAGTAATAGAAAAATATTATTGAGTAAAGTGTATTAGTGTAACTTGTATATCGCATTCAGTTTGTCAGACAGTTATATGCCACTGCATGCATTTTACTTACTGACAGCATAAAGGAAATACAGATGACGTCATCTGACATCATCAGTAAAGTAGTGTATAATAATAAATCTATAATTTTAATGGCATCCTCCAACTCCTCCAACGAGAGAGTTCCTTTGGTAAATCGTTTTGTTGTTTAACTTCAGCTCTAATGCCTGCTCATAGCTAAACTATATCTACTAAATATTTTAACCTCTTCCAGGGGTTCGCCGTTTAAAACGGCGGCGGTGAATCATAGCTTAACGGGGAACGCCGTCTTAAAACGGCGCGCTAGATAAGCATGTGTGTACCGCGGACATACGATTTTTACATTTATCCAATGCGCCAATTGATTTAGTTACCATCCATTCGATAGATGGCAGCACCATTTTCGATATTATTGACTATATATGCAAGAGATATTGACTGTAGACTGACCAAGGCTGGTAAATGTATATGAAAAATCTTCAGCCGGGGGCTAGAAAAATCATAACTACGCCAAATATGGTCCGATCTTCAAAATTTTTGCACTATTCTGTTCCAATTACACTCCTCTAAAACTCTCTCGCTCACAGTTGGGGGTCACCGCTGAAAATTTTTGTTATTGAGCTTTGAAAATTTTTTGTTGGAGATGGTCTGATTTTGGGGTGTAGAGTGGACCCTATTCCCCATTTTTTTTTGCACGGATGGTTCGAAAGACCAATAAAAATGCTCAACAATGGTGCAAACTGCATCTTTCTAGCTTCTATATACCCTGAAATATACTGAGTTGTTCGGTTTTTCAGATTGAAAATCCGTTCGCGTAATTGTCATTTCAGCGAGCAATCGGTACTTGGGTATGAAACTTCATAACTACCTCAAATATGGTCCAATCTTCAAAATTTTTGCACTATTCTGTTCAAATTTCACTCCTTTAAAACTCTATCGCTCACATTTGGGGGGTTACCGCTGAAGACGTTTTGATATTGACCTTTTATCAAAATTTGAACAAAATGTTGGGGAGGGGTCCGATTTTAGGGTGTAGAGTGGTCCGTACCTCCAATTTTTTTCTTTTGGCACGGATGAATAGAAAGAGCAATAAAAAATGCTCAACAACAGTGCAAACCACATCTTTCTAGCTTCTATATAGCCTGAAATATAGTAAGTTTATAACGTATATGTTCACGTTTTCATACGAACGCCTTTTCCAAAAATTAATTACCCCGTGGGGGGATGACTTAAAAAATTTAATTCCCCCTTCAAAAGGTTAAACAAGCCCATCAAGTCTTCTAGAAGTTCTAATCCATGTCCGACATTCATGTAGGCTTAGACTAGCTGACTAGTTGTATTACACAATGTTACCAACCAGTAGTCCAGAACCCCAGAGAGAACCCGCACATACATTTGCCAAGTGGATTACCTTGATTTCTAAGTCCTAGATCTGCCCTAGTCTAAACATGCGTGCTATTTACAATGAATTAGTTATCCCAATTTCGTCCAGGGCAGCTCGGATATCTCATCATGGATTCATGATGGGTGAATGAAAATACAGTATCCTATACCGCCTCCCCGGCGCCCAATCAATATAGTACAATGCAAATCGATATTATATAGGTGATTGGGTGGTATATACTTTCAGCCGTAATTGATGGTAGCCAGTAGCTCCTAGCCGAGCTGCCCTGGATGACAAAGGGAAGGGTGTAACTGCAATTACTGTAGTATAATTGATGCAGTACAGGGTGGGACGAAGAAGTAAGATGCAGCCTAAATCTTTCATGTGCTGAATGCAATATTTAAAATGTAGCAGGATTGAATATCAGTGTGATATGTTCCAAATTCCAACCAATGTCGGGTATGGGTATAGGTAGGGTACACAGCTTTCGGGTACCGGTCGGGTACGGGTATAGCGCTAGCGGGTACAGGTAGGGTAGGGTAAAAAAGTTTTTGCCCAGGTACGGGTTGGGTAGGCATTTTGCTGTACCCTCACATCTCTAATGCCTATGTCGTATTTATTCACATATTTATAACCGGTTTATATATAACATTATTGCCCGCATAGAAATTTGTAAATTAATATAAAAACACTGCTATTTACTTTTACTTTGTGAACTTTAAAAATTGTAGTTGGGTTTGGAATAAATTTGGGTTTGGAATAAATGTTAACAATTACACTATAAATCACGCAAAGTTTTCCTTTCGACTATTAAATAATTCATTCAACGTTGTGATACAAGTCAAAATCTTTGAAAAGTATCCTTTCCCATAAACAAACGGTTCAGATATCTTTACACACACCATTGGTCCACTGTAACTGTTGTCTGATCAGTGGTCTGGTGTTCAACAGAGATCAGATGGTGGTCTGGTGTTCGACAGAGAATATTCTAGAATTTCAGGCAATTGCGCAGTATGTGTGCGTGTATGTGTGTGACATCACATCTGTACTTTGCATTTTGGCTGATGGTGAATAAAGAGACGTTAAAACAGTGAAAGAGTGAAAAACGGTAAAAGAAACGGTGAAAAACAATGAAAAAACGGTGAAAGCAATGTTAAAAACGGTGGGCCTATTTTTCACGGTGGGCCTGGAGCTTCAGCCTCCTCAGCCCCTGCCTTAATATGGCCCTGAGTCTACAAGCACTGTTGGCTTACTTTCTGGGTGCTTTACAACCCATACTGCCCTGAATATCTGACTGCACAGGTGCAGTGAATGAGTGGAGAACGAAGCTTCGATCAAGTCATCGAGTCCGACTGATCATCCCTCCTCTGTCAAAGATCTCAAAGTTTGGGGAAAGGTCATTCTCCAAAGAGAACCCGGTCCTATGGAACTTGTTACCTGATGCTGTGTCCGAAGCTGTCTCTGCGGAACCTTCTTAGGAATCTAAAAACACACCTATTTAATATAGGATTTAAATGATATATGTCAGCGCTCTTGTCATAAGCCTTAAGCCTTGTTTACTGCGCTGGAGAAATTGTCGGGAAATAATAATAAGTCTTTGAGGAAATGAGGAAAAATTATCTTATTTTGGTATGTTGCTTTGCAATAGGTATCTTAAAGATGGCTGCCTACCTGCATCGCAGAAACTGGCAATAGTTACGCTTAGGCTTAAGCAAACTGGCTCTGATGAGTCTGAAATGTCAAACTATCCCGGCGCCCTATCTCAAACCTCAGTTTCCTATCTAAGGTCCTTGAGAAGGATGTCACTCTTCAGCTGCTTCCATATCTTGAAGCTAATGACTTGCTGCCGAAATACCAGTTTGGTTTCCATGCCTCCCACTCTACTGAAACGCTTCTCTTGCATCTTCTCTCTGATCTCTATAGAGCCATTGACCGGTCAGAAGTCACTCTTCTTGCCCTATTTGATGTCAGTGCTGCTTTAGACATGGTTGACCACAATATTATTCTACAGCACCTCTCTGTCTCATCTGGTATCTCTGGTGTTCCTCTAGCCTGGTTGAAATCCTATCTCTCTGTATGCCGCATAATTGCATTGCTTGGTTCTACCTAATCCTGTGAAGTGCCAGTCAATTGTGGAGTCCTTCAGGATTCAGTCCTTGGACCACTTCTGTATATATACTATATACTGCTGATAGTCTGACATGCCTGTTTGCTCCTTATAATTTTAAAACACATATGTATGCTGATCATATTCAGGCCTATTCACATTCCAGCCCCACTAATGTACTGCAGATCACTCGTGAATTTATTGAAGCCTCTGACTTACTTCGTTTATGGAAGCACTCAAATCGTCTTTTACTTAATCCAGCTAAAACTCGGCTGATCTGGTTTGGTACTTGAGGTTAGCTCTCAAAAATTTATCATCTGTCTGTGCAGTCTGCCTTCCCTGACCTCTCTTTCTCATCTTCTGTTCTTGATCTTGGCATAGTTCTTGACTCTAAGTTAACCTTTGTGGAACATATTAACTCACTTTGTTGCAGTTGCTTCTATAATCTCCGCCAGCCTAGAGTGATTCGATGTACTTTAGACATGCCATCCGTTTCTACTTTGATTCATGCATTTATTTGCTTAAGGCTTGACTACTGTGGTTCACTTTTTGCTGGTCTTCCATTGATGCGACTTAAACTTCAGATGGTTCTTCATTTGGCAGCCAGGGTGATTGCTGGTGTCACAAGACGTGATCACATTAGTAAATATATGACGTCTGTTCTACACTGGCTGCCTTTTCCTGCTCGAGTTGAGTTTCGTGTGTTGAGAGCAGTTGCACTCTCTTTTTATGATGCCACTCCGGCTTACCTTTCAGAGCTACTCCATCCTCTTAGCTGTATCCCTGGTTGGCCAATGGCCATGTCTTCGGGCCACAACCAATGGTCTTCTCAGTGTGCCCTAAGCACGAACCTCCTTGTTCCTGAAACGAGGTTTTGAATCAGTTGGCCCTATCCTTTGGAATGCTCTTGACGCCAATATGTGTGGCTTAGCAACTCCTAATTCTATGGCCCTCTTTTTGAAACGACTTAAAACTTGTCTCTTTGTCAATATACAGTAATTTGCTGTGGGAGCGCTTCTGAGTGATTCTTCAGAAGAGGCACTATACAAATATCTTGTTAAATTACATTTTGCTACATTACTGCTAACTATATGGAAAATTATGAGTGTAAAATGTGACATTAATTGTAATGCGCTTGCTAATATTGATTGATTAGGCGCAATATAAATAGCTCATTACATTTACATTTAAAAGTGCACATTATACTCAAGATTTTATGGTAAATTAATGAAACACATGGCGGTGCTATTCTTACCTTGTTTGGATCAACTTATACTTATAAACAGCTGAGTTCAGCATGTATTCATCTCATATTAACAAAGTATGAGCCAAAATTTGATGAATTATTATCAGTATGTATGTATATGACAACAAAAATCCCATTACTTGTGCAAAACCAATCTTTTACCTCTTTACTCCTTTACCAAGTATTTAACTCTAACTCAATGTAAAATGGACAGATATACCGTATTTTCACGCCAAATCGCCGCTTACGTTTATAGGCCGCTCCACGTTTACAGGCCGCAGAAATCCAGTGGCATGGAAATATTTTCATATATAAGCCGCACAGGCGCACACGAATATAGGCCGCGTGCCTGATGTTGCAGTATCATTATATATATATATATATATATATATATATATATATATATATATACACGTGCAGTTATTCCCAACAAAGAAAGAAAGAGACGGGAAGGGAGAGAGAGACGGAGGGAGGGAGGGACACGGAGAAAGAGAGACGGAGAGAGAGAAAGAGATGGAGAGAGAGAGAGAAATAGAAAGAGAGACGGAGAGAGATGGAGGGAGGGAGCGAGAGATGGATGGAGAGTTACTAAACATAAGATGGAGAGTTATTAAACATAAATAAATCTTCTATCTTATCAGCATTCATAAGACAAAAGAAGAGATTTAATTTAGATCAAGTATTTTATAGCCAACGGCATGAGAAATATGTTAAATGAATGATTCGAATTATTTACTGTCTAATCTTGCTTAATAGCGGGATTAATTAACCCTTTACATGGGTTCGCCATTTATAAACGGCGGCGGAAAAGCATATCCAAACGGCGTTCGCCCTTTATAAACGGCACGCTAGATAAGGAAGTGTGTACCCGGGACATAACATTTTTACATCAATCCAACGAGGGAATCGATTTAGTAACCATCCATTCGATAGATGGCAGCACCGTTTTCCATAATGCTTACTATATATGCAAGAGATATTGACTGTAGACTGACCAAGGCTGGAAAATGTATATGAAAAATCTTCAGCCGGAGGCTAGAAAAATCATAACTACGCCAAATATGGTCCGATCTTCAAAATTTTTGCACTGTTCTGTTCCAATTACACTCCTCTAAAACTCTCTCGCTCACAGTTGGGGGTCACCGCTGAAAATTTTTGTTATTGAGCTTTGAAATTTTTTGTCGGAGATGGTCCGATTTTGGGGTGTAGAGTGGACCCTATTCCCCATTTTTTTTTTGCACGGATGGTTCGAAAGACCAATAAAAATGCTCAACATTGGTGCAAACCGCATCTTTCTAGCTTCTATATAGCCTGAAATATACTGAGTTGTTCGGTTTTTCAGATTGAAAATCCGTTCGCGTAATTGTCATTTCAGCGAGCAATCGGTACTTGGGTATTAAACTTCATAACTACCCCAAATATGGTCCGATCTTCAAAATTTTTGCACTATTCTGTTCAAATTGCACTCCTCTAAAACTCTATCGCTCACATTTGAGGGGTTACCGCTGAAGACGTTTTGATATTGACCTTTTATCAAAATTTGAACAAAATGTTGGGGAGGAGTCCGATTTTGGGGTGCAGAGTGGTCCCTGCCCCAAATTTTTTTCTTTTGGCACGGATGAATAGAAAGAGCAATAAAAATGCTCAACAACGGTGCAAACCGCATCTTTCTAGCTTCCATATAGCCTGAAATATAGTAAGTTTATAACGTATATGTTCACGTTTTCATATGAACGCCTTTTCCAAAAATTAATTACACCGTGAGCTAATGACTTTAAAAAATTAATTCACCCTTTAAACGGGAAATTAAATTTTTAGTCATCCCTCGACGGGGGAATTAATTTTTTCCGGCTGAAGATTTTCCTATAGATTTTCCAGCCTTGGTTGTTACACAGCCAATATCTCGCATATATAGTCAGCATTATCGAAAACGGTGCTGCCGCCTATCGAATGGATGTGAACTAAATCGGTTCCCGTGTTGGATTTTTGAAAAAATCGCAGGTCCGCGGTACACACTCGCTTATATAGCGCACCGTTTATAGATGGCGACATGGAGTACGCCGTTTGGCTATGATTTTCCGCCGCCGTTTTAAGACGGCGAACCAGTTGAAGCGATTAAGAGGTTAAACGGTCCGAGAGGCCGGTTCACAACTCTCCCTCAATGTCTCTCTCTCTCTCTCTCTCTCTCTCTGCCATCTCTATCTGCCGTCTCTCTCTCTCGCTCTCTCTTCTCTCTCTCTATCTCCTCTCTTTCTCTCTGCCGTCTTGAGCACTGCCAATTATTTAATAAGCATGGGAAAATACTCCTGACTCTTTGTTTGACTGTGCAGTACCGTATATACTCGCATATAAGTCGATCTCACAGATAAGTCGAACCCCAGTTTTAGGCCAAAATGTAAGAAATTTGCTATGACCCGCGTATAAGTCGACTTGGAAAATTTAGGGATTTACATGTTTTTTAAATGCATAATTGTGCCAGGTCAACATTGAAGTCGGGCCAGATAATCAGTCGGTATGGTGCACCAAAAGCATTCCTAAGTGACCGTGGAAGCAACTTTTTTAGTAACATCGTAGCCGACCTCAATCCAATGGGGCCGTAGAAAGAGTCAACAGACATCTATGGCAGTCATTATGCATTTTGCATCGAAGGATGCAACAAATTTAGGGATTTACATGTTTTTTAAATGCATAATTGTGCCAGGTCAACATTGAAGTCGGGCCAGATAATCAGTCGGTATGGTGCACCAAAAGCATTCCTAAGTGACCGTGGAAGCAACTTTTTAGTAACATCGTAGCCGACCTCAATCCAATGGGGCGAGAAAGAGTCAACAGACATCTATGGCAGTCATTATGCATTTTGCATCGAAGGATGCAACAAATTTAGGATTTACATGTTTTTAAATGCATAATTGTGCCAGGTCAACATTGAAGTCAGGCCAGATAATCAGTCGGTATGGTGCACCAAAAGCATTCCTAAGTGACCGTGGAAGCAACTTTTTTAGTAACATCGTAGCCGACCTCAATCCAATGGGGCCGTAGAAAGAGTCAACAGACATCTATGGCAGTCATTATGCATTTTGCATCGAAGGAAGCAACAACGCCAACGACGACAATAAAATACCTCCGCTGCATAGCCTAACGTTGCAATGCGTTATGCATGGCGTTTCTTTCCCAAAATTCTTTGAAAAATTGCATTGACTCGCAGATAAGTCGACTCTGCATTTTTTAGTGAATTTTTATGCATAAATTTCTCGACTTATACGCGAGTATATACGGTAATTGTTTTTGAATCTAATGTTTGTGTGAATAAACCAGTCTTCAATCTGAGCGCTTTTTTAATTGTTATGTAGGCTATTTATAAATGTATGCGTACACATTCAGTCGAGACTCCTCCCCTTCCCGTACGAGAATCTCCAAAATCCCAAACCCGCCTCAGTGCGTACGTACTATAGGGATGGACCCTTTCCATGATATACTCATGGATAAATCAAGAAATTTATACCTTAAAATTCGCTTTGAAACACCAAGTCAATGCAATTCTCAAAGAATTTTTTTAAAGAAACTGATTACCTAATGCAATACAACGTTAAGGCATGCTGTGTCTATTTTAAGACGCGTCCATAAGAGCACGATGGGCCTTCCTTATTATTATTATTATTAATCTTGACAATTTCTTAAGCGCAGTAACATAGCTAGGTGGCTAAAGTCAAAGGCGCTGTACAGGGAACGAAACGTTAAACAAATGCGTCTTGAGATGTTGTAGGAACCGATCCGGAGAGGTCTCGCTTGTCACAGCCATCGGGAGCAGGTTCCACGACGCCGGATTTCCACAATGAAAGGACCGGTCCCCCAGTCCTGCTGTCTTGAGCGGAGGGGGGACGACGAGATGATTGCTGGCGCCGGAACGGAGAAGGGAGCAACGTGGTACTGTCGTTGATCGGCTGATTAGTTCCGACAGATACGCAGGGCAGTGGGGGTCATTCAGCGCACGGAACGTGAGCCAGTGGCGCTTGAACTCCACACTTTGAACCTTAACTGTCCTTAACTGGACACCATCATCCAGCAGCGGTTTCATTTGTCTATCAAATAATGATATGCCAGCAAGACTATTGCTAACTACTAATTAGTGCTTTTCCCACGAAAAATTACGAAGAACAAGGTTTCTGCTGAGACCATGCACAGATTGTTTATCTTTTATTGAAAGTCCCGCTTCGACTCAGTTTCTCGGGGGTCTTGCAGCTCCAATCAACAGTCTGTTCTAGTCAACAATCGGCTGGCTGGTGGTCCAGATGAATCATTACGCCCCACACTATCTTCGCAATGCATTATGGGTAATAACACTGCTGACAGTCTGATTTCTGATGCATTACAGAGCATAGCATTGTTGACAATCTCATTATGGTTGGAAACGGCATTGAAGACACTTGGTCGTCACATCTTGAATCGTGGCCATTACGTCAACGTGACCGGTAGAACTCTAGACTAAACACACACCCGAGAATGCTACTACGCTGTTTTTAGGTATAATTATGCAATTCAAGAAATCTGTAGGCCCTAAAATTTCCTTGTCGAGTTATACAAATGTCATGGCAAATAACTTAATTTTTGACCAAAAACGGAGTCGACCTATCTGTGAGGTCGACCTGTCCGCGAGTATATAGGGCAGTCTTAAAGTAGGTCAACAACTCAGGGCCACCCCAGGCTAGCCGCCTCATGGCACTCTCACTCTCTTCTCCGTCCCCCTCTCTCGCTCTCTCCCTGTCCTTCCCCCTCTCTCGCTCTAACCGTCCCTGTCTCTTCTTTGCTCTCTCTCTCTTTCTCTCTCTCTCTCTCTCTCTCTCTCTCTCTCTCTCTCTCTCTCTCTCTCTCTCGTTTACCAAATTTCCAGAGACCGAGAGAGTCGGCTCAGGATGACTCATTGACTCCTAAGTCTGATAACAACCTTTAGACGGATTTTGGGCTACTTTCTCGATCAACGGTTGCGTGTTTTATAAAAAGTATATGGCAATGCCGCGAAGCACAGGTAAAATGCTAGTAATAAAGTAAAATAAACTTCTTTTTTTACTATTTTTAATTAAAATTATTTTTACGAGCCTCGCGACGCATTGAGTTAGTAGTTAGGGCGTTGATGAATTTATAATTACCAGTAGAATTATTTTATGTTAGGGCCTCCTGCTATTTGTAAAAATGTTTTTGTATAAGCCGCTTACTATTATAGGCCGCCTCAAAGGGCCTCTTCCTGTAAAATCACCTAAAAACCACGGCAATTTGGCATGAAAATACGGTATTCGGGGTTTCCGGTAAAGGGTTAATAAAAAGTTGTGTATCACTAAAACCTCTCTTTTTTCTTATAAAAACACATATAAGTTGTTTTGCTAAACCTAAACCTTTGTATTCAGGTTGAGTGTTGGCACTTTGCAATAAATAAATGTGTTTGGGTTTAATTTTGGGCAAGTGGTCTCTAGAAGGTTTGCCGCCACTGCCTTGGGGATTCCTGCAGGAGTTGATCCTGTTAGATCAGTGTCCTTCTCTAGCTTGTTACCGATCCGTCATCTTCCCATCCTTCAAAGTGGTAGTAAGTCATCACTCCTACTAAGCGTTTTACTGTTGTTTTCATTGTCCTCAAGTATTGTCATGTTAAACCAATGATCAGTTCTACATTTGATACAAAAGAATGTTCAACTCATTGCACTCTTATCCCGCTAGAAAGAGTAGACCCATTAATCCCTCTCAAAACTGCCCAAATGTCTCCTTAGTGAAAGAATGGCAGTTCGTTAAAATTGCTATTGCTATTAGATGGATTGCAATAATACTTGCCTGAAACAAGATTATTAAATGAAAATGAGGTGATCTGACTATGTGCAATTAGTGCTTGTGAATGTTCGTGTTTGCTGGTTTTGCACTCATTACTTTCATCCTGCAACATTAGTGCATTACATCAGTGACTGCATTGTAACGTTTTTGTTTGTGAGACATACTTCTATCACATTATAATAATGTTTGCATTATCCGGCGGCTTAAACCAAACGCCAATAAAACTGTGTCGAGTGTATTTCATTTGAACAACAGAAAAGCAAAATACGAGCTAAGAATTCATATGGATGGGAAACAATTGAAGCACGACCCATTCCCTGTATATCTTGGCGTTACTCTTGATCGAACTTTAAGCTTCAAAACACATCTTTCAAAGTTGGCCAGCAAAGTCAGAACCCGGACAAACCTCCTGTCAAAATTAGCCGGTTCCTTATGGGGAGCAAACGCCGCTACTCTGAGACAGTCTGCACTTTCACTTTGCTATTCAGCCGCGGAATACTGCTGTCCCGCCTGGTATCGCTCCTCGCACACAAAGGCGGTGGACACGCAGCTGCACTCAGCCATGAGACTTGTCTCCGGAACCCTGCGCCCATCAGCGCTCCAATGGCTGCCAGTTCTGTCAAATATCCAACCACCATACTTACGACGGGAAGCTGCAGTGGACAGATTTCTATCAAAGATAGCAGACCGTGAGGACCTGCCACTCTTCGAGGACCTGTCCAACCCTCCTAATCACCGATTGAAATCACGCCATCCTCTGCAGCTTAACAAGGTTCCCTCAGATGTCGATAGGCAGTGGAGACTTGACTGGGAGTCGGCTCAGGTGATCAACTGCCAATTGGTCGAAGATCCCGCTATCCGACAACCAGGCTTTGACATGCTGCCTCGTCACGTGTGGTGTCTGTTAAACCATTTTTGAACTGGACAGGGACACTGCAATTACTGTCATCAGAAATGGGGATTAACTGACTCGAACCTGTGCCCCTGCGGTGTCATTCAAACAATGTCGCACCTAGCTGACTCTTGCCCTATAACCAGGCTAGAGGACGGTGGATTACAAACTTTACACACAGCTGATAATGTCGCAATCAAATGGCTGACATCATTTAGCACATTAAGCATTCGATAATAATAATAATGTTTGCATTGTAGCAATGCAAAGTATATTCACATTGGCTATACTAGTAAAAGCGCTTGTGTTTGTGGTGTAACCATGCCCTGGCAATTATGGGTGATGCCTGGGTTACTTTGCTTCCTGCCTGGGTTGCTTTCGATTCTAGATATGTGTGAAAAGATAAAAAATATGGTGCTTTCAGAATGCTGGTGAACTTACTTTAAATAAGAATGACACTTCTCATTTCAGCAGCATCTTTGGAGCAATCATAGTAACATAACTGGAGCTAAAGTCAAGAGCACTTTACAAAGGAGTCACTTATAAGAAATGTTAAATAAGTGTGTCTTTAGGAGCTTCTCAAAACAGCCAACGGAATTTGCATTAATCACATCGCTCGTCAGAGAGTTCCACAGGGCTGGATTTCCCAGCGTGACTGATCTGTCACCGAACACGGCAGTCTTTGAAGGCGGAGGGACGATCAACAATGTCCGACTACTGGATCAAAGTTCCGCCCGTCTGTCATTCGTCGTTGCCCTGCATACGAGTGTTGATATGTAATCAGGACAGGTGGTGTCGTTCAGGGCCCGATATGTAATCAGGCATCGCTTGTAGGTAATGGGTTCTCGAACCCCAAGGCAGTGAAGCTTGTCTCTAAGCAACGGTGTCATGTGATCATTCCAGCGGTCTCCAAAGATCAAGCGAGAGGATGCATTGAGCACCGACTGGAGGCGGCTTAGCTGGCTCTTGGGAAGGCCGAGGAGGACTCCATTGCATTGGCCGACCCTGGATAGAACAAGCGCCCAAATCAGTTGTATCGCAGCACCCATTGATATATATCGCCTGATACCAGAAGTTAAGGTGACAACGTGAATTTTTTCCCCCACAATGTCGATCCTGTGTCTTTTTAACTACTGCTGACATTTGCAGTCCGGCCCACTCTTCCACGTCATCCGCCCATCATCTTTTGGTCGCCCTCTTTGTCTTTTTCCTGGCATCATTCCTTGTTGGATTGTACTTTCTTTTGCTGTTCCACTGTACATCCCCAAAATATTGCAGCTCCCTTCTTTTGCACATGTTGATGAACTGCCTTTCTGTATCGGACCCATAACCTTTTCATTGGTTTTCCTGTCTCCAACTTATGCATTCCATTGTACATAATGAGTACATTTCAAAGGCCTCTATTCTTTCTTGTATTTTTTCTTGAAAGTCCAGCTTTCACATCAATATGATGCTGTACTCCATGCAACACTTTCTCTTCTTTGTTCTAATGCTGATATTATTATCTTTCCATTTTTTTATTTTTCTGATGGCAACCTTTCTTTTGTCAGTTTGGCATTTATTTTCTCTTCTAGGGAACAGTATTCTGATATGATGGCACCAAGATCTGTAAACTTTTCCACTTGTTCCAGTAACTTCTGATCCACCCTGATGGAAATTTTGTCTCCATTTATTGTCATTACTTTTGATTTGTTTACATTTATTTGAAGCCCATAATTCACACTCGCTTGTTCCATTCTGCTTATTAGCTCTTAAAGTTCCTGTGTGCTCGATGCCAGCAAAATCACATCGTCCACATACCTTAGATTATTGATGGTTACTGGTTAGTCCTCCTATTCTGCATCCCCCTTTGAACCTATCCAATGCCACACGCATTATCATCTCTGCTATTATATTGAACACGCGTGGGGATATTGTACAGCCTTATCTCACACCCTTTTTGATTTTGAACCATTCCATGACTGTTCCCAGTTTTTCTTATGGCACCATTTTGGTTCTTGTATAAATGTTTTAGCAATTCAACCAGATGTGTTGGAAAGCCCATCCCTAGTATTATATACCACAATTTTTCATGAAGTACGGAGTCACACACTTTTGTGTCGGCTATAAAGGAAGTGTACAGTGGCTCTTGAAATTCTTTTGTTTTTCCATTATTATTCTTAAGTTTGTCATGTGATCCCTTTTGCCATGTCCTCTTCTGAAGCCCACTTGTTTGATTGCAACCTCCTCCTTCCATTTTATTATCTATACTATCCAGAATGACTCCTAGCAATAGTTTACTATTGTATCATTTCAGGGCTATAGTTCTATAATTGGTGAATTTGTTTTTGTCTCCTTTATTTGGTAGCAGTAGAAATATTTATTTCAGCCAATCATCAGGCCACTCCCTCATCTCCCAAATTCTAACATATACTGGTAATCTGTGTATAATGCTGATTGATTCTTCTTTTCCCAATTTGAGTACAGTGTAATTCAATTGGTATGTCATCCATGTGAGTTCGACCCTAACACCTCAACTGTCAGGTCTCAACTGACCTTTTGCCTGTCTAAAACCAACAAACACACATACAAAAGCCATCTGCCTAAACCTGGTTGCCTAAAAAAACCATGGCATGCAATCAACACATTTCTATTAACCTAAATGATTGTTAAAAATCAAGCCAACAATCAATATAAGTAAAAATTTTATGGGGTAAATTTTTAGTTTTTGGGAAAATTTCTAAGAAAAGTGTTTCTTAATGATTACTGACTACAGGGATCTATATTCACCATAAGTACTCCTGCATTATCACCTTTTAGACTATCATGGTTAAGTAGTTAATGAAACATTCTAAACACCCTGATTTTGTCTGTTAATAAAATATGATGTTTCAGAGATTTGGTAATAGAAGTCAATCTGCTGATAGCTACGACATTTTATATGTTCTGTTTTTTGTGAAGGTCAGAGACTGATGTTTTACCAACATCATCCACCTGTGGACATGAATTCTACCTTCCAAAATATACAAGGTGCTTAAATTAAATTCTTTTGATTTTTCTGCAGAAATGCAATGAAAGCATTCAGTAAGTTAATTATTACACATTGGTGCATGCATAGCAAAATTTTCTTCTTTGGCACAGATGGTTCGAAAGAGCAATAAAAATGCTAAACAACGGTGCAAACCGCATCTTTCTAGCTTCTATATAGCCTGAAATATAGTAAGTTTGAAACTTGTATGTTCACATTTTCACATGAACGCCTTTCCCCCAAATTAAATACCCCGATTGGGGATGACTTGAAAAAATTAAATCCCTCTGGAACGGGTTAATAACATCAAAACAACTGTCTAAACTTCAAATGAAATAAAGGAACAAGTAGTAATATAAAACAGTTCTACAACATTAATAACACACACACATATATATGTTACAGTCAAAGTGTGAAATCAGGCAATGTTGACATTGCCTGAAATTTTTAGGCAATTTCGACATATGCCGACATTTACCTGCTCTATTCCATCACAGATAAAGATTTCAGGCAAAGTGTGTAGAAAATGTGAGCAAATTTCAGGCATTGTTAAACAATGCCTAACAATTTCAGTCAATGTCGACAGTGCCCGAGTGAAACGGCTTATGTCGACATTTCCTAAAAGTTTCAGGCAATGTCAACATTGCCTGATTTCACACTTTGACTGTAATATATATATATATATATATATATATATATATATATATATTGTTACAACACACACATATATATGTTACAGCACACATATATATATATATAAAGCACATATATATATATATATATATATATATATATATATATATATATGTTACAGTCAAAGTGTGAAATCAGGCAATGTTGACATTGCCTGAAATTTTTAGGCAATGTCGACATAAGCCGTTTCACTCGGGCAATGTCGACATTGACTGAAATGTTTAGGCATTGTTTAACAATGCCTGAAATTTGCCCAATTTTTATACACACATTTCCTGAAATCTTTATCTGTGATGGAATAGCATAATAAGCTTAACTTGGACTTAAGAAGATCAACAACGATTGAAGAACAGGCGGAAACCACTAGTAACCAGCAAGCATCAGATTTCATAGATCACCTGCATGGTAGTATACAGTCTCATCGCAAGAGGGCTCGAGAAGGTTTAGTGAAGCAAGCTAAACGAATGGTTTTGTGTAGTAGAATAGAATTTGCAGCTGGAAATCCTGGTGACAATGTTACCGTCTCTGTTCCATTAGTTGATCGAGGACGTGGCGACCCTCGTAATATCATGGGTGTCATTCTTGATCGTAATTGCAACGACATGTATCGTATAGCTGTTAGAGCTGGTGTTCTACAAGGCCGGTATGCACGAAATCAATTTGATTTGTGCACCCAGATACTGCTAAATGAAGATGATGTCATGGCACACAGCGAGATTTCATTGAGGGCTGCTGTTCAGTACGAATCAAAGAGTGGCGGTCAAGGTTTTGCAAAATGCAATTGTAAGGGTTCAAAAAAGTGTGACACAAATCGTTGTAGATGTTTCAAAGCTAAACTGAAATGCAATAGTCGTTGCCATTCAAGTTTAAGTTGCTGCAATAAGAACTGTTAAATATTAGCCCGTTTTATATGACTGCTTTTTCCTTTAATGCATTAGAACCTTATAAAGTTTTAGTTGACTTCATTAATGTTGTAGAACTTTTTTATAGGACTGCTTTTTCTTTATTGCATTAGAACCTTATAAAGTTTTAGTTGACTTCATTAATGTTGTAGAACTGTTTTATATGACTGCTTTTTCTTTATTGCGTTAGAACCTTATAAAGTTTTTTGGAATTCATTCCTTTATTGCATTTGAAGTTTTTACAGTTGTGTATAACTTTTTTTTATTACTGCCTGTTTTTTATTTCATTTGAACCTATTAAAGTTTTTGGCACTTATTAAGGTTTCAGGACTGTTTTATGTTACTTATTATGCTATTCCATCACAGATAAAGATTTCAGGAAATGTGTGTATAAAATTTGAGCAAATTTCAGGCATTGTTAAACAATGCCTAAACATTTCAGTCAATGTCGACAGTGCCCGAGAGAAACGGCTTATGTCGGCATTTCTAAAAGTTGCAGGCAATGTCAACATTGCCTCATTTCACACTTTGACTGTAACATATATATATATATATATATATATATATATATATATATATATATGTATATATATAGAATATTTCTTTAACCCCTTAACCGTTCCCTGGGATCCCGAGTAACGCTCATCCAACATTATCTGCCGTTATATGGGATCCCCGAGCATTACTTGTCATGAAGTTTCGTAGTGTTTCGTCAACGCCAGCGATATAACATACATTTTTCGCTATAGAACGGGTTAGATTTGATCTATCTTTACCAAATGTGGACCGATTTTCAAACATTTTGGTTTATTTTGTTCCTCTGATATCCCTTTACAACTTTGCCGCTGACAAAAGCGGGGTTACCGGTTACCGTTGAAAATTCTTTGCTATGGGGCTTTGAAATTTTTGGGGGGGAGCGGGTGCTATTTTAGGCCATGAAGTGGACCCTACCCTCAATTTTTTTCTTTTGCGCAGATGACGAGTAAGACGAATAAAAAAGTTAAATAATGATGTATACCTCATCTTCTTAGCTCTTATATAGTCTGAGATATCGCAAATTCAAAAAATACAGCATTTTCTCAAAATTCGTAGCCAATACTTTCTCGTTTCGACAAAGGTGTTCAGGTTAGACTTTATGTATATTTACCAAATGTTGACCAATTTTCAAACTTATTGGTTTATTTTGTTCCACTGATTACCCCCTACAACTTTCCCGCTCACCCGATTGGGGTTACCACAGAAAAACATTTGCTACGGAGCTTTGAAAATTTTTTATTGCAAATTTAATAAAAAACGTATATGTTCACAGTTCATATGAACGCTTTTTTCAAAAAGTAATTCTCCGGTACGGTGACGGCGTCTAAGAATTTAATCCCATTTTCAGACGCCCCCCAGTGTACTGGGGATTTAATTTTTTGAAAAACGTTCTTCAGAAATGAAAACTAACTTTTTAAATTTGCTTTATCTCCGGTTATATAAGAGCTAAGAACATGATGTAAACACCATTGTTTAGCTTTTTTATTTCTCTTTCTAACCATCTGTGCAAAAAAAATTTGGGGGCAGGGTCCACTCTACGGCCTAAAATAAAATCCCTCCTGAAAATTTTTTCTAGGCTCCGTAGCTAAACTTTTTCAGCGATAACCCCAGTTTGGTCAGCGGCAAAGTTGTAGGGTTATGTCAGAGGAACAAAATAAATCAAAAATTTTGAAAATCGGTCAAAATTTGGTAAAGATCTATCAATTCTAACCCGATAACTCCTATGTTTGAACATTAAGTCTTATCGGTGAATTTCAGGAAAGTTTTGAAGTTTGAAAAATTTCTATATTTTTTTTTAAAATTTGCTATATCTCAGGCTATATAAGAGCTAAGAAGATGAGGTATGCACCATTGTTTAGCTTTTTTATTCCTCTTTCTAACCATCCGTGCAAAAAAAATTAGAGGCAGGGTCCACTCTACGGCCTAAAATAAACCCCCTCCAGAAAAAATTTTTCTAAGCTCCGTAGCTAAAATTTTTCAGCGGTAACCCCACTTTGGTCAGAGGCAAAGTTGTAGGGGGATGTTAGAGGAATAAAATTGATCAAAAAGTTTGAAAATCGGTCAACATTTGGTGAAGATAGATCAATTCTAACCCGAAAAAGTCAAATTCTGGAAGTTATTAGTCTGTCCCCTTGCTCCAAATAATATATATTCTCTCTTTCAAGGATCCGATATAGATGAAAAATAGGTGCTATCTAGCGAATGGATGGATACTAAAGCGATTTGCAGCATAAAACATCTGTGATACATCACGTGTGTTTCACGAAATGCCTCTAAACTTACATGACGAGCCTAGCTTGGGGATCCCAAATACGGAAAAATTACGTTGGACGAGCTAGGCTCGGGAAACCCGGTTAAGGGGTTAATTATTAAAAATTTTATGTCTAATATACCAATAAATAAACAAGGCACAGGATTATCAAGCAGCCTTGGAAAAGAAAGTAGAGCTCATCAAAGCAACAGATACAGTTAGTTAGTTAGTTAGTTAGTTAACAAGTCAATTTCTATAGCGCAAAAAACATGGGAAAAGGCCAAAGTCAGGAGCGCTTTACAGTTCGTACGACGTCCGATAAAGGTGAGTTTTGAGTTTCTTTGCGAATAATTCTGGGTTCGACTCTCTTGTTACGTCACTAGGTAACGCATTCCAAAGAATAGCATTTCCTTGCATAAACGATCTTTCTCCAAATTTCACCGTCCGTGAAGGAGGAGGAACGACCAACTTAACATCTCGCCCGGATCTGAGCTGAAGACGCCTGTTAGTAGACGGAAGTCGGTGAACCAGGGCTACCAAGTAGTCCGGAAAATGCGGATCGTGCAAGGCTCGGAACGTTAACATGCATCTCTTGAAGGCGATTCGCTCTGGAATGCGCAACCAATGTAAAGTGTCTTTCAGGAAAGGGGAGATGTGTTCTCCCCTTCTTACTCCAAAAATGACTCGGGCGAAGGCATTGAGTATCATCTGGAGTCGACAATGTTGGTAGCTAGGCAGGCCCCAGAGAATACTATTGCAATAGTCTACTCTGGTAACAACAGAAGCACGAACCAGAAGAGTCGCCATCGAGGTTGGTAGGTGGCGGCGAATCTCCCTGATCCTTCGGAGTTGGTAATAGCAGGACCGGATGACACTGCTGATGTGACCGTCAAACGCAAGGGATGAGTCAATGTTAACTCCCAGTAGGCGCACATCAGTTGAAGGAGGGATGAACTCTCTGTCAATCAGAAACGGTTCGCAATTAATCAAATGCCTTTTCCTGGGGGTCGAAAACCAAATGAACTCCGTCTTGCCAGGATTGAGCGCAAGTCGATTGGCATCGGTCCACTTCTTTATCCTCATAATGCAGTCGCAGATACGATCGTGAAGTCCCTCAGTATCAGTAGAAGACATATGGAAAAAACATCAAGAACGGATACACAGAAGCAGCAAAAGAAACAATTGGATATTGTTATTGTTCATGACAATTTATATAGCACCATAACATAGCAAGGCCAAAGTCAAGGGTGCTTTATAAGGAACGTGGAAACGAGATATTGAATAAATGCGTCTTTAGTTTGCTAGCAAACTCTCCAAAGGAAGTGGCGGACGACACGCTGTCTGGCAAGGAATTCCAGAGGAGGGGATTTCCGTGCGAGAATGAACGTTCTCCGAACTTGACAGTCTTCAACGGAGGTGGAACGTACAGTTGGATTCGCCTACTGGAACAAAGGTGAAGCCATCTATCGCTCCACACCGGCCTTCGAACGAGCGTCGTGAGGTATTCCGGGCAGAATGGATCGTGTAGAACCCGGAACATCAACGAACAGCACTTGAACACGATACGCTCTTCGACCTGTAGCCAATGCAGTTTGTCCCGAAGTAGAGAGGTCACGTGATCGCGCCAACGCACCCTGAAGATCAACCGAGCTGCAGCGTTGAGGATTGATTGTAGCCTGGCGAGCTGATGGTCGGGAAGGCCCAGAAGTAACCCGTTGCAGTAATCAACCTGTGATACAACGAAGGCGCGAACCAGTTGTATGGCCATCGCCGTCGAAATATACCAACAGACCTCTCTGATCGTTTGAAGTTGCCGGAAGCACGCACGGGTCACATTATCAACATGGCCAGCGAACGACAGCGTTTCATCAAAAAAAACTCCAAGCAGGCGCACCTCCGTCGATGGTCGAATGTCGGCTTCATCAAGGTGAAGCTCGGTGCGAGCGATCAAAGATTTCCTCCTCGGAGTACTAAACCAAATCATCTCGGTCTTCTTAGGGTTCAGGGCCAGCCGGTTGACAGCAGCCCAGCACGCGATCTCGCGTATGCTGTCCTCAAGATGCCTTAAAATATGATCGGACTCTGAAGGCCGGCAGGAGGAGTACACCTACCTATCATCGGCGTACGCGTGCCAGGACAAACCGAACGATTCAATAATCCACCCGACATCCGCCACGTAGAGCACGAACAGGAGAGGGTCAAGGGCTGATCCCTGCGGCACACCGCTCAGTACCTAGCGTGAGACGGACACAGAACCATCCCAGGACACTGGCTGCGTGCGATCCGCCAGGTAGTCCTGCAGCCACGCCAGGGCCGGACCCATGACCCCGAAAGTAAGTTCAAGGCGACGAGAGAGCTTGGCATGGTCTACAGTGTCAAAAGCGGCTGAGAAGTCAAGAAGACACAAGAGTGACAGTTCACCATTCGCTGTCTAGTCTACGATGTCATTAAGTGTTTTCAGCAAGGCCGTCTCGGTTGAGTGGCCTTGATGGTAGGCCGATTGAAGTTTTGGCAGTAGACCGTTCCTGATAAGATAAGTCACGAGTTGCCTGTTCACCGGACGCTCCAGCAGTTTGGACAAGAACAGCAAATTCGAGACTGGACGAAAGTTAGAAACGTCTGATGGATCCAGACCTGGGCGTGTCAGGTGCAGGCGAATGATGGCATGTTTCCACGGTGATGGAAACTCCGCCCTCGAAAGTGAGGCTGAAAGAAGGGCGGTGATGAACGGGGCCAATGTATCGATGGCCTCTTTCACCAGCCACGTCGGAAGGGAATCCAACGGACACTGTTTATCCGGTGCAGCCACCCCGACGCACGCCGTGACTTCAGATATGGTGGGGGCGCAAACACGGAGAAGGAATAGCCGTCAGTCAGCTGGGCCGTTAGCAGTCTTGCTCCTAATGCCGTTGACCTTATCATCAATGAACTGATGATAATCCTCGGCTGAGAAATTAGGGGAGATCTTGGAGGGATTACCACTCTGACCAAGCAGCCTGTCAAGGTGCTTCCACATACCCCTAGTATCAGAGTGCGAAGAATCCAAGGCCCTCCGCCAGTGTTGATGCCCCTTCTCTCGCACAAGTCACCTGCTAGCCTTAAGTGATGATTGCCATGTAGACTGCTTCATCCTCATCTGTAGCTCCTCACTTAGCACGGCAGGCCCTCTTGAACCGGCGGGCACGTCGACGGGCCTGTCGACACTCGGCATCGTAGAACGGTCGATGGGGACAAGGACGAACGGAGACCTCGATCACCAGCGCAAGCTTGCCGAGTATCATGATCATGAAGGATGTGAAGCAGAGAGCGAGTTCGGTGGCAGACTTGCTTGGGTCGACCAGTTGGCAGAGCGGTGAGCATTCCAACCGCTCGACGAACGCACCGAGGCTGAAGTTCTTCCAGGTCCTCTGATGTAGCTTTGTGTTCAGCTGTCGGGGGCGGGCCACAGGCATCGTCCAGTGTATAAGGTTATGATCTGATAACCTGGACTCAACCACAGTGACGTCGGTCGTGGCTCCATCGTCAGCCGCAATCATGACATCAAGCAAGCCTCCTTGGTCATGGGTTGGCTCATTTACATACTGTCGCAGTTTATGTGTCTTAATAAGTTCTTCCAGCCTCTGACTATGGCTGTCGATAGGTCGATTGAGATGGATGTTAATATCTCCAATGACCCAAATCGCTCCGTTAAAGGTCGCCAGTGACTCCAACAGGGAGGAAAACTCGGCGAAAAACAGATCGCTGACACTCTGAGAGCCAGGTCGGTAAATGGTTTCGATGATAAATAAATGGTGCATTCCCGCTCCGAACCCAGCAGCAAAGATGCTTGAAAGTCGGCGGTGTAAGGCCGGTGTCGATCTTAGAAGTGTTAACTCCCAGCTTGGTGATGAGGGCGAGTCCTCCTTGATTAAAAAGGAAAATGAAAGCACCATGGATAACACAGGAATTACTTGATATGAGTGACAAGAGAAGAGAGCTAAAGATGAAAAAGCCTGACAGTGAAGAAAACAGAATAAAATATAACAGACTTTCTAGGGAAATAAAACAAAAATCAAAATACTGCAAGGAAGCATGGATAACAAAAAAATGCAAAGAAATAGAAAACCACAACAAAGGACACAACCCAAGAATGATATTTCAAACTATAGATTAACTATGTAGACATACCACAAATGAGATAATGAATGTCAAGGATAAGAAAGGAGATATCCTAAAAAGGAAGGATGAAGTCATGAACAGATGGAAAAAATACTTTGCAGACCTGTACAATAAGCAAAACCCAGTGGACGAAACAGTACTAGAAGAATTACCAGAAACAGTAAAAGGAGAAGAGATGGAAAATTTCATGAAAGAAGAAGCAGAGAAAGAGATAAAAAATCTAAAAAGAAATAAAGCGCCAGGAGCAGACAATATAACAGCCGACATGATCAAGGCCAGAGGAGAGACATCAATAAATATACTACATACATTATATAACAAAATATACACAGAAAGAAAATGCCCGGAAGAATGGGGAGGGCAATAATAATACCGGTATACAAGAAAAATTATAAAACCAAATGCAGCAACTGAGTCTACTGAGTATACCTGGGATATACACAGGAATTATACAAAAGAAGCTCAAAAAGTATGTAGAAGAAATTGTTGCAGAAGAACAGGCTGGATTCAGAGCAAACAGAGGGACGATAGACCAATTGTTTGTGGTGAGACAACTAGCGGAGAAATTTTTCTGCGAGAAAAACAGAACTTTATACGACAACTTTATTATAGATTATAAACAAGCCTTAAACAGTGTGCGGAAAAATTCTATTCTATTCTACTTGATAATTTATGTAGCGCTATAGCATGGCCAAGGCCAAAGGCAAGAGCATTTTACAAAAGGCAGTCATACGATATACGAAATAAATGCGTTTTAAGGTTCGATAAGAACGACTCAAAGTTGGTTGTCATGGTCACTGAAACTGGAAGTGTGTTCCAAAGGAGAGGATTGCCCCGAGTCACGGATCTTTCTCCAAGCTTCACGGTCTTGGACGGAGGGGGAACGTAGAGGTGAGATCGTTTGCTAGAACGCAGCTGTTTGCGGCAGTCTGTCATCACCGGCCTGCGTATCAACGACAAAAGATATTCCGTGCATATGTATTATATGGATGGACCCTTTTGTTAGTTAACAATAGGGACACAAACCAAGTTAAGTCGATGCTTCATAGGAGACTTCTATTAAAAAGAATGCCATGGTCAAACAACAAGTTCTGATTCATCCCCTCCTCTAATTCCTTCACTATCTTCTCAAGCCTTATTCCGGGCAGAAAGGGTCATACAAAGGCAAAAGGGTCTGTGGACGGTATTAAGGAGTTATGGAATACCAGAAAATCTTGTACAATTGCTGGAAGACTTATATAACAAATGTTAAAGTGCTGTGAGGATAGACGGTGAATTGACGGAGTGGTTTAACATACTAGTTGGGGTCAGACAGGGATGCAATTTGTCGCCATATCTATTCATGTTACTGCTGGAAGCAATAATACAAATAGCACTAAAGGACAGTAATGCAGGAGTGAGGATAAGCGGAAAACTGCTAAATAACTTACGTTTTGCAGATGACATAGACCTTATGGCAGAGTCAGAAGATGGACTGCAAGAACTAACAGATAAAATAAACAACAGCAGTAAAAGGTTTGGACTTATAATCAATATGGAAAAAACTAAGGTAATGACAATAGGAAAAACAGAGAAAACATGTAACATCTTACTCAACAATGAAAGACTAAAGCAAGTCAAGGAATTCTCATATCTTGGAGGGGTAATAACACAAGATGGAAATTGCGAGAAAGATATAAAGAAAAGAATTGGACTAGCAGCCGCGGCAATTTATTTATTTATTTATTTATTCAGGCCAATTTATTAAGTGCAGTAGCAGAGTTAGAGCCCACGACAAGAGCGCTTCACACATACAATTACGGGTAACTCAATCCAAATAAGTGGGTTTTTAGGTTCTTGGTAAAAAGTCCAACAGAGTCTGTGCTAGTAATGTTTTCCGGCAGAGTATTCCACAGTATAGGATTGCCTCATGTAAATGACCTTTCCCCCATCATCACAGTCTTGGATGGCAGAGGAATGATGAGTTTTCCCTAATGACTGGACCTGAGATGTGATCTATGATCATTTACCGTCAATTGGGAAATTGGGAAATTCAATAAAATTTGGATGTCAACAGTGTTAGCCATAGACACAAAAACTATGGTATACAAGACAATGATATTGCCGATTTTTATGTATGGATCTGAGTGCTGGAAGATGGAGAAAGAAGATGAAAGAAAGATACTTACCTTCGAAATGGCATGTTTAAGAAGACTGTTAGTAATCACAAGAAGAGATAAGATCAGGAATGAAAAAATCAGAGAAAGAATGAATATGAAAGACATGGCAATAGACAGTAGTTTGGACATGTGACAAAAATGGGAGAAGAAAGACTGCCTTTGAGTGCTCTGCACTGTCATATTGAGGGAAACAGAATTAGAGGAAGACAAGCTAAAAGCTGGATAGATAATATAAATTGGGAACTTTTTGGTGAGCTCTGACCTGCAGTTCGGGTTTAAAACTGGGGTAGGATGTTCAGATGCCTTATACACGCTGAGGGGGGGGTAATAAGTTACCTCAATAGAAATTCATGCACAGCTGTCATTTCTGCTCTTGACATTTCGAAAGCTTTTGATAAAATTAGTCACTATGGGCTGTTTTTGAAGCTGATACAAAGGCAAACCCTTTGGCATTTTATTGAAGTTTTACTTAACTGGTATGCCAAATGTATTGTCATGGTTAGATGGGGTAATGCCTTGTCAGAACCTTTCACTGTAGGGGCTGGGGTACGGCAAGGAGGGGTTCTTTCGCCTTAGCTATTTGCTGTTTATATTGACGATGTAATTTTAAAGTTGCAAAATTCTGGATATGGCTGCTATATCAATGATATGTTTCTTGTATGTTTATTGTATGCTGATGATATCTTATTGGTGTCACACTCTATATCTGGGCTGGTGTATCCGCGACTCCAGCGCCATGCTGATCATTCAGAGCGGCGGATTAGGGGCGGACTACTGAACATTCGTTCTATCAACAATAAAACTGATAACGTTCCAGACCTATTCGAGGAGCATCGCCTCAATTTTCTTATTTTTACTGAATCCTGGCATGAGGATGCCGACAGTGTTGCCATTAAAAGACTCCGTGGCATGGGCCTTAATGTTATTGAAGCGGCTCGTGCCATATCAAGGATGGACACGATTAGACAATGTTCATTTTACTAATCATGGAGGCATCGCTATAGTCTCGAAACCAGGCATCAACGTTTCCAAGATGGATACAAAGTTAAAACCAAAAACGTTTGAACATTTATGCTGTAGAATTTCTGGTGGGTCCACGCCGTTTCTACTGGTCGCTATCTACAGACCAGGCTCGGAGCGTGTTAGTGATCAATTCTTCAATGAATTCGCCACTCTCCTGGAATCGCTAGCCACTTTCAACAGCTCGATAATCGTTGCAGGTGACATGAATATTCACCTTGAGAGACCCTCTGATTCAGATAGCCAGAAATTCCACCAACTTACGGATGCGTTGGGCTGCGTCAACTTGTCGGAGAGCCAACGCGCGACCATGGCGGACTGCTGGATGTCATCTTATCATCCGCCGACGATTGTCCGGATGATGTCACGGTGTCGAGTCAGGCCTGTCCGATCATAAGATGATTCATTGGTCGATCTCGACGGCACGTCCGTCTCCAGTCTACACTAAAATGCCGAGGAGTTGGAAGTGCTTCGACTTGGAGCAGTTTAAAATTAGGCTCGAGGCGTCACCGCTCTGCCAACCTGTCGACTCCTGCAGAAATGCGACTGATCTTGCCGAATGCTACTCCTCTGAAATAATGAAAATTCTGGACGACTTGGCGCCAGTGACTGAGATGTCGGTGCGCACCCGACCACACCGCCATTCTCACGATGTCGATTGTAGGCAGGCACGACGGAAGCGCGACGCCTTGAGAGGTCTTTCCGGAGGCTCAGAGGGTCAGATGGAGAACCAGCAGCTCATTGTGCTTGGCGCTCTGCTCTCAAGTCTAGTAGGCATCTGGTGAGGCAGAAGGGTAGGAATTACTGGCGCGGAGCTTTAGACTCTGCTAAAGGAGACACCGGGCAGACCTGGAAGCATTTGAATACGCTGTTGGGAAACAGCGATAAAAGCCCTCGTTCGCCTTCCTGTTTCACAGCTGACGACTACCACCAGTTTTTGGATAATAAAATCAATGGCGTAAGAGAAAGAACGTCTAAAGCTGGTCCTGCCTCGTTCACGGTGCATTCAGGACCTGGTCTAGTGTCGTTTGCTGCTCCTTCAGAAACCGACGTCATTTCGATTGTGAGGTCATTACCTTGCAAACAATGTCAAGCGGATCCACTGCCTACGTGGCTCCTCAAAGACTCTATCGAGACGCTCGCTCCGTTTCTCACGACTCTTCTGTCGACGTCTTTGAGTAGCGGTGAATTTCCATCGTCTTGGAAACATGCGGTCGTATACCCGCACCTTAAGGGGCCAAGTCTGAATCAAGATGAAATAAGCAACTATCGGCCAGTCTCTAATCTTCCTGTCTTGTCAAAGCTGCTGGAGAGAGTGGTCAATAACCAACTTGTAAACTACTTGGCGTCAAATGGTCTAATGCCTAAAGATCAGTCGCCTATCGGAAGGGCCACTCTCACGGAAACAGCGGTCTTGCGTATTTACAATGATATTGTTGATGCGATCGCTAATGGTCAGTTAGCCCTTCTTTGCCTCCTGGACCTCTCTGCGGCTTTTGATACAGTAGACCATGACATTTCGTTCGTCGCCTTGAACTTACCTACGGCTTAAATGGAGTTGCGCTATCCTGGATTGAGACTACCTGACAGCTAGATCTCAATCGGTTTGCTGGAATGGTCGCCACGTCAGACTCGCGCCGTGTTCTCAGTGGGGTGCCGCAAGGATCGGTACTAGGCCCACTACTGTTCGTCCTATATGTGGCAGATATAGGGCAAATCATCAAATCGTGGGCTTACTTCACACGCTTATGCCGACGGCGTTCAGGTCTGCTCCTCGTGTAACCCATCTGACGCCGAGCGACTCACGGTCCTCTATCACGGACTGTATTTCCTCGATCGAACAGTGGACGGATGAAAATCGGTTATCCCTGAATCCAGCAAAGACTGAGTTTCTCTGGTTAAGTACACCTAGAAGGAAACATCTCATACCACGAAATCCGTTTTCAATTGAAGATGTAGACATTGTTCCTTGTACAGAACTACGTCTTCTAGGCGTTCTTTTGGATGAGTCACTTTCGTTTGTCAGTCACTTAAACAATGTGACTCGCACCTGTTACTATCAGTTACGCAGGATCCGGGAGATTCGCCGCTACCTGCCATTACGGACGTGGTTAAACTGGTTCGATCCCTCATTCTATCACGAGTGGATTATTGTAACAGTATCTTACTCGGACTTCCTGTCAGCCAGCTAAACCGTCTTCAGATGGTGCTAAATGTTTCAGCACGTCTGATCTTGGCGCTAGGTGGAATGAGCATGTGACACCGCTATTACGAGACAAACTTCACTGGCTCCGGATTCCGGAGCGTATAATTTAAACGTTGCTGGTTTACATTTATGACGTTAAATGACCCTTTCTGCCCGAGTATAACGGCTCTGGTTTGTAAGCCCAAGTCGTCTGATCGGCGCCGCAGCTCGATCAAGCAGCCGTTCTCAATTGGTGGTTCCACCCCGTCTCGACAGCAAAAATTTGGGGATCGGTCTGTTTTGGGGCAACCCTTTGCTTTGGAACTCCCTGCCGGCGGACGTGACTAGGGTGACATCTCCTGAACTGTTCACTAGGAACCTTAAAACATATTTATTTAATATCTCCTATTAGGGACATTTGTAAAGCGCTCTTGACTTTAGCCTTCGCTATGCGTATTGCGCTATATTAAATTGTCAGAATTAATAATTAATAATAATAATCTGGCATGCAGCACATGCTTGATATTTGCACCAATGAATTTGTGGAATTGGATTTAAAATTTAATGTGAAGAAATCCATGGTCATGAGGATTGGGACACGTTGCAATATCGCATGTGCTGTTTTGGTCCTGGATGGTGTTGCCTTGCCATTTGTAGAAGAAATTACGTATCTTGGAGTGACACTGAAAAAGGGCAGGCACTTCGGGTTATCTATTTCGGAAGTTAATTTAAAATTTTTTTGTACGTTTAACTGTTTGTATAGTCGCAGCAGAGCTGCTGCATCTGAACTTATATGTGTTAACCTGGTAAAAAGCTACTGTCTACCCATTGTATTGTATGGCATGGAAGCCACATGTCCAAACAAAAGTACTCTTAATGCTCTTGAAAGACTGATTCAAGTAGTTGTATGTAAAAATTTTAAAACATGGGAGGCACATAATGTGGATTATAATTTATATTAGAGCTCTGGCGGGTTTGGAAAGTATGCATGTTGTTGTTAACAAGCGACAAGCATCATTCGTTAATAAATATGAGAAGAAGTCACTGTACTTTGCTGAGTGCATTACTAGAACTTGTCTGAGGGCAGAAGCTGTACTGTGTAAAGTTTGTGCTTAAAGTTTGTGCTTAGTTTCTTAGTTATTTTTAGTTTATTGCATTGAGTTTTTGTTCTTTAGTTGATTTGTGTTATTGGTTGTGTTTTAACATTTTTTTATGCTCTGCTTGTCACGAAATAAAGATTATTATTATAAAAGATGTCAGTTTAATACCATATCCCAAGCTGAACAATATGCCATAAATGCAGAGATGTAGCAAGTACACAATGCTTCAAGTACAAGTACAAGTACCTGGCCTCCGAGTACAAGTACAAGTACAAGTACTTGCATTTCAAAAACTCCGAGTACAAGTACAAGTACCTGGCCTCCGAGTACAAGTACAAGTACAAGTACCTGGCCTCCGAGTACAAGTACAAGTACAAGTACCTGGCCTCCGAGTACAAGTACAAGTACCGAAGCCTGGAGTACAAGTACAAGTACCGATCCTCATAGCCATATACAAACAGCAAGTAGGCCTACACTTTCTTAACGGGTAGCTGTTTGTCACGGTTATTGAATAAAATGGTGCTAGAACAAAATGTCAGAGGACAAAATGTCACGGACAAAATGTCATGGGGATAAAATGTCAGCGGAAAAAATGTCAGCGGACAAAATGTCATCCAACTCTAACACTAACCCTAACCCTAACCCTACACCGTGACATTTTGTCCCCTGACATTTTGTCCGCTGACATTTTGTCCCCATGACATTTTCTACATGACATTTTGTCCATGACATTTTGTCCTCGGACAGTTTGTCCGGCCACGAATAAAATTGACACTATTAGCATCTGAATATCATCACAGTTGCACTAAAAAATAGAGATGATAGTCTTGCATCGGTCATATTAGCCCTATGCGGTCTCGCGATCAAGCTAGCTTGGCTAAATACGCGTTTAATTGGTGCGCCAGAAGCAGGCACATTAAGGTCTCTAATTAATGGTTGCATTATACAGCCTGTTGAACTCCTTTCTATTAACTTCACTGTTCCAAAATACGATGGTATCAGTGGCTTCATCATAAATGCGTTGAGTTCCAGGTACTTGGCCATCTGTGAGGATGTGCTTGTCATTAGCCTAAAGGAACAGCATTACTGGTACCCTTGAAGCACATGTAGCCAGAGATGTAGCAAGTACACAATGCTTCAAGTACAAGTACAAGTACAAGTACCTGGCCTCCGAGTACAAGTACAAGTACAAGTACTTGCATTCCAAAACTCTCAGTACAAGTACAAGTACAAGTACCTGGCCTCAGTACAAGTACAAGTACAAGTACTAAAAATTTGTACTCGAGTACAACTCGAGTACAAGTACCAAGTACTACATCTCTGCATAAATGCATCATTATCTTTTCAGATAAAATTGCTAAATTCGGGGAAAATTTTCTAGTGTTGCTTCAACTGGGTTCTCTCTTCCTGGCTCACCGCCACTTGTGTTTAGTTCCTTTCAATCTATCACTCTTTCTGATTTTCACAAATTGATTTTTTCATCGCCGCCTACTCATTGTTCTCTTGATATACTGCCAAATTACATACTCAAAGAATGCTTTGATGTCCTTGGTCCAGTTATTCTGAATCTGATAAATCTTTCACTAACAGAAGGTTGCTTTCCATCTTCCTTTGCAAATGCTGTGATCCACCCTCTAATAAAGAAATCATCCCTGTGCCCAAATGACTTAGCAAATTACAGGCCTATATCCAACTTGAACTTTTTATCAAAGATTCTCGAGAGAGTGATTGCAAATCAAATTCATGCCCATCTGTCTTCAAATGACCTTTTTCTTCACTTTCAGTCAGCATACCGCATTCTACTGAAACTGCTCTGCTCTCTGTCCATGATCACATCATAAATGCAATGGATGATGGCAAGGTCACTGCATTAATACTTCTTGATCAGCAGCTTTGGTTTGGTGTATCTGATTCAGCGCTGCATTGGTTCACTACTTACTTGAGCCCTCGCACTCAGTCTGTCTGCACAAATGGTACTTTTTCATCATCGGCCCATTTAAATTGTGGGGTCCTCCAGTGCTCAGTTCTTGGTCCTCTCTTGTTCACTTTATACACGACTCCTCTTGGTTCATTGCTGTCAGACCATCATCTAGATTACCACCTATATGCATCTGATACTCAGATTCTTATTTCATTTGATAAGTCTTCAGCAGAAGCTTCATTGGAAACTATTTCTCAAGTATTCTCTCATATTCAGTCCTGGATGGATTCAAATAAATTGCTTCTAAACCCGGCTAAAACTGAATTTCTTTTAGGCGCAAAGCCCCAGCTTAAGAAATTTGACTCTATCAACTCTGTTAAGCTTGGGGATTCTACTATTCCTGTAAGCACTTCTGCACGGGATCTGGGAGTTATTTTTGATTCCACACTTTCTTTCACAAATCACACAAATAGCATCTGTAAAGTAGCTCACTACCATCTTCGTTATTTGTACCGTATTAGGAAATTTCTAAATAAATCTGCATTAATGCTCTTGGCAAATGCCTTAGTGTCCAGCCGTCTTGATTACTGCAACTCCCTTCTCTTTGGCATCTCAAAATCCAACCTGGCTAAATTCCAACGAGTTCAAAATTCACTGGCTCAGGTGGTTTCAAGAACCCCAAAACGTGAGCATATAACCCCAGTTCGTAAGGGTCTTCATTGGCTTCCAATTAAAGAAAGGATAGACTTTAAAATCTGTCTTCAGGTATACAAAACACTTTATTACAAGGAACCTAGTTACTTTCTTTCTAAACTTTCTGTGCAAACAAGCAAATACTTGATCAGGTCCTCGTCTGCAATAGTTCTCTCCCTCTCCCATACTCGGACAGTTCTTGGTTCTCGTGCCTTTTCAGTGGCTGCCCCCAAACTCTGGAACTCATTGCCTCAACATGTGTGCATTGCAAATTCATTACAGATTTTTAGAAAAAGATTAAAAACCCATCTTTTTGACATGGCCTCTCCACCATAGACTGTCGCCCGTTTGCCTGGCCGGATACCCTGGATTTGACCTGGATCTTTAATTATTTGGATTTGGTGTGCCATCGGTTAATGCTCCTGTGCATTATGAAGTGGCGCTATAGAAGTTTAAGATTAGATCAGGTTAGATTAAGATTAGATCATTAGATCAGCAGCTGGCATGATAGGATCTTCTCCAATTGTGTGTGTGTGTGTGTGGTTTCTTTGATTTTTGCAAATCTGCAAGTAATCAAGTTTGATGCTCTAAGGACTTTTTCGGCTGTACCGTCTGCACGATTATTACCAGCACAAGTATATAAACCGCATATGTGTATAACCCGCGGAAAATTACGAAGGTTCCAACATCCCAGCATAAGCCACACACGAATATAACCCGCATATGCTAGTCTTCAAGTATTTGAAGGTGTCGATGCTATGATGTACGGTAAGTAAGTAAAATCTCGTGGATTTATATAGCACTTTGGAAATAGTACAACAGTAGCTGCTTATTCTTATACGCTTGGCCTTTAAAATCTAGCCCTTTATAGTCATTTATATTGTTACTTCCAAACACTGGTTTAAGTGTAATTCATGCCTTCCATTTTCTTGACAATTTTTCTCAAATTTAGAATTATGCACAACCCATTGCGGTGCACAAATAAGTACTGTAGCTCGCTAATCCATGACTTTTGTTGCATTTGTGAGAAATATAAAGCTCTAACAATTTGTGTTGCTTTTACCAGTTTGAAGAAGGCAGACGAGTTAATACGTTTGGCAATTTACACCTGCAAGCTCATCGACACAGACACTGAAGTTCTGCAATAGAAGGCATTTAATTCAGATAGAAAGCATTTAATTCATAGTTTCATTTGTGACCATTCATTTCATGATATAAATATCTTGTAGAATGTGTGTTTTATTAGAATTTGACATCATGATCTCATAATTTGAAGGACTTTAGTACTTTACTATTCTGAACATTAAAGTTGTTAGATTATCCACCTTTGATGAATTCTTAATATAGTTTATAACGTACATTATTCAATTTCTTTCGTACTTGAATATACCCCGATATGAACATCCACACATTTAAATCAGGTCAGATATATTGAGCGTGGATTATGCACTAAAGCATAAACAGTAAGACTTGTTGGAAGAGTTGAAGTGTACCAGTAAGTAGTCCAGGAAGCTTGTTTGCATCCACTGTTTTGACCTTAAGCCAGATCATCAGCATAATCATCAGTGATGTTAATCCTTTTCCTGGTCCTTGTCCTTAAGGACTCCTTAACCTTTTACTGGACATCGCCGTTTATAAACGGCGGCGTAAAATCATATCCAAACGGATATTGCCGTTTATAAACGGTGCGCCAGATAAGCATGTGTGTATCCCGGACATAACATTTTTACATCAATCCAACGCAGCAATCGATTTAGTTACCATCCATTCGATAGATGGCAGCATCGTTTTCGATATTGTTGAATATATATGCAAGGGATATTGGCTGTATAGTGACCAAGGCTGGGAAATGCATAGGAAACATCTCAAGCCCGGAGCTAGAAAAATCATAACTACGCCAAAGTTGGTCCGATCTTCAAAATTTTTGCACTATTCTGTTCCAAGTACACTCATCTAAAACTCTCTCGCTCACAGTTGGGGGGTCACCGCTGAAATTTTTGTTATTGAGCTTTGAAAATTTTTTGTCGGAGATGGTCCGATTTCAGGGTGTAGAGCGGACCCTACCCCCCTCAAATTTTTTTTGCACGGATGGTTCAAAAGACCAATAAAAATGCTCAACAATGGTGCAAACCGCATCTTTCTAGCTTCTATATAGCCTGAAATATACTGAGTTCGGTTTTTCAGATTGAAAATCTGTTCGCGTAATTGTCATTTCAGCGAGCAATGGGTACTAGGGTATGAAAAGTCATAACTACCACAAATTGGTTCCAATCTTCAAAATTTTTGCACTATTCTGTTCCAATTACACTCCTCTAGAACTCTATCGCTCACATTTGGGGGGTTACCACTGAAGACGTTTTGCTAGTGAGCTTTGAACAAAATTTGAACAAAATGTTGGGGAGGAGTCCGATTTTAGGGTGTAGAATGGTCCCTACCCCAATTTTTTTCTTTTGGCACAGATGGATAGAAAGACCAATAAAAATGCTCAACAACGGTGCAAACCGCATCTTTCTAGCTTCTATATAGCCTGAAATATAGTAAGTTTATAACGTATATGTTCACGTTTTCATATGAACGCCTTTTCCCCAAATTAATTACCCTGTGGGGGATGACTTTAAAAATTTAATTACCTCTTTAAAGGCTTAAGGACCAATTTGAAGTCCTTGTCCTTGTCCTGGGGAGTCAGTCCTCGTCCTTATCCTCGTCCTTGGGGACTCGGACCTCGTCCTTATCCTCGTCCTTGCAGATCGATCTTTGTCCTGGTCCTTGTAACTTAGTCCTTGAGAAATCCTTATAAGGACCAAATGACTTGTATACCATTTTCAATTGTTTGGATAATTATGGTACAAGTTAAGAGTCGCCTGTGGATTTATATTTAGGCTACATACCTGCTTTGAGTTACTCTAAATGTGCAGTCATTGTTTCCTTTATAATACCAGTTTGAGGAGTTTCCTTTATAATACCAGTAGAGGAATTGATTCTTTAGCAGAATTCTTTGTTTCCCTGCGACGTCTGCTCCAGTTGAATGAGTGTTTTCGCAAAGTGGTCTCATAATTACCGGGTTGACCTCATGCGTGCGCGCATGACTGATCAGCTGCTGGAAACACTTGTTTATTTGAAATGCAACATTGCTGTTGACTAGATTATGTTTTACAACATACTTTTTTACAATATAATTTTTTGCTTTTCTAATTTTGTGATTCGATCATTCGAATTGATTTTTTGTGTTTTTTCGTTTCTGATTTTTTCTTTGACAGTGGTCGATCCTTGCAGTGATGTTAACAAGGACCGACCCCCCAAGGACGAGGATAAGGACAAGGACCGACCCCCCAAGGACGAGGATAAGGACGAGGACCGACCCTCCAAGGACGAGGACGAGGACTTACCCCGCAAGCATAAGGACCACAAGGACTGACCCCCAAGGACAAGGATCAAGGACAAGGACCAACCTCTGTCAGACAAAAAAGTCAGAAAGGAAAAACCTAACACAATTTCATTTCGAATCACAAAATTAGACAAGCAAAAAAAATTTAAGCATAATGTAGTCAACAGCAATGCTGCATTTCAAATGCGCCTTTGACTTAAGCCAGCTATAGCTATGTTACTGCGCTTAAGAAATTGTCAAGTTTAATAGTAATAATAATAATAATAATAATAATAATAATAATAATAATAATAATAATAAATGAACAAGTGTTTCCAGCAGCTGATCAGTCATGCACACACAGTGAGGTCTAATTATGAGACCACTTTGCAAAAACTCGTTCCTGCGACGACGACAAAGAATTCTGCTAAAGAATCAACTGGTATTAATAATACCGTATTATAAAGGAAACAATGACTAAACATTTAGAGTAACTCAAAGCAAGTATGAAGCCAAAATATAAATCCACATACTACTCTTACCTTGGAACATAATTATCAGTACAATTGAAAATGGTATACAAGTAATTTGGTCCTTATAAGGACTTTTCAAGGACTAAGTTACAGGACCAGGACAAGGACCGATCTGCAGGGCGAGGATAAGGGCGATGGCCGAACCCCAAGGGCGAGGATAAGGACGAGGACTGACTCCCCAAGGACAAGGACTTCAAATTGGTCCTTAATGAGTCCTTAAGGACAAGGACCAGGACAAGGATGAACATCACTGGATCCTTGTCCTTGATCCTTGTCCTTAGAGGTCAGTCCTTGTGATCCTTGCGCTTGGGGGTAAGTCCTCGTCCTTGTCCTCATCCTTGGAGGGTCGGTCCTCGTTCTTATCCTCGTCCTTGGGGGGGTTTGGTCCTTGTCCTTATCCTCGTCCTTGGGGGGTGGTCCTTGTCCTTATCCTCGTCCTTGGGGGGTCGGTCCTTGTTAACATAACTGATAATCAGACATGGGTCAATTAGAATTATAATTGTAATTCAATTGTAATTAATTACATTTTGACAATGTAATTGTAATTGTAATTGATCTGTGGAAAGTTAAATTACATGTAATTGTAATTGAGCTATTGTAATTGATTTACCCAATTACAGGAATGTGAGTTTTATAAGTTCTAATAGCGTATTAGCATGTATGAGCCGAAGTCTTATGAGCCAGTCTATGAATGTATGGCAGTGAATACATTGGATGGTTAGTGAATTGTCAAAGCACAACGGTTATTGGTAAATGGACTCACTGCTCTGGTCAGTTGCCATGCAAACATTTACTTACCGGCATAGCTATTTCAAGAAAGATTAAGCGCATAAGAATAAGCAGCTACTGCTGTGCTGCTTTCCGGGGCGCTGTAGAAGTTTACGAGATTTTACTTTACTTTACTTTACTGCCTTTCAAATTGGAAGGGAACCAGCTTATCATATGTCTACTTCCTGTGTTCTGCAGCTGCGCTTTTTTGTGAATAAAAGTTTAATGCCAGCTACCAGTAAAGATGAGCGTAAATCAAGCAGGAGTAATATATATATATATATATATATATATATATATATATATATATGACAGTTAATTTCCTAGGCGCACTTAAAAGAACAAATGCGCCGCTACTACATAAACAGCCAGGTCTTGAGCCTAGTTAGAAACACCGTTCTAGAAATGGCAACGTCACGTAGTTCTGACGGAATTATTAATATGGAATTATTTGAAAAGTCTGATGACCTTAACAATGCTGTTTCCAATGCAAATGTTAATTAAAGTGAAGTGCCGGTTGTGTGGTGAATTAGTGTCATGCTCGATAAAGGCTACTTCGAATTTGTTGACTCATTTGCGGGTTTGTGAAACTTTGTGTTACGGTTTTTTAAATAGGCCGTTGCATATAAATTTGTTGAACTAATTTATGTTAATTATTTTAGACACTTAAGCTTTTTAAAAGAAGCAGAAAGAGGAATTAAAAGTAATTGTAATTGTAATTGACACGTTTGTAATTGTAATTGATCCCAATGTAATTGGCTGTAATTGTAATTGTAATTGAAAAAAATCCGTATAATTGTAATGTAAATTATGTAATTGTAATTGCTTAAAACGTAATTGAACCATGTCTGCTGATAATCATCACCGGTTCACTAAGCCGGTTGTGGCTGTTGTGATCACCCTCAATCTTTCTTGTTCTTGTGAAGCTTCATGTGCCTCTGCAGGTGTTCATCTGAAATCCTGAGATATTTGATTCAGCCTTTAAAATAGTGGTCTCTCCTTTATGACTATCAATCTCACATCCAAGGCGGAGGGCAGCTGCTGCTGCGGTGTTTTCTGGCAGCCCGAAAAGTCCAAGTCAACGTGAACTTACTTTTGAGCTTAGCTTGGTTTGACTATTGAGTTTGTTAATTTCCTCAGTCTGAATGAAGTTGTGTCATTTTACACCAAGGATCTGGTGTAAGTTGTGGGTATGGAAAGATTCACATATCTTCCAATCAACATTGTTCAGAGTATTAAAAGATATATTTTTGGTAAAGTTGGTTGTATTAGAATAATGTGTGACTATTCCGGTGACGATGATCCCTGGCGCAACAAGAAAAAATGGCGTCAGTACGTTAAATTTAATGCGATGAATCCCGATGATCACTCCCACTGGAAGCGGTGCGGTGAAGGATTTTTGGCCACCAATATCTCAAATGTAACTTTATTATACGCATAACTGTTTTCTAAGCATTTCTCCGCGCATTTCTTAATATCTCTTCTGTTTTCTAAGCATTTCTTCAGTGGGGTCCGGATAACGGGAAAGTACCGAAGCACGTACCCGAGTCACCCGACACGTGCGAGCAGCCAAAATGGCGCTACCGGAAGTCGTGGTCGACCGTGTCCATGGAGTTAGTATTAGAGGAGACGGCATTACGTCATTTCTAACCATGCTGCGTGAAGCCAGTAGCGCGTAGGCTAAAAATAGCACCTCCATTGTTAGCGGCCATTCTGGTTGAATGGGACGAATACAGAAGTATTAAGTCAGAGTTATATCATTCCCTTTTAATTTTTTATATAAATTTGTTATTGGGACCTGTCATTCATCTTTGGGGGGGGAAGTTGTTGAGATAATTATTGGGGTGGGGTAACTGAAAGTTGACAGTTGATGACAAGGGGAGGGGCAGTGTTATTTCTAGGATTTTGAATACGGGGTCCGGGAAAATCTGGGGGCGAGGGGGTGTCGGAATTTTTAAGTCTTTCCCCCGAAAAAGGCTGACAAAAAAGGTCATCCGACAATAAAAGTTTGGGGAGGTGATGTCCTCCATTTGGGGGGGGGGGGTGTTCATCAAAGCTAATTATAGTATCCATTTTGTATCCATACCATTGTCATATGACCAAAATTTGGGGGATGTCGACCTCAAATTGGGGTGGTCGTGGTGTTGGCGGTATTAGGAGGGTGTAAAAATATCCCAGGGAGGGGTAAAAAATTGTCTACAAATTGTTGACAATTAATGGACAGCCCCTATGCCTTATTGAAAACACGATTGATGTCATCCAATATACTGTCCACTTGATATTTTTCAAACACAAATGTCGAACAATAGCACCTTAATCAGTGGCGGCTCCACAGGGGCCCGGGGGTTCCGTGCCCCTATTGAGTGCCTAGCCTCCCCCCAGTGGCCCCCCTGTTGGGACCCTATACTTAATACTACATACCTAACAACAAACAGTAGGCCCCATGATTAGAAGTTGCCACCCCAACTCGGCAACGCCCCCTCCCCACTTGCCAAATCCTGGAGTCGTAATTCTTTTTAAAAACGAATTATAAGTGTAAAATACGTTCAACTTTGCGGTAACATAGCATTGCGGTAATAATATTAATATTTAGTATTATGTGATGTTACATTTCTAGAAACCCCTCTCCCGTAGTCACACATCGTCACAAATCAAATATTTTAACCCCCAATTGCGCTCAGAGTCGCCCGAGCGTGACGTCACAGTCGCATTCCGTTTCGAATGACGTCTGTCGTACGACGTCACAAAACGCGTTCGAATGCTACGATGTCGACGATGTCGATGACAGCAGAACAAAGGAGGATGAAGGGAAAACCGGGGGCGTTACAACGATCAAGACGTCGGTGAATTCTGTGACGTGCGAGGAAAGCCTTCCGATAGTCTTCGTTAGGGAGAAGTTGCCTGAAACGACTGAAAATCCAGGGATGCAAACGATTGAAGCAACTGATGAATGATTCCATCTAGCAAAGGGACAAAAGCAGACGATTCACGAGGGCCCCGGGCAGCTTGGATCCAGCGGCAGACTCTGCAAACAGGACACGAAGATCATGACCGACGTCGAGACGAACGACGTCGAAATCGAAGAGCTGAAGGAAGAGGCGAACGAACTGATCATCGCCGACGACAAAAATGCTCACCGTAAGAAGAAAAAGCAGAAGGTATACAAAAGCAAGAACGCCACCAAGGCAGAGCAAGTTCTTTACGAGAATGAGGACGACATAGCTGGCGAAAATGAGCCTGAAATGCCGAAGGAAACAAAGAATTAATCTTCACCAGAAAAAAATTTGGAGCTACAGAGGAATGGAATGAAGATGAAGATGAAGAAAAGCCTGGCTTTGGAGAAAACATCAAGAAGAAAATGAATTGGAAGAAAACGCCAAAAGCGGGCAAACCAGAGCAAACTGTACCAATACTATACCAATTATCGATGCCTGATGGATATTGCCTGATGGAGGTCCGGTTGGAGAAATACAGGAGTATGACGTCGACGCCGACAGCAATATGGCTAAAGATAGATTCACGTCGGAATAGGCAAGAGCTCGCGATCGAGTTCATAACGACAGTTACAAGGAGGTCAGGATAGCCGCAGAGGCTCACAGACAGAAGAGAAAGTACATGCAGACGATTTTGAAGCCAGGACGGAAGCTGATTGATCTCTGCGAGACTCTAGAAGGTATCACCTGAAAGCTGATAAAAGAAGACGGTCTCCATGCCGGTTTGGCCTTCCCGACGGGCGTTTCCATTAGCAACTGTGTCGCGCATTACACTCCTAACAACGGTGACATGACGGTAATCCAGTACGACGATTTGATGAAGGTCGACTTTGGATTCCACATCAACGGCCGGGTCATGGATTGCGCTTTTACGGTGACTTTCAATCCACGATACGATTCGCTTCTTGCCGCGGTGAAGGTTGCGACAAACACGGGGATCCGTGAGTGCGGGATCGACGTGCGTCTCTGCGACGTCGGAGAGGCCATCCAGTCAGTGGCGTAGCGAGGGTATCCGGCGCCCGGGGGCAAAGTCTACCGTTGGCGCCCCCAACACTGCTGACGAGCAAAAAAAGGTCGTCACATTGCTCTCGGCGCCCCTCAAAAGTCTTAAGAGCGTCCCTCTTCATATAGTTCTGACAAGCAAAAAAGTGTCATCGCGCATATTTCTTCCTTATAATGCATTTCACGCTCAAATACCCAATTTTGGCGCCCCCTTCCACCTCTGCGACCGGAGGCAGCTGCCCCTGACCCTCCTCGCTAGGCTGCTGCATCCAGGACGTCATAGAATCCTATGAGGTTGAGTTGGACGGAAAGGTATACCCGGTGTACAGCATACATAACCTGAGCGATCACTCGATCGCGCCGTACACTGCAGGATCCACGCCGGTAAGACGGTTTCGATCGTCAAGGAAGGTGACACGACCAGGTTGGAGGTAGTGCTGTTACGGTTTCACCTCGTGCAGTCTCGGTCGGTTTCGGTTCGGTTTGGACCGAAAAACCGCGGTTTCGGTTGGGTTCGGTTTTTTAACCCTAACATTGAGACGTCTCATTACATGAAGAACTATGACGTCAGTCATGTTCCGACCCGAGTGACGAAGTCGAGGTAGCTTCACGGAGTGATCGACAGGCATTTCGGCACGCTTGCGTTCTGCCGTCGGTGGCTCGATCGTCTGGATCAGACCAAGTTTCCGATTGTGCTGAATAATCTCTGCGATCTGGAAATCGTCGATCCGTATCCTCCACTCTGCGACATCAAGGGCTGCTACGCCGCTCAGTACGAGCATACTCTGTACTTACGACCGACCTGCAAAGAGGCTGGTAACAGCAAAGCAATCAAAAAACCACCTTGCAGCTCCAAAGAAGAAACTTCAGTCACTGACGGAAAAACAGTAGCTGAAGCCAAAGCTGATTTTTTTACTTTGACCTGTCGGAGGGAAGGAGTCTGCGGAAGCGGACAGCTGCTCCACCCAGCAGTGCTCCAAAAACATCAAAGAAAGCTGCCACAAAGAGACAGGCAGCAGCGCCTAATGGGGCTAGGCCACTAGAGTTCTTTGAACGCGTGATTGCGTACGAACAAAGCACCTACGCATTCGCCACCCTGAAAAATTTTCCCTACAAGTAGAAATGAGGCCACGCCTACATATCGTTGATGTAGCGTAAGTCAAAGAAAATGGCTGACGAGGATTTCGCTGTTTTATATGGAATTATGTTTTTGCTGTTCTATTACATCAGTACAAAGTAAAGTAAAGTAAAATCTCGTGGATTTCTATAGCGCCTTGGAAAGCAGCACGACAGTAGCTGCTTATTCTTAGGCACTCAGCCTCTCTTAAAATAGCTATAGGAAAGGTGTGGGATCAGCCAGGCAATAGTCAATATCCGAAGGGCAGTGAGGCCATGCATTATTCGCGGGGGAAAAGCAACGAAAAGAAAGCGGGTATCAATGGGTATGGGTAAGACCATGGGTAAGGTGCAAGGAGTTGCACGGTGCGTACCATACCTTTTTCAAGGAACTTACATCGACAGACCAACAGTCAACACAATTTCGTGAGGATAGATTTTGCTGCCTTTGAAGATTTATTTCGTATTGAACATGACATCGCAAAATAAGACACCAGAATGCGTCGAAGTATATCACCAAGGGAAAGACTTTCTATGGCCATAATGCTGGTTTTTCTCACAGTCTTTGTATTCGTCCGTCCGGCTATCCCATAGGATCGGACCTCACCTCACTCAACTCAAGTCACCTCACTCAAAATCATTAAATCGTACTCATTCTTAGACTCTTAGTAACGTGCGCCGTCTTTTTTGTGCACACACAAATCAACTCACTGTGTTTATAATTATTTTGGCGCTCTGATCGTTGAACTCGCGCCTGATTGGTTGGGCAATCAGAAAGTAGGTAAAGGAAAGCGATTGAATGTGCAAACACAATCTATCGCGCAAAGAACACGTTCCACTCACTCCTCCACACTCTGCCGGCGCTCATTGTATGCGAGTGGCCCAGCCGTCATTTGAAACCGGCTTATCATTCAGGCGGCCAATGCGAGCTTGCTTTGTTCGTACGCAACCGCGCGCTCAATGAACTCTAGTGGCCCAGCCCCATAAAAAGGCAAAGGGCTCTCAGGATACGAAGGACAGCAAGACTTCGGTCTTCAGCTGTCAAGTCCGAGTAGCAGATCTGCATTCATGATGATGATGATGATGATGATGATGATGATGATGATGATGATGATGATGATCATCATCATCATCATCATCATCATCATCATCATCATAATGATAATAATAATAATAATAATAATAATAATAATAATAATGTGATTTAAATAATAATGTGTTTTAAATAATAATGTGATTTAGGAGACTATGTTAGCCTGTGTGAAACCACGGTAGTAACTCTACGTTCACTAACCTAGCTTTCCCAGATAACCTTTGAATCTGTTTAGTCCTTCTACTGTCACTGCCACCTCATCCAAACTGTTCCATTTGTCACTCGTTATTTTCTATCAGGTCACGATTGTGCTAATTCCGTTTAAAAAGTCTAGTCTCATAACTAAATCGAATGCCTTTTTATGACATTATTTATCAATTCTTGCTAATATTTCTCTTACAGAATGTTGACATAAAAGTTAATTAGTACACAATGTATAGTAGACATTGATAGAGGTATGTACTTATAAATTGGAGATTAAGTCATGATTGTTCAAAATTCAGAGCAAGAACTTCCGTCTCTTCGAACTTTTAGAACGTTCATCGGTAGGGATGTCTCTCTTAAAAGTCCAACAGTAATCAGACATCACAACTGCATCCCAACGTCCCCGATACGGTGATACCTGTTTTCTATCTCTTTTATGCCAAAATGAAATCTCTCCCCTTGTTCGTTGCTCATTGACTCCAGATTTTCAGGAAACCGATCGATATGTGATTATAAGTAATGCATTTTTATGCTCATTTGCATCACAGGTTTTTGAAAGCAGTCAGCGTATTGGTGATAATATGACGAATTAAGGGGTGTTTGGTTGCTTCGGCGTTGTCATGGCCTCCGTACATTTGCAATCAGTCTTATTGCAAGAATGGCGACAGCGATGACCATCGGAGAACTAAATCAGTAGTTATTACAACTGGAAAGGAACTAGACTATAGAAGTCTACGTTCATCAAATTCCGTTGGCGGTCTCCCCGAGCAGAAACATCTCTATAGAACTACTTATGGCGACTGCAAGTTTCTGATGAAAAATGTTCAGATTGACGCTGCTATGTGGAACTGTATTTCGCCGTCTACTGATAAGGAAATAGATGTAGAACTGGATCAGCGAGCCCTGGCGAAAATTAAGCTCAGTTTTAAGCCAAGCGCTGCGAAAATCACGAAGAAATGCGTCACAGCAAAGGAAGCATGGGATGCGTTACAAAATGAGTACGAAAGCATAGCATTGGTTCGTCTCATTGGTCTGCACACAAAACTGTTTAAAACAGTTTTTCAGAAGTTTTCTGCTATGCAATAGCTGTCAAGATTGATCATATTTTGTCAATTATAACTGAAGAACTTTATTACTTTATCCTAGTCAATAGGACAACCGTTTTCTGATAATATAGTTGGGGCATTCCTGTATTATCCGACCCCATTAAACTATTTCTTCGAATCCGTTATTTTCTTGGAAAAACAGGAAAAAAACATGGGGGCCAGATAATACAGGAATGCCGTCGTTGGAGCAATAATTCTAGCAGGTCTTCCAGAACAATTAAAGCCATTAATTTTAGGCATACAAAGTTCAAAACAGGACACGGCTGTTGAGTTTGTCAAACGTCTGCTGCTTTAGGATAATGTGAAAGATCTATGTGGTGCTGAAGGCACAAAAGTTTTTCACATTTCAAAGCATTTTTTTCTGCTAAACCCGAAAGGAAAGCCAATGGTACTCGTTGTTTTAGGTGCAGTGAATATGGTCATGTGATTTCTTGATGTACAAAGAAACAGACCAGACCGACGTGGAAGGTAGAGGACGGCACGAGACACGTCGGAAACCGAAGAGCGGAACGCAGTCCTCACGTAGATGGAGACTCCAGCGACGTCCAGAAGTTCCAGAACTCAGTCGATCACAGTCGCCTAGCGCTACAACAATAGCTAACATGGCGGCGTCCAGCCCGCAGTGGTGAGACCGACTGGATAATTACAGAGCGACGCGAAACAGAAGAGTACGGCTAAAACTCCTCAGCAAACCGACGAACGAGAAGCAGTCCTCATGTCCGGCGCAAAATTCACGGACAGAGCGTCAGCAAATGCCGAGAAACGACGGCGAAACGAGGCACACACAACATGTGCTGGCTGCCGTATATAGGCGCCAAACATAGATTATTAGATATATTACAACATATAAGTTATATGTCTATCCTTAAATACCTCCAGACGCTTTTATTTCTACTCTTTATTTCTTCTTTTCAGGAAAAGGAAAGCACTTCTGTGGAGCTTTCTATATATGGACCTCCCAAAATTCTTATACACTGGACAAAATATAATTATAATGCATATGTTACAGGCAAGTGTGAAATCAGGCTATGTCGACATTGCCTGAAATTTTTAGGCAATGTCATTTCCTAATTCACTCAGATTCGGTAGGTGGCGCTTTGGTGTGTTGTGCAGGTGATGAGTTGTCGTGCCGTTTTAAAAGCTTTGCGGGTTTATTTTCGATCAATTTTGGATATTAGTGAAGTTAATACGTGCACTCGGTGCGCCAGAAGCCCAGAACTGATCTACGTGCTTTAAATAGCGCTTATCGACTAACCGCGTTATAGTTAAAATTAGAAACGTGAATCAGGTCACGCGCACTGAGCATGCGCACATGCAAATGTGGACAGTAAATGGTTGAATGCGAGCGGCGTTTTAGAAAATATTAAATACTAAATTCATGCCGTTAACGATGCTCTGCACTCGAGCCAACGCTTTAATTCAACAACTGAATTTTATTTAATATCACTACAGCGAAATTTTGCTCCTGTAAAGTCATTTTCGAACAGTTTTATTTTGAAAAACGCGCTGCTTGACGCCATGTAATCCTCATGTTTACTGGCTGCTCGCCGTCCACATTTGCATAAACCTGCGCGCGCAGCCTTGACCTCATTATTGTCAATAAGCTCTATTATCCGTTTTCAGTAGATTATTCGTCAATTCTGCCACCAGCCAGGAATATTCTTGGAGCAATGATACATAGGAGAGAACATGAGCCTAAGCAGACCTGCTTAACGGCCGAAGCCAGCTATGGGCGTGTGGGCGGAGCCTATCCGCCATATGTTTTCACGCCAAAAACTTAGCATGATTTAAAGTGGCTTAGAAGGCATTACTGGCCTGTGTGAAAGCCACTAGGGGCACTGACGGGGCTTGAACTCGCTCCGTCAGCCTGACGCTCCAGCACGTAACCCACTCTGCCATCTTCCGCCGCAAAACATAGGAAGGAGCCCAGATTGCGTTTCTAAAAATGCCCAGAAATCCCAGATTTGAAAACGGGCTCAAAAATTCAAAAGTTGCGAAAATTTTCAATCTCGCTGGGATGATTCAGCAAACGCTCGACGATTATTTTAATCAATTATTTCATTATAAATTAAGTGAAACAGTATTGGATTCGCATGCTATCACCCTTGGATGTCGCCTATCGCAAACGCAATGTTGCAAAAACACCTCAAAACAGAGCAGCAGAAAATGGCGCCTACCAATGAAAAAGTCTCATGAATATTCATGTTTATTATACAGATTTTGATTGGTGGGCGCCATTTTCTGCTGCTCTGTCTTGAGGTGCTTGTAATGGTGCGCGTTAAAAAATATGGCGTCCACAGCTGGCTTCAACATACAGGTTTATGCTGGACGCATGGGAATATTATACCGTTAAAAAACATGGCGTCGCCCGTTGTTTAAAGGCTTGACCTGACATTCGCATAGCGCTGTGAACTGTCTTCGCAAATTGCGTTAACTTACTCCGCCTCGCAACTGAGACATCTAAATGCACCGGACTATCGTCCTTCACGCCGATTTCGGAAAATTCTATTTGTTTTCCGGCTGTGGAGTCAACCCTGCCAAAGTCAGACTCATCTAAAAAAAAGAGGGTTGAGCGAAGGTAAGGTAAGGTAAGCAAAATCTCGTGAATTTCTATAGCGCCTTGGAAAGCAGTACAACAGTAACTGCTTATTCTTAGGCGCTCAGCCTCTCTTAAAATAGCCTATGGGGAAGGTATATATCAGCCAGGCAATAGTCAACATACAAAGGACAGTGAGGCTAGGTTGTTACAGCTATGGAGGATATGATTTTAGAAAAAGAAAGGAATTAAGCTTAGACCTGAAGACTTGAGGAGATAATGCAGGAATTATTTTCACATTACAATGAGGATTCAGATTTTATTGTTTGAAAGTGCCCAAGTCTGCGGAGGGAAGCTGGGATCGAGTTCTAAAGTTCAGGTGAGGCGTATGAGAAGGCACGGTTGCAAATTTTCAGGGATGACTGATTCAGTGGGCGTGTCAGAGTGAGGTAAGATGATGAGCGTGTGGGTCGAAGAGGCTGAGGGGTTAATAGTGATCTAAGGTAGACAGGTTTTGATGACTGAAGTGGAGACATATGTGAGTGTTATTATCTTATATTAGATACGTTCAGTTATTGCAATTTGTTGATAGAGGCTTTGGGAAGGTTATAATTGTATAAAACAGTCAACAGACGAAGCTCGTTCTACTTAGGTTTCATAACCAGTGGTGTAGCTATATTGTAGCAAAGTGGAGCAATTGCTCCAGTCGGACCGCCCAGGGTCACTTGTACAAATCGTGCAAAACCGATGAGAAAAATTTTGGGGTGGAGTGGGAAGTAGGCCAGGTATAATAGTTGGTTCTGCAAAACTGCAACTGGTTGGTTATAACTTTGCACGGTTTTTTGTGTTTCTATAATGCGTTAAAATTCACCCACGGGCATTTGTAGTTTTAAAAATCCTTCGGGGATTAGTACCGTAGCATGACTCAGTGGGCTGTGCTGATATAGGCTGACAGTCACTAACTGTCTCAGGGTCCGAGCAGAAGATCCCCACCGTATCTGCTGCGATGACACGCACAATAGCTATATTGTCCTAGTTTAGCACTTGTGTAGGCTTCAGTGTATCAGATGCAATGGGTGAGGGTGAGCGGCGAAATGGGGAGGGATGGTTTCGACGTGTCACTGCCGCGCACTCAAATTGAAGGATGATCCTGTCTTTCTGTGTGTCTAACATGCGCTAAAATTCACCTACGGGCATTTGTAATTTAGTTTGTCCATTACCCTCTGTAGTTCTCTTTTACTCCCCGTTAGCATCGCTTGATCGTCTGCAAAGCGTATGGATTGTATAATTTTCCCTCCAATGCTTATTCTCGCTCTTTCGCCCTCTTGTGAACCACGCATTATGTGTCCAGCATACTGTGTTTTCCTGTTTATAATTTCTGTAAAGAGTTGTCTCTTTTCTCCAATTTTCTTTAGTACCTCTTCATTTGTTATTCTCTCTTGCCAGCTAATTTTCAAGATTCTTCTGAAGCACCACATTTCAAAGGCCTGTATTTTATTTTTCAACAGCTTTGTTAGAGTCCAGCATTCGCAGGAGAATGTGATAACCGATTATACATAGCATCTCAGCATTCGTAGTTTTAGTGTTAGGTCTAGGTTTCTTCTTAGTAGTTATTTTGACTTCCAAAAGGCTTCTTTGGCCATATCAATTCTGGCATTTATATCTCTTGTACATCGTCCGTTTTCTGTTATGGAACTGCCGAGATATTTGTATTCCTTTACTTGTTCCAGCTTAGTGTTATCAATTGAGATGCAGTGTTTCTCATTGTTGTGTTTGCTTACTATCATCGTTTTTGTTTTCTTTCTGTTAATTTCCATCCCGTATTCTTTGCTTTTGTCATTTAGCTTGTTAATTATGAGTTGGAGGTCTTCCTTTTTCTGCAAAGATTACCGTATCATCTGCATATCTGAGTATGTTATAGATTGTTCCATTGATTTTCATTCCAGGGTTTTGTTCTAATGCTTCCTTGATTAATAGTTCTGTATATAGGTTAAATAGTAAATAGGATAGTATGCATCCTTGTCTGACTCCTTTTTTTATTTGTATCTTCTCGGATTCCTCCTCTTTTATTCTTATGGTGGCGTATTCATTCCAGTATAAGTTACAGATTAAATATTGCTCCAGTTTTGATATTCCTGCCCACTTTAGTGTCTCCAATAACTTTTGATGATTTATTCTGTCGAATGCTTTTTTATAATCGATGAAGCAAATATGTCATTTCTTTCCAATTTTTGGGCGTTTTCGCAAAGTATCCTTAATTGACAGATGGCGTCTCTGGTTCCCTTGCCTTTTCTGAAACCCAGTTGATTTTCTGATAATATTGATTCTTCTAAGAGGCTGTCCATTAATTATGTCAACAATTTTTGGGCAATTTTTGACCCCTCCTTCTTGTCAACAACTGTCAACTTTCAGTTACCCCCATAATTACGTCAAAAACTTTTGACCCCAGATCAATGACAGGTCCCAATAACAAGGTTAATATTTTTGCGATGATGACCATTTTATCCCTTTTTTGCTCGTCGAGTGTCAGAATGTGATGATTATGACCTTTTTGCCATGCTTTTTTCCCTTATAATAAGTAATATTCCATGAAATTTCCTAGTTTTTGATTATTTGTAAAAATATTTGTTGACGTCAGCTTCTCTTGACCCCCTCCCCCTGTCAACAACTGTCAAACTTTTTCAAACCCCTCCCCCTAAATTGTTGACGTAATTAATGGACAGCCCCTAATGGTCTGATTCCATTCTTTATTACCTGTAGTAAGATTTTAGTTGCGTGCGATATCAAGCTTATAATTCTGTAGTCGTCACAGTCTTGTGCTTTGTTTACCTTTGGAATTGGGACGAATATGCATTTTAAGAAATTCTCCGGTATGTCTCCTGTTTTATATATTATGTTTATTAACTCGGTGATTATTTCATATCCTGCCGGTCCCAGGTTTTGTATAAGTTCTGCGCAAATTCCATCTTCTCCAGTTGCTTTCTTTTTGGGTAATTTTTTCATAATCTGTCTCATTACTTATTCCGCTATAATCGTCTCTTCCTTTGAGTGATTAATTTTTGGAATTTCTCCTCTGTTGTCATTGTACAAGGTTTCGACGTATTCTTTCTATCTGATCAGTACGTCTTTCTTTTTTACCAATAATTTTCCATTCTTGTTTCTGATAGCGGGGTTTGGGTTGTTTCTCTGCATGTTCAGCTCCTTGATTTTTTTATATACCAGTATAGAGGGTTGTGCTTTTTGTCTAACTCTTCTATTTCCTTACACCTCTCATTGATAAACTTGTTTTTTGTGTGTCTGCACATTTTCTGTATTTCATGTTTTAGTTGTAAATACGTCTCTTATACGCCTCTTATAGGCCTACGTCTCTTATACGCCTCTCTTATTAGTTCCTCAATATAGACGGTGAATAGCAGCGGTGATAGTGGACAGCCTTGTCGTCATCCCCTTCCGATTTCTCCGGCCTCCGACTTATCATTTGTTCGCATGCGGGACATTAAAATATGTTTCAATTTTGAAATAGCAATGACTAATTAAGATTTATACCCCATCTGATCAAATTCCAGGCCAGCAGCTCTTTACGGGGAGTTGCCCTCGTCCACTTCACGCCACTGAACTTATACCAACGCCAGCTTAAGCTGCTCCGCTAGTCTGTTCGGCGGACATAACTCCCAAGTAGAGGCAAAAAAAATCAATCAATACATAGCAACATGTTATCCCACTATATGTACAATAATGTTATAGATAAAAAAGCAGTCATACGATCACATAATAATTCTGAGGCACTGGCATCGTATTTAGTGCGACCCAGGGTCGGCCCTAGCTTAGCCTCAGGCAAAGCACGCATCTTAGAGTCCTTTGCACTGCCACCTCCCCACTTGTTTCATCTGTGACATCAGTTTACCGCAACCCCAATGACCATATAATAATAACACAAACGCATGCTGGCTGCTATAGAAGGCACCAACCATAGACGTTAGTTGAAGTTTAGCACAACTCCTTTTAGGTAGTGTGGGAGCCCTATAAATAGAAGTCCCATAGACGGGTAAAGGGCCGGTAGACTGAGTTTTTTCTCGGAATCTAAGGTAAACACTAGGGAAGTGTTTAATCTACTGCGTCAGCGGTCCCCAAGGGGCGGGCAAGCCATACGAGAGATAAGATCGGGGTGCGACGGCAGGGAGAGGAGCCCAGTAGAAGGTCCGGCTGATTCCTAGGTACTACCTGGAGAATTTCCCACCGTGAGGCAGTACCCGAGTCAGCCAATATAGTGAGGTAGTACCGGTGTAGCATATTATAATGACTCCCATATAATAATAACTCCCCCCTCATTATTATATATATAATAATAACTCTCTCTATATTATAATAACTCCCCAGAAGAAGTAGGCCTAAAAATTGAACAAAATAACCCCAATTTATAAAAATGTCTCTAAAATGGTTATATAAAATTATAGACCCATTTCCAATCTTCCAGTTTCCATAAAATTCCTGAAAGGGCAATGCTTACCAGAATGTTAAAATACTTAGATGCATTTAATATGCTGTCCACTGATCAATACGGTTTCAGCCCTATTTCTCCACTTAAATGCCAATAATGAATTTAATTGATACCAAAACAACAAATTTTTAATCTCACAAGCACACTATTGGAACAATCCTCGATATAAAAAAGCTTTTGGTGCTCTAGACCATGGTACCTCAGTTGGCTTCTGAAAAAACTAAGGGAGTTATTATAATATAAAGAGAGTTATTATTATATATATAATAATGATGGGGGAGTCATTATTGTATATATAATAATGAGGGGGGAGTTATTATTATATGGGAGTCATTATAATATACTATACCGGAGATAAGAGATAGCTAGGAGAGAGAGCGAGGTAGTACCCGAGAAGACGAGGTAGTAGTCCCTACCTGATATAGAAGAGAGAAGTACATTAAGTAGAAGACAGCAAGGTAGTACCTGAGATAGCGGAAGTAGAGGTAGTACCTGAGATAGGAAAAGACAAGGCCCGGTTCGCCTTATTATTATTATTATTAGTATTATTATTAGTATTATTATTATTATTGTTGTTGTTGTTGTTGTTGTTGTTCAACTGATAATCTAATCCTGTGTAGCGGCCGGGTGGTCAGCCATCCTGGGAAAGTAGTACATAAGGCCCGGTTCGCCACATTATTATTATTATTATTATTATTATTATTATTATTATTATTATTATTATTGGAACGGTAGGGGGGTTAACGTCCCCCCTTTGCACTCCAGGATGGCGAAACCCTCAATGCCCCGCGTCGTGGTTCGGCCTCGTCACTTAGAAGGACGAGGTCTTGGTTTTAAAGTATGCCGCCGATGTCATAAAACGAACGCCAAGCGATCATAAGATTTTCTACATGTAATAACAACACTTTCAACTAAACGCCAGCTACATAATCATAATCTTCTAGTATTTCAATCTGCCTTAAACGTTTCGGAATCAGTTTCCCCTCGAGCCCGGCCAAAACGACTAACATCCCGTGTGACCAGCCTCCCAGAATCAAACCCAACGAGAACAAGGCAGAAGATGGCCGCGTGCCCCTTTTTATATATCCGCGACGCCATCTAGCGACCGCGGGCGAAACGGTTGGACCCTGCCCTCTGGTGGTCAGAGGGACGAGGTTTGTTCCATTATTATTATTATTATTATTATTATTATTATTATTGCTGCTGCTGCAGCTGTTGTTGTTGTTGCTAAACTGATAATTTCTTGTGCGCCAGAGTGCCAAATGTCACAAGCAAGGGCACATTAAGAAGGTACATGCACCTCTGTTTGTCACCTTCCCTTTCAGATGCGACGATGATGTCGTCTGCGAACCATTCGATGACGTACCCGTTCAATACCGCCCGATGTCTGTCTAAGCTTTGTAAGTGCAAGTCATAAAATAAACTATTAGACATTTTAAAATCTGTTTAATAGAATTTTGCGTTTACGCATCAGTAAGATAATCACTTGAAAAACGATTCATAACTGGTGCATATGTCAATGAACTTATTGTCTTTCAAACTTGTTATATCGCTATTTTTCATAGAAAAATTAGCAGACGCCGATTCATCGCTGTAGTTCCTATCTATTACCGTTTCTTTAATACTACTATGGTCATCACGTGATATCGTGATATCGTCCATATCCAGGCTTGCACTGTAGCTTTGGCAACTTTCCATTCCGCTCATTTTATGAATCTCAGTTCCAAGGCTCAGCAACTGGCGGAATAAATTTCGGTCTTGTTGTTTCAGGGAAGGCTACAAACAGATTCGGCGTAATAAGCTGGAAACCTTTAATCTATATTCTATATAAAATAACAATCGTATTTAGGCTAATTGCACCTAACGTAATATATGGTTTAGTGCTATTCTATGTTATAGTGTCTATAACATAGCATAGCACGAACCAAAATATTCCAATAGATGCAATAATATTGTAATTATTGTTACTGTTGTTACCGTCAATAACGGACATAATATCAAAATATTTGACATATGAAGGGCGATTGAATTGCTTTTGCAGTCCGAACAGCAACTTCGGACACGAGCCCGCGGTTTTCCTCTTCTTAAATCTCCTCACAACTAATTAAGCTAGAATTGTTAAATATTAGGGGGTGAGTTGGTAACACACGCTAGAGCGGCACGCTTACGGAACGGGCTCAACTCCCGCGAAGCCTCTAAGGTCGACTTAGCCTTCAGCCCTTCATTCTTAAGAGGGCGGTGATAAATAAGTAGCAGCATTGACTGCGACGGTGACTCGGCCATAGCCGGTGGCAAGCCCTGGTTGAGAAAGGATGAGCCAAACACACACACACACACACACACACACACACACACACACACACACACACACACACACACACACACACACACACATAGAGAGACGCCCATCGTCTTTGATACGAATGCGTCTATAAACAAACAGAACACACACATACACACACTGCGAGGGTGACACAGATCTGGATAACGCAAAAGCCGCGTGCACCGGAGACCAGCGTCTGCAGTCTAAGTCATGTGTCATATTGCTTCCAAGATAGGTGAAGTTTTCTACGTTCTCTACTTCTATTCCATTTACTTTAATTTTTCTTTTGATCTCTTTGTCGCCAAACATAATTGTCTTTGTCTTCTCAATGTTTATCGACAATCCATAGCGCTCAGCTTCATTGCTCAGTATCTGTACCGTGTCTTCCAGATCATCTTCATTTCCTTCTAGGATGTCAATATCATCAGCAAACTTTTATTAATATTAATATTAATATTAATAATCATAGTCATAGTCATAGTCATAGTAATAATGTGATTTAAAGTGGTTTAGGAAGCTGTGTAAGCCTATGTGAAACCACTATCTCTCCACATTCAGTAATCTAGTTTTCCGAACTAGCCATTTGAATCCGTATACTGCTTTAACTGTGACTCTCACCTCATCTAAACTGTTCCATTTGTCCACAGCCCTTGCTACAAAAATGTTGTTTATGCTGTTTTGTTTATGTTGTTGTTGTTGTTCAGGTGTGTTTATTTCTTGCTTTATTTTATATTCAAATTCTCCATCAAGCAGTTTATTTCCGTATTCCTTCCATTTGTCTGCTATCATTTATTTCAGTGCGTTTTGGGAACAAATTTCCTAGTCGGTCTTTTAATTTCTCATATGTTCCTATGCTATTTCCTCTTTTGCTTGTCCTTCCAGTTCAGTGCAGATGCTATTGATTTGCTGGATTTTATCTCTTGTTAAGTTCCATTGTACCTCTTGTTTGAGTTCTTTTTGTTTTTTTCTTCCGGTGCGGTTGCATTTAAAATCGTCCTTTTCTGGAAATAACTTCCATGTATCTGATGTTATCCAATCTTGTTCCTATTTTTTGGCAAATCTTAAAATAGTACTCTAGGTTCTACATTCAATTCTTGCAGGACCATAAACACTCAACCAGGTCTTCAGATGCATTAACTCTTCGGATACCGCTCATACACCTTTTCAATGGCTAAGTTTATACCGCATAACTTACGGCATTGGGGTTACGACTTTACAACTAAGCTGCTGCTATCGACTTAGAAGCGATCGTCGACTGATAATAAGTGCATTACTAAAATGGCGCTATAAAAGTTACAGACTCTCTTTGGTCAGATTGATCAAACAACTTTGTTCATCTTGCTCTGGCAGAAACAGTGATTGATACAAGAGCAGAATGGGATAGATATGGCCTTGGAAGCGACGACAGACAATTTTGACTGTCCTTACAGGCTTACACTCGTCTAACATAGATCTACTGGCGACAAAAGCCTTGAAGATTGAAGGGCTTGAAGATCAGTCGGTTGAAAAAACGAATTATTTATGCCAAGGTTTTGTCATAGCTTTTGAGAGTGTCATATTTGAACGAAGCATTAAAAATTTCGCAGAGCGCAGATGTTTGGTGCCAACCGAATAAGTTAGTATCAGTTTATGAATCTATTAAGTCTATCCAATCCCGAAGAATCTCGTTGCTTAAAGTCCTGTTTGGGATATATATTATAATTTCACACGATATTTAACGTTATAAGTTACTACTAAACAAACAACTTACAATTTCCTGTTGAAGCCAAAGTATGGTTTCCTCTATGTCTTTGACTCTCTGCTTGCTCGTAACTAAATCCACTTTGATTTGGCAAGGATCCTCAATTATACCAAGTTCTGGAAGACTATCCAATGGACTTGGTACTGCAATCGTTAATCCTTGAAGACTGTTAGAAAGCGAAGCTCTAGGTGGAAAAAATCTACTACAAGTGTTGCTACTAAAACGACGCTTTGCTAACACCTGCTTCAATCGAAAAGGAAGAAACACATTTTTACGACCGCTTTCTGTTGCAATGTTGAAGCTTATTTCGTCAAATGATCTTCGGTCTAACCTCGAGATTTCACAACTGTTTTTCAAATCCCACTCTCCGAAGAGCTTGGCATCTAGAGTTCTACCTCTTTCCAGCAGGAAAGCCAGCTCGAAATTGCTTCCGCGGCGCATGGATTGTTGTTGCAAGAAGGCTGTCCGTGCTTCGTGTCTTGCGTCTGACTTAGATCTCTGAACATTGATGTAACCCCGACCTGGTCTGCCATTGCAGTCACTATTTGAAGTGAGGTGTCTTGTCACGATATTAATATCGTTAAACTGCTTTAGTTCTTCGGTAGGCCGATTTATGCAGTCCATTTCATCTATCGAGTGCTATTAGAAATGGCAAGAGCTAAACTTTGTAATCAATGCAAACTAATACTTTGACTTCTCTTCGATAGACTTTTGCTATGCAGTACTTCGAATATTTGTCGATTGTTAACGGTTTACTTCATTTATGTAGGTTGCCCAACGTGCTCTGGCCGTGCTTTGTAGTTTGAATGCTTTTAGGCCTGAACCTAAAGTGCTAGACGCCTACATGAGCTAGGCACAACTCAATAGATTTTCTCTAGTCTAGTCTCTCTACACTGAAATGAATACGTTTGTCCAATTCTGTTATTTTTAGCACAGTGCATGCCTACGTTTTTCTCTGCCGTACAACTTCAAGTTAACAAAGCAACGTTGGGCGCCTAAATAGGGCATGTCATTTGTGAGTGAAAATCGTTATTTTTGTAAACAATGACTTGCACATTAGGAACCAACTGCCTTTGAATATAGAGAATTAGTTTATAGGGAAAATGTTTTAAAAAAATGTAGGTTGACCTACTGGGAAATAGTAATTAAAAATGTAATAATAGTAACGTGATTGTAGGGTATTTGGGGTTTGACCATGAGGTCAGATGATTCAATGTTTTCACAAAAGGTGGCTATGTCGATTTTATTGAGACGGTGGAATGAGTATGTACCACGAGGTGTGGAGGTGGCGGGCAGGGTAGTGAAAAACTGGTGAACAAAATTTAAAAAAATTGTCACAGAAATTAAAAAGTCTGATTCTATTACAGTTTCTCTGCAAGGAATTCGGATATGTAGGCCTACTTAGAAATTATCCATCACGTAACATTTCTCAGTGACACGTAGTTTAAATTTCTACTATATTGCTCATATTACTTTATATGTGTTATATGACTATTGTAGCCTGCAGTCTCCTAAAAGCTAGTTGTCTATGATTGCCTACGACATTGTGCCTCAGGAACATCCCTTTTAAGAGTACAACAATAGTCTGCTAGCATAATGGAGCTCCACTTGCCCTGGTACCTATTTTCTATTACCTAAATGTCCTGATTAAACCTTTCTCTATCTTCATCGCTAACTGCTCCTAGATTTGCAGGAAAATAATCCAGATGTGAGTGCAAAAAGTCAAATTTCAAAGATTTCATCACAGTTTCTGGCAACATTTCAATAGGGTATCCACTAATTCTGTGTAGTTGTCTGTCTGCCTTGTTATTCCCCAAGACGTCGCGACAAGCAATCTTAAAGGAAATCCATGCAGGCTGATGCAGCTATATCATTCAACTGAGCAGCAAAGTTTTCACCTTTCATAAGTTTTCTAATATTATGGCCTAGAAAATTCCTTCTTTGATTTTCTCCTCCTCCTCCTCCTCCTCCTCCTCCTCCTCCTCCTCCTCCTTCTTCTTCTTATTCTTCTTCTTCTTCTTCTTCTTCAATCACTTGCACACCCAGTGGAGCATAGGCCACGAACAAGATCCTTCCATTTCACTCGATGTTCTCACCAGGTTTTCTAGTTTACTCCAAGTGTTTCCATTTTCTATAAGATCCTTTTCTAAACCATGTGTTTCGCGGTCTTCCTCTTTCTTGTTTTTCTTGGCAGCCAGCTCCATGTCAGCATTTGACTTGTGATGTTTTCAGTCGGTTTCCTAAGAATAGGTCCTAGCCATCTATATTTATTTCCTTTAAGTAAGTAAGTAAGTAAAATCTCGTAAACTTCTACAGCGCCCCGGAAAGCAGCACAGCAGTAGCTGCTTATTCTTATGCGCTTAATCTTTCTTGAAATAGCTATAGCCAGGGTGGTTTGTCGGCCGGGCAAAGGTCAGTGTATCTATGAGGCAGCGGGTCAGGTTGTTGTTGCTATGGGGGAAATGACTTTTCGAATAGGAAGGTTTTAAGTTTAGACCTAAAGGTTTGAGGAGACAGTGAATGAATTAACGGAAATGAGGATTCGGAGCTTATTGTTTGACCATGTCGCAGGCTGCGGAGGGAGGCTGGAATTGAGTTCCAAAGTTCTGGTGCGGCGTATGAGAAAGTGCGGTTGCAGATTTTGAGTGATGACTGATTTAACGGGCGTGAAAGTGTGAGATGAGATGATGATCGTGTAGGTCGGGGAGGCTGAGGCGTTAAGAGTTTACGAAGGTAAACCGGTTTTGACGAATGAAGTGAACTGTAAGTAATCGTTATTATCTTGTACTGTATACGTTCGGATATTTTAAGCCAGTGTAGTGTCTTCAGTATGGGTGAAATATGGCAGAACTTTGGTGATTTGGTTACTGCTCGGGCTAGTGCATTTTGAATTGATTGTAATTTGTTGATGGAGGTTTTTGGGAGGTTATAGTAAAGGGAGTTGCAGTAATCCAGTTTGGAATGGACTATTGAAGTGGCGATTGTGGATGCAGTTTTGGTGTCAAGGCAAGGACTTTATCTGATTTCTTCAGCAATCGGTTCTTGTGATGTCTTTCTCCATAGTGCTTCATTGCAGATTTTGTTCGGCCACCAGATCCCTGTGATTTTCTGTAGGTATTTATTTCCGAAGCCTTGTAGTTTTGCTGTAACAAAACTTGTAGTTTTGTTGTTGACCTCCAACTTTCAGAGCCATGGAAAAGCAATAGAGAAGTACTGACTTAACATTTGAATTGAATATCCGCAACTTAGTCTGCATTGTCACTTGCTTTAATTTCGATGGGTTTTGCAATATACTGAAGTGAAGACTCCCTGTGCTTTTGCCAATCCTTGTTTTCACAACTTCTGTTCCACATGTGGTTGAAATCACACTTTCCAGACATGTGAACGTGGGAACATATTCAATATCCCCTGCGATTAGTTTCTGGTCTTCTTTGCGTTTATCATTGCCTTAGTTTTGGCGTGAACGTAACGAAAGTAAGCGCTGTATTTAATCCTGTTAAATGGACAATTCCTTTGAGATACTGTATTTGGTTTTTACTTGCATGTGGTGAGTACTGTGGGATAACAGTGCTACATCATGCGCAAAGTGCTACAGTTAACAGTGCTACAGAGAGAGAGAGAGAGAGAGAGAGAGAGAGAGAGAGAGAGAGAGAGAGAGAGAGAGAGAGAGAGAGAGAGAGAGAGAGAGAGAGAGAGAGAGAGAGAGAGAAGAGAGAGAGAGAGAAGAGAGAGAGAGAGTTAACAGTGCTACATCATGCGCATCATCCAATTGTGTGCCTCGTATCCAGTTAATGCCGCATTCTCTTTCTTCTGTGACCTTCTGCATTATCGACATAGTTTACGTCGGCTATATTTGAATTAACGTGCGTCGTTGAAGTGTGAACGAAGCTCCCGCAACGGAAAAGTACCGGACAACGACGGAAATTTAGAACGACGAAACGGTTGAGAGAGAGAAAGAGAGAGCGAGAGAGAGAGAGAGAGAGAGAGAGAGAGAGAGAGAGGAGAGAGAGACCGACAGACAGACAGACAGACAAAAACTGCAAAAATCTTGGTTTAAAATTTGATTCATCCCTAAATTTAGAATCACAGATCTCCCAGATATCGAAATCCTGCTATGCCCATATTCGCGATCTACGTCGCCTCCGTCCTTGCCTTGACACCAAAACTGCCTCCACAATCGCAATAGTCCATTCCAAACTGGATTACTGCAACTCCCTTTACTATAACCTCCCAAAACCGTCCATCAACAAATCAATTCAAAATGCACTAGCCCGAGCAGTAACCAAATCAGCAAAGTTCTGCCATATTTCACCCATACTGAAGTCACTACACTGGCTTAAAATATCCGAACGTATCCAGTACAAGGTAATAACGTTTGCTTCACTTCATTCGTCAAAACCGGTTTACCTTGGTAAACTCTTAACGCCTCAGCCTCCTCGACCTACACGATCATCACCTCATCTCACACTTTCACGCCCGTTAAATCAGTCATCACTCAAAATCTGCAACCGCGCTTTCTCATACGACTCACCAGAACTTTGGAACTCAATTCCAGCCTCCCTCCGCAGCCTACGACACGGTCAAACAATAAGCTCCGAGTCCGCATTCCCTTTAATTCCTTCACTATCTCCTCAAAACTTAAAATCGAAAAGTCATTTCCTCCATAGCAATAACAACCTGACCCGCTGCCTTATACAGGGTGTAATAGTGAAAAGGGCACCCTTATATGATATTTAATATCTCGGCTGCGTGTATAGCGATTTCAATGAAATTTATAGGCCATATACCTAGGAATGTTTTTGATGCAAATGCCAAATTTCATGCTGATATCTTTAGTGTTTGCTGAAATATGGCCAAAAAACTAAAGAGACCCACACTTTAAAATTGACAAACAGAATATAACGTCATAGTAAAATGTATCGTTTTTAAGTCTAAAATTGCGTCGTGTTCATCGCGCCAGACAAGGTCAAGGGTTACTTACAGCCAACAGATAAACACAGCAGCATTATTTTTGGCTGCAGGACTGTCTTGATTTGCTTGGAGAAGATTTCATATTCCAGCAAGACGGAACACCTGCGCACTCTGCTCTCAGGACCCAGAATTTTCTATAGCAAAATTGTCCAGATTTCATCAAGAAAGATGACTGGCCACCCAATTCCCAAGGTATCAATCCACTTGACTTCCACGTCTGAGGAATCATGCTCGACAGATATCAAAAGTATCAGCCAAAGCCACAGAACATCACGGAGTTGAAGACTGTGCTGACGAATATCTGGGAGAGTTTGCCCGAGGACCAGATCAAGAAGTTGATATTGTCAGTGAAGAAGCGCTTGTCGGCATGTGTGAAGGCTAAGGGTGCATGGGCATTTTTGAGCACCTGCTCCCGTAGCAAATCATCTGAAATCCCCTTTAAAACGGCCCTTTTCAGGGCCAAATAAATAAATAAATAAATTTTTTATCACTTTATTATGACGTTATATTCAATGTCAATTTCAAAATGTGGGTCTCTTTAGTTTTTTGGCCATATTTCAGCAAATTCTAAAGATATCAGCATAAAATTTGGCAATTGGATCAAAAACATTCCCAGGTATATGGCCTAAAAATTTAATTGAAATCGCTATACACGCAGCCGAGATATTAAATATCATAAAGGGGTGCCCTTTTCACTTTTACACCCTGTAGATACACTGACCTTTGCCCGACCGACAAACCACCTTGTCTATAGCTATTTCAAGAAAGATTAAGCGCATAATAATAAACAGCTACTGCTGTACTGCTTTCCGGGGCGCTGTATAAGTTTACGAGATTTTACTTACTTGCTTACAGACAGAGACAGACAGATGAGAGAGATCCCATTTTAACGCCCTTGTTTATAGCGACGACATAGCGCCGAATAGGTCACATGATTAAATATCTGTCTGCGACTTGGTCGAATCATCGCCGTACTGTACTAAGCTCCAGCAGATGCATTCAACTACTCGCCCCTCCTCCTGTCTGTTGTTATTTATTTATTTTAACTCGTCTTTTGTGTTATTTATGAAAACTTTAAAGTTAAAGACTCGCCTGTTTAATATTTCATGCGAGTGGCATATGTTAAAGCGACCGTGACTTCGGTCTTTTCCACTGCGCTAGAAAATACTGTAGTCTCAATTCCCACCAGCTAAACTTGAGCCCATGGAAAAGGTTTGCCGAAACTGTTTGAGACAGGCTTCACAAAAAAAAAACTTCGACATGGTTCTCTCGGTTCTCTCATATTTTTATTCAAGACAAGGGAAAGCCTTGTAGGCTTGTTATACAAAATAAGAGTTTTAAATTCATAATTCGTCATTTAATTAATCTCTTAATATTTTAATTGGTCTGCTTGGAATATAAAAATAACTTGAAATACAGTATTAATGAAACATGAATAAAACGTTCTTTAATAGTCATGCTGTTCTAGTCCAATGCAGAAAGTAAGAAAGTGTTTTACCGTAACTATTCAATATTTATAACATAATTGTACTGCAGATTATAAAAGTTCGATAATCTAAAATAAAGACGTTGACCTGAGATACAATACGCAGGCAATACAAAGTGGGAAACATTGTAAAACAAATACTTGAAAATGCAAAGTTTATATGTTTTGACAAGGAGTTTTCAGAAACTGCCATGAAATGCATTCAGTTTGTAAATAGACATTATCTTCCATTTCTTGACAGTCGATTGCATGACAAAGTAAAAGCTCTTCAAAAGGCATCCACCATCGACATCATCGGAAGCCATCGACACCGTGGAACATGAAATGATACGGATCTCTTTTGGAGTAGACAGCAAAGCAAAACCCATATACAGATGCAAATCTTCCAAGAGAAAGACAAGAAGTTACCAAATCGGATATATTAGGAACGTGTATATAAGCGAAAGGGAGTTACCTCGAGGAGGAAAACAAGCATCACGCAGACACTCAGGGGCGGGACCAGACGTTTGAGAGTGGGTGTTAGGGTTATCCCTAACTCTAACCCTAGGGTTAGGGATTAGGGACAGTTTTTGCAAATTTTAAGCATTTTTTAAAATTGTTTTGCAATTTTGGGCAAATTTTGGCAAATTTGCAATTTTTTTATATTTTTTTGGCAAATTTGTGGCAATTTTACGATATTTTGCACATCAATACATTATAAATTATTTTTTTCATTTTTTGGGGGACCACGGCCCCATGGTCCAGGAGCCCATCCCCTGGTCAGAGGTCAGGGGCGAAGCCCCCTGAAGCTGAACAACTTTTACTTTTAGTAACTAAAGACGCTAATGCAACGCATAAACATGCATTGTAATAATAGCTATGCATGTAATGCAGCTGTGAATACAGGCAACGACTGCATAGATAATAATTTCAAGGTGACTGTCAACTTTAAAGTGTATTAAAGTGAACCATACACAATTATATTGAAGTTCACATTATGAAAATTTATGATGATCCAGTTTCAAATAACTCAAATGTTAACGGAACGCAATCATTGCCAATCAACATACTGTACACAAACACTGTAACACAAAAAGCCATCCTCTACCCTACCCCCCCGCCATAAAAAAATTTCTCTGCAATTTTGCACGAATCTCGCGGGTGGCCCTGATGGCATGTGGGGGTGTTCAAACTTCCCCAAACCCCCACGTGGCCCCGCCACTGCAGACACTGATAAAGAGAAAAATTAATACCTTGAACTTTTGGACAACAATGCAGGAAGAACGATAAATCATCATGATGGGAACTATAAACGGGAACAGTAGAGGGACACACCAAGGAAAGAATGGCTAGAACAGTGGTTCCCAACCATTTATAGTCCCTGCCCCACCTAAGCATCCGTTAAATCCTAATTCCCTCATGACTTAAAATTCTTATTATTCAACAAGTGAACTCCTATTTATGTGACAGAGGACTAAACGACCCCTAATTTGTTAAAAGCAATCTTTCAAACACATTTTTATGGCTATTAAACTTGATTACAGGGGAAAATGAAAAATAAAAGTGGCAGCTGAAAAATCGCAAAAATTGTCAAAGGGGCTGACCATTAATTATGTAAACAATTTTTCGCAATGACGCAATGACGAACTTTCAGTCATATCGATTCGTGTATGACTTATTACACGTTTTGACTGCTCTCTCTCTCTCTTTCTCTCTCTCTCTCTCTCTCTCTCTCTCTCTCTCTCTCTCTCTCTCTCTCTCTCTATATATATATATATATTATAATATATATAAATTATATATATATATATATATAATTTAGGTGGTCCTCAAAAGCAAAGTTAAACTTTTTCAAAGTGCTTTTGCATTTTCCTGTTCCATTTGGGATAAAAACAAATTGGGAAAAATTCCAATCGAATCTAAACATATTTAGTACTGTCACACGACCCCTATATTTACAGTGTGTAAAAAAGTCTTCATCGGCTGCAAAACCGAAGTAATTTAATAATTTTTTGATATTATTATCAGATTTTCTTGTAGAATTGGTTGTTATCATATATTGTTTGTATCAATTTTCATTCTGCCTCCGTTTCTGTATGTGATGTCACTTGATTATTCTCTTTCCCAGACTTTTATGAGGAAATATGGCCACTGTGTGATTTCTCGAATCTTTACTCAAATGGTCACTCGCGGGAGATTGCATGATATGGTGCGCGTTCTAACTACTTTAGCTCAATATGCGCTTTTGAATTTTATAAGGTAGCCTTGAAAGGGCCGTTTTTATTTATTGTGGCCATTAGTACTTTATGGGCCATCTCTTGTTCTTTCTGACTGAATAACATCTGCGTGGCATGGAATGGACCAGTTTGACAAGGTGCTCATGTGTTATGATGTGATTCCATTGACTCAATCAGCTCGCGCCTTTTCTGCAGCTGATTCTTGGTAATCTCGGCTGACACTTTATACTACAAGTTCTCAATAGTGTCAAGATCAGGTGACTGAGCCGGCTAATCAATGGACTGAACTCCATGATTCTTCTTCCAACAGGCAACAATTTTCGCTCTGAGACAGGGTGCATTGTAGTCCTGAAACAAATACATATTTAGCTGATGGCAGCATACATTTCTCTAGAATTTTTCTAGAATGCCAATGTATTTCTCTGCATTTACCAACCAGTCAACGATATCTAGTCTTCCAAACCCACTGGCTGCCATGAATCCCCACACCATAACTTTCGTTGGATGCTTCACTGACATGTTTATGCACTCCGGCTTCTATTCTTCATGTGGAAACCTTCTTACAAAAATCTTGCCATGGTTCCATAGACTGCAAAATGTGCTTTCATCACTGAAGAAAACTTTCTCTCGTGACTGACACAACACAGTATTCTAGACGAGGCCTTATATAGTTTTCCCTCAGAAGAAGTTCAGGAAACGTTAGCTTCCGGTTATCAGGAGATGTTCTGATCAGGACTCTATTGCCTCTGGTGGCTGACTTCCTGGGCCGACCGCAACGGGGTCGATCTGTCGTACTTTTGGTATCCTTGTGCTTCAGTAAAATGCGGACAACCATGCTTTGATTACAGCGACCTTTGCTGAAATGTTTCGACTGGAATAGCCTTTTTTGCTCAGAACCACAACAAGGACTCGGTCTTCACTAGATAGAAACTGCCTCAAGAACGACAACGCCAATACTTGCTACAAGCTGTTGAGTGGCATCACAAGCAGTTCCCTAATGCACAGAAGAGCCAGCATCTAGTCGATGACACCGATCCGTATCCGTATCATAGAACTCATTGATTATTATGATAACTTTGCAATAGCAATAGTCTTGATTACAGTGGCATAAAGTTCAACAGTTTTTGGTTAAATGCCTTTTTGGTACTAAATAATTGGACTACTTTTAAAGGACATTTGTTATTTGTGTCGCAACTAAATATTGGTATGAACATAGTGGGTACAAGGTCTCATAATTGACAGAAATCCTGTCTGCAATTGATGAATACATATACGTACCGGGTAGTTACATAAAAACACAACATACATAGTCTAACGTTTTGCTGATTCATGGTACCAGTATTACCGGGCCAAATATCGGTGAAAACTGGCTGCTATGGGATGTTTGGACATTTTTAGAGCATGCTGTGTAGCACCTATGATAAAGATTAATACACCAGTCAACTTAGCTGAGAAAAGTGTATGCACACTGCAAATGTCAGCCCGATATCTGCTGTTTTTCTCAAGATATTAAACTTCAAAAATCGTAAAACTTAACACGTAGCGTTGACTCGCGATTAGCCTCGTATCTTCAAAATATCATATCTCTGAGAGTTTTTGACAAAACTAGCTGAAAATTTCAAGATTTACTTAATCTGCCTTAATTGTCTCCTTAAAAATTCAAATTGTACCTTTTGGGGCGCCCGGGGACGTCGGGAACCACTGGGTTAGACGATATTGTGGAATCGGGAGACGCTGAATTTCATGCTATAGCGACAAACGACCGACTGAGATGGGACAAATCGTGTACAAAGCTGTCGACAAACGCGGGTAGAGCACCTGACATTCGTACAAATTGTTTGTTTCGTCGGCTCATCATAAAACAAGCTAAGCTCGAAAAACCATTGTTCTTAAAATAAAAGTTTCCATTATAAACATTGATGATTAATTAATTAATTCATGAATTAATTCTGACAATTTCATATAGCGCAAAACGCATAGCGAAGGCTAAAGTCAAGAGCGCTTTACAAGTGTCCCTAATAGGAGATATTAAATAAATAAGTTTTAAGGTTCCTAGTGAACAGTTCAAAAGATGTCGCCCTAGTCACGTCTGCCGGCAGCGAGTTCCAAAGCAAAGGGTTGTTGTTGATGATGATGGTGATGATGATGATGATGATGTGATGATGGTGATGATGATGATGATTATGATGATGATGATGATGATGGTGGTGGTGGTGGTGATGATGACGATGATGAAATAGCGACAATAAGAGTAACAAAATAGTGATAATAATAACAACGCTACTTAAAATAATTCAAGAAGCAATGCAATGAACCTGAAACAGTGACGCAGACTAGAATTTTGTCCTCTTTGGATTTTACTAACTTTGAAGTTTTCGCTACTGTGCAGGATAAATTTTTAATATTAATCATCAATATTAGCGTTTATATTCTGGGTTATGTCAGTGTGTTCTCATTTGATTGCAGGCCCGTGCGAAGTAGGGGTTCTGAGGGTGTAGCTGCACCCCTGGAAAAATGTAGGAGGTGCAGTGCACCCCTAGAAAGAAGATGGTCTGCGCCCTGCCTGCACCCCCTGTACCCTTAAAAATCTTTGGTATCGACGACCTTTTTGCTTGTCAAGGATTTTAAAGAGAAAACTTGAGCCTGGAGAAAATCTGCACCCCTGACGAAAATTCGTTCAGACGTCACTGTTTGATTGGAATTTATTTGTGGCTTTATAATGATGACTTTAAAAATTGAATATGTTATCGCTCACTCCTTGACCGTTTCAAACAGTAATTTAATAATAATCCGCTGTTCTGTCTAGATTGCTGCATGAGCCAAAGTGCAACTAGACTTTCTTTAGTCTCTACATATTTTCAAAAGTCTGCCTTGCTGTTTCCCACTCTCACTCACTCTTACTGATCTTTAGAATTGACCTTGCACGGCTGACCACTAAATTTCGGCTATATCTATTTTAACTGTAGATTAAGCGCATAAGAATAAGCAGCTACACCGGCATCTGCTTCAAAAGCAGAAATTCACGACGAGATTTTACTTACTTAACTATAGTGGTCAAATTTCTTTGACAAACTGCAAATACAGATTTCTTTTGAAAAGTCTGCCTGTTGTCCGAAATTTGTCGTATTGCTTGTGGCGTCTCGATTTAGCTTAATGCGGGGCAAAAAAGTTGTAACTGCAGCTTATAACAGGTACTTTGCATTAATTTAACAAATCATTCGGAAAATTATCGTAACTTCGTGACTTGGTTTCGAGCATGAAGCCGTGTTCACATAACAATAACAATCTAGCATTGCCAACTTAAATATTACATGAACTCCCATTTGACATTGCCCTACTCTCCTGGAGTTGGTAGTGGCATTTCCCAGATATGAGTGTACTTATTGATAATTTTGCAGCTGCCTACTTTCTCGTAATTTGCACTGTAATCAGTGTCTTTGCTGCCAATGGATCCTGAACGTGAGCGATATAAGTGTGAGTTATTCTCGTGCTGTCGACGATGATTTTGACGGTTGTGGTGGTGATGATGGTCGTGATATTTTCCGTAACGATGACTTTTGTAGGGCCGAACATATGAAGATAATTCATCGTCCTCGTATGTCTTGAAATCACCTTCTGTTCCTTTGTTGGTAAATGTCTGCTGTCTAGCAGATCTTTGACGAAGATGTCTAAAATATAATATTTAATGGCATTTTCGAGCGACTTTGTAAAATTGGCCTTATAATAATGGCGTAGCTATAGCAAGGGCTCCATTATAAGGGGCACCATAAACGCACATCGGACTAGAGCTTTGCAGGAACGCCGAGAGCCCACGAAAGGAGCGCCGAGAGCTCACGTCATTTAAGTAAAACAGTATATTGTAATAAAATGTGCGTTTCCTTGAGTTTTTTGTGTTTTTTTAATTGTTTGAGGCTTTTAGTGTCGTTATTAAATATAAAAAACTACAATATTTTAGGCATTGCGGAAACCTCATGGAGCAAGACTAAGCAACAGAATCTGGGTGCCGAACCACCATTCTCAAGCCTGTCCTTACAAGTTCTTCTCTTGATGGTGTGAAGTTCACCTATGTCGGTACCAGCAGACGCATTTCTCTTACAGCTGCAGTCATGAAGTCTGCAAATGATTGTTGCATTTGCAGTCATGAAGTCTGCAAATGCAACAATTCCACATGCAAAAAACAGTTCCTAGTAGAGGTGGGTCGATTAATCGAAATTGTAATCGAAATCGCGATTTTTGGAAAAATCGTAATCGTAATCGACACGATTATTAAATAAATCGAAATAATCGATAATCGTCGAAAAAATAATCGAAATCGCGATTATTGTTCGATTATTCCCGTAAGTTATATTATACAATATTTTCGATTCAAAGAAAGATCAATTTACCGTTGATTATCAGATTTTCATTGAAAATGGATTCAACTGCGTATAAAGACAGGCACCATCTTTCTGGATTTGACAGCAGCTTTCGATGCGGTGTGGCATGCGGGTTTAACGTACAAACTCTCGCTCAATTTGCCACCCTGGTTCTGTCAACTTGTGGAATTACTCATCTCTGACAGACGGTTCTTAGTTCACTTGGGAGATGTCAGCTCCTGGAGACGTCAGCGAAACGGTCTAACACAGTGTTCAGTTCTAGCACCTATGCTATTCAATTTGTAGGCTTATAGGCCTACACACGACTTACCGGATACCATAGGTAGGAAGTTTGGATACGCTGACGATATCGGTCGTGCCACCCAGGCTCGATCCTTTAAGGAGATTGAAGACCAGGGTTATTTCTAGGATTGTGAATTGGGGTGGGGTGTCGAGAAAATCTGGGGTGTGTTTATTTCTAGGATTGTAGGATTGTGAATTTGGTGGTGTCGGGAAAATCTGGGGGTGTCGAAATTTGGAAGTCTCTACCGAAAAAGGCTGACAAGCAAAAAACCTTATAGAGACTCACAAAAAGTCTGACAAGCAAAAAAAGTCATCCGAGGATAAAAGTTGTGGGGTGTATTTCTCCATTTGGGGGCAGGCCCCTTCAGAGGCTGAAGGAAGCCCAGGCCAGTTGGAATTTCGAGGCCTCTCCGAGCCTTCCCAACAATTAAAATGTTGACAAGCGAAAAAAGGTAATCACCAATTTTGAGGACCGCAGAATACCTTCCTAGCTTTCCCAAAATCCCAAAATTGTCGACAAGCAAAAAAGGTCATCACCAATTTTGAGGACCGCAGAATACCTTCCTAGCTTTCCCAAAATCCCAAAATTGTCGACAAGCAAAAAAGGTCATCACCAAATTGTGAGGCCTCTTCTAGTAGTAGCTATTTAGCTTTCTAGCTCTCTCAGAATTCTAGACAAGGAAACAAAGGGAGGCCCTCAAATGATGGAGGCCCGGGCCGAATGGCCCTCCTGGCCCCCCTCTGAATGGGCCTGTTTGAGAGTGTTCGGGGCTAATCAATATGCATTCTGTATGCATACCATTGTCACATTACCAAATTTTAGGGGGTGTCGACCTCAAATTGGGGTGTTGGAGGGTGTTAGGGGTGTAGAAATATCCCTGTTGAAGACCAACTGAACATCGATACACAGAGGATTGCGAATACTGTAAAATATGGCGGGAAAGCCAGTTTCTAAAGGTACTGTGAAATAATCGAAATCGAAATCGCGATTATATAAAAAACCGTAATCGTAATCGAAATCGTAATCGTGAAAAATAATCGAAAATAATCGTAATCGTAATCGGAAAAAATAATCGTAATCGACCCAGCTCTAGTTCCTAGGCATTCGATGGCTTGATAAACTGACCAACGTTACCGTCCTGTCCATCACTGGTCTATCAACTCCGAAGTCGATTCTCAAGAATCGCTGGATGTCGTTATTAAAAAAAACACTGAAAACCTAGCGCCTACCTAATTTGGATTCAGAGAGCATCACTCAACTGAAACAGTTGAACTTAGGATTCTACCGCTGAACTTACTTTGCTTGCCTGCCTTGAAGCCTCAAGTGACTTGGTAAAGCTGACCACAACATATTTGCTGCAAAGTCTGAAACTCATTTGCAATCTGATCGTGCAGTAACTAAATCACCTAAATTCTGCCACATTACGCCGTTACTCAAATCTCTCCACTGGCTCAAAATAGCAGAACGCATTGATTAAAAAATAATATTGATGACTTATAACTCACTTCATACATCAAAACCAGTCTACCTAAGAAATCTGATAATTCCACAACAACCTCGATCTACTAGATCTTCTTCTCATCTAACTCTCCTTCGACCTCTGAATCAATCACCTCTCAAAATTTGCAATCGTGCCTTTTCATACGCTGCACCAGAGCTTTGGAACTCAATTCCAATATCTCTTCGCTGTCTACATCAAAGCCAAATAACAAACTCTGCTTCACAATTTTCTCCCCTTCTTGCAACATCTCCTCATGTTTTTCTTTCTAAACTAAAATCATTTCTCTTCAAAAAATCATTTCCTCCATAGCTGCAGCGTCCTGCCCACTCGCCCCTTTGATGAAATGACCCGGCATGAATGACCACACCTTTGGCTATAGCTACTTTATTTTCGAGATTAAGTGCATAGGAATAAGGAGCTACTTCGGTGCATCTTTTGAAAGCGCTATAGAAGTTAACGAGATTTTACTTACTTACTTTTACTGAACCGTCTATGCCTTACATAGAATGTTGAGTTCGAATTATTAATATTATTATTATTATTATTATTATTATTATTATTATTATTATTATTGTTATGTGCTGCTCATGAACAAAGACATTGAAAATGCAAATGGCATGCTTCGATAATTCAGATCAGTCGCAGAATTTTAAAATGCAGAGTTTTCAACACAGGAGAATTCCTACTAAGAAACTCAACAAATTATTATTATTATTATTATTATTATTATTATTATTATTATTATTATTATTATTATTATTATTATTATTATTATTATTATTATTATTATTATGCGTTCAATCTAGCTCTGTCGATATCACTTGTGTGGCTTGAAAACAAGTTGAGAGTTCTTTTGCAATTATTGGATTGTCCCATTGTGGTTGCTGATGTTGCTTCTCTATATTTGGCGTTTGCAGGCTGATGATTCTTCTTCTTCATGTGCCATGTATTGCTACGTCGGCGACCATGGATTTCCACTCTTCTCTGTTTCTGGCTTTCCTTATCAGTTCGATGTTGTCTGTAGTTCTTGTCGCTTCTCTTAGGCTGTCCGTAAACTTTATTCTTTGTCTTCCTCTTGCTCTTTTCCCCTCTATTTTTCCTGTTATGGCTAGATTTTCCAATCCGTCTTTTCTTATTAGATGTCCAAAGAATTCAAGCTGCTGCTTTCTTATGGTTTTTAGCAATTTTCTTTTTGTACCAAAAGTTTTTAGTACTTCCTCATTGGTTATTCTTTCTGTCCATGAAATTTTTTGCATCCTTCTGAGAAACCACATCTCTGCAGCTTCCAGTTTCCAGGCTGATGATACTGCACCATTTAATTAACGCAGCCAGCTGCGTTAATTAATGTGAATTGCAGGACACATTGAACATCGAGATCTTGAACGCATATTGTGGCCTCGGGCATTCCCGAGGCCACGCCCGTCTCAGGGTCGGTTGAAATTGGCTCCTGACACCACAATAATCCCTGTTCCAACTGCTAGAAATCTAGGATTCAAATTTGACTCTTTTCTAAACTTCGAATCACAAATCTCTCAACTATCAAAAGCCTGCTATGTTCATATTCGTGACCTTCGCCGCCTACGTCCTTGCCTAGAAACTAAAACTGCCTCCACAATTGCCACCTCAATAGTCCACTCCAAATTAGATTATTGTAACTCCCTCTACTATAACCTTCCCAAAGCCTCTATCAACAAATTGCAATCAATACAAAATGCACTTGCTCGTGCTAAGTCACCTAAATTCTCCCATATTTCACCCATACTAAAATCATTACATTGGCTTAAAATAACTGAACGTATTCAATATAAGATAATAACACTCACATTCGCTCACTTCAGTCATCAAAACCTTAGATCACTATTAACCCCTTAGCCTCCTCGACCCATACGTTTATCATCTTACCTCACTCTGTCACGCCCACTCAATCAGTCATTCCTGAAAATTTGCAACCGTGCCTTCTCATACGCCTCACCTGAACTTTGGAACTCGATCCCAGCTTCCCTCCGCAGTCTTGGACACTTTCAAACAATAAAATCTGATTCCTCATTTCCTATCATTCCCGCATTATCTCCTCAAGTCTTCAGGTCTAAGCTTAAATCATTCCTTTTTCTAAAATCATATCCTTCATAGCTGTAACAACCTAGCCTCACTGCCCTTTGGACGTTGACTATTGCCTGGCTGATAACATACCTTCCCCATAGCTATTTTAAGAGAGGCTGAGCGCCTAAGAATAAGCAGCTACTGCTGTGCTGCTTTCCAAGGCGCTATAGAAATCCACGAGATTTTACTTTACTTTACTTTACCATTCTGCGATTGCCGATGACAGACGTTCGTCTTCCGACAGTGGTGTGCTCTGAAGGATGGCGGACTGTAGTGACGCTGTGCCGGCTGCGGAAGCCAGAAAGGCAGGAAGTTCCAGAGGTGACACTCGTCCGCCATGTCTGATTGGAATAGAAGCCTCAATCCACTGGGAATCCGATAATGAAATGTTCAACACGGATGACAAGCATTAGCCCTCAAAGCCAGGCATGCAATGCCACGGATACGGGGCTAGTGTATCGTGTAGCGTACCTGTTTGACTTATCACAGAGATTTTTACCACGGTCCCTCATTTGACCACAACGAAAAAGGGCTGAGTCTACCTTTAGGGCTCCTGCGGGACTCGAACCCGCGACCTCCTGCTTCATCAACCAACGTTGTTGCCACTCTGCTAACGAAACAGTAATAGAAGAACTACCAGAAATAGTAAAAGGAGAAGAGATAGAAAATGTCATAAAAGAAGTACAGAAAACAAAGAGATCATCATCATGTTCTCTCTTCAGGGACAGGTTCAGTTCTACATTGTTTACATTTCTCTTGCTTCTACTTTGAGATTCTGCATAGGTCTTGTGACGATGTGCATCTGTTTTCATCATCCAGTCCAGTAGCATCTTTCTTGGTCTCCCTTTTGTCTTTCTTCTTTATATACTTCGCTCAATTACTGTTATAAGCAACGTTTCGCCATTAGTATGTGCCCAATCCAGTTCCTCTGTCCTTTTGATGGTGCTGGTTAACAATCTTTGTTCGTCCACCATCTTTAGTACTTCATTGTTTGTTTTCTTGTCCATCCACTTTATCTTTTCCATTCTCCTCCACAGCCACATTTCGAATGCTTCCAGCTATTGTACGTCCTTCTTTTGGAGAGTCCAAGTTTCTGAGGCATATCAAGTGACACTCCATAACAACGTTTTTATCAGCCTCTTCTTTAGTTTCCTATTTAGCCCTCCTCTTACCAGTTTTCCCCTGTCCAAAAAGCTTGTTTTCACATCGATGTTCTTCTCTTTATTTCCTCCTGGCATCTGGAATCTTATGTTATTAGGCTCCCAAGGTAGCAGAATTGCGTCACCTGTTCCAGTTCTGCCTGGCTGATAATGTATCTTTCCCATAGCTAATTTAAGAAAGGCTGAGCGCCTAAGAATAAGTAGCTACTGTTGTGCTGCTTTCCAAGGCGCTAAAATCCACGAGATTTGACTTACTTACTAACTTATGGTGAATCTAGGTTGATTTTTGCTCTTAGTTATTACCATTATTTTTGTTTTTAGCGTGTTCATTTTCATGCCATATTCTTTTGATGTTGTGTTTAATTTGTCCATTACTCTTTGTAGCTCTCTTTTACTGCCTACTAGCATCGCCTGATCGTCTGCAAAGCTATTACTATTAGTTTGCCTGCTTGTATGAGTTTCCCTCCAATGTTTATTACCGCTTTTACTGCCTCTAATGCTAGTGTTCCACTAGAGCTCATTGAACGCGCGGTTTCACATTGAACAAAGCGTGCCCTCATGAATGATACCAGTCGGTTTTCCCTACAAGGCTTACAAGCAAAAAGGTGACCACGGCTGGAAATCGTTGATGTAGCGCACGTAAAATGGTCGACGAGGGTTTTTTCGTTTTATTATGTGGATTGATGATGTTGATTGTTGTGACATTACAATTATAACATTGCAATACATTTTACAACTGTTCCAGCGGTATTACTAGTTGACTGAATGCAAAGAATAATTAAATTCAACATTCATTTCAAGTGTTTGCAATTACATTTACATCTTTTCCAAGCCGTTTTCGTTGCATTGCATGTATATCATTTAGCATAATAGGCCTATTGTTTATAATCTTTATATATTTTACGTATTTGGAGCGGAGTGCACTTTTTCCAGCTATTTTCAAGCCATATCGACGGCTTCTTGTCGGTCGTTGTACTCGTCAGTATGACTATCCAATTAAATCGTACGAGCTGCCACCTCGCTTAAAATTAATATGTTGAACTCACTTTTGTAGTTCGACATTTTTATGCAACAACGTATAAATATACTCTATTATTGTCCGTTGGTGCTCTCACTGCTCTGATTGTTGAAATCGCGTTTGATTGATTGGTGAAAAAAGTAGGTCATGGAAAGAAGAGATGAATGTGCATGGTCAATTTCCCGTGCGAAGAGCGCGTATCACTCGCCCCCTCCTCACTCACCTGGCGTTCGATGTATGCTAGTGTCCCACCCATCATTAGAACCCGGTTTATCATTCAGGCGGCCAATGCGAGCGCGCTTTGTTCAAACGCAGCCGCGCGTTCAATAAGCTCTAGTGGAACACTAGCATAATGCCTCTCTTATTGCCTCAATGTAAATGTTGAATAATGTGGTGATCGCTAGTCAAGCGATACAGGCTATACTCTAGAGCAGGACAGCTATCGGTCGCCTGACCGCCAGGTGGCGTGACTATCTTTAGCCCTGCGATTGGACCGCCGCTAGGTGGCGTGATTGTCTTAGTGGTAGATAGCACTCATAGCAGCCGCTGGCTGAGTAGAGCGTTAGTAGAGTAGTGCAGTAGATATAGCAGAGTACAAAAGACTGTCGATGAGATGAGATGACACTGAACTACAGTTTCTGTCTGGTGCTTTATATTCTATTTCATTAAAGTATTAAAACTCAAGACTATATATTAACATACTAGCGACCGTCCGTTAGTATAGCAAGGGCGCCACGGAAGGTTTTTGAACGAGTGGTTTAACATTTTACAAAGCGCGCACGCAGAATGATACCAGTCGGTTTTTCCCTACGGGCAAGACGGAGGCCACGCCTACAAATCGTTGATGTAGCGCACATGGTAAATGTGGTCGACGAGGGTTTTGTCATTTTATGTGGATTGATGATGTTGATCGTTGTGACATTACTACAATAACGTTGCAATACAATTTACAACTGTTCCACGAGGTTACTAGTTGACTGAATGCATAGAATAATGAAATTTAACATTCATTTCAAGTGTTTGCATTTAGATTTACATCTTTCCAAGCCGTTTTCGTTGCACTGCATGTACATCATTTTGCATAATAGACCTATTGTATATATATATATTTACGTATTTGGAGTGATCTGCACTTTTTCAGTTATTCCAATCCATATCAACGGCTTCTTGTCGGTCTTTGTACTCGTCAGTACGATTATCCCATTAAATAGTACGGGAATCCACCTCGCTTAGAATTATTAAGTTGAACTCGCTTTTGTACTTCGCTATTTTGATACAAAAACGTAGAAATTTGTTTTGTTTACCATCGTTTTGGCGCCCCGATGGTTGAAGTCGCGCCTGATTGGTTGGTGAATCCGAATGCACTTTGTGAAATGAACGCCAGATACAGTAATTTCGAAGTCTCGTGAAACAACGCGTACCACTCGACCCCCCACACTCACCAGGCGCTCACTGTATGCGCGTGGGCCATCAACCATTAGCCTACGGGCTTATCACTCAGGCGGTCTATGCGGACACGTGAAACCGCTCGTTCAAAAACATTCCGTGGCGCCCTAGCTTAACAGAGGTGATAGTGGGCAACCCTGTCGTGATCCTCTTCCAATTTCTCTCGTTTCTGAGTTATCATTCCCAACCCGTACTTGTATTGTTTGTCCCACATAAATTCCTAATCAGCCTTCTGTCATTCCAATCAATTCGTAGTCTTTTCAGTACTTGAAATAATTTAGGCCATTACATTCGGTCGAATGCCTTTTGGCAATCAACAAAAACATGCATACACATCTTTCCCGCATTCAATGTCTTTTCAGTACTTGAAATAATTTAGGCCATTACATTCGGTCGAATGCCTTTTGGCAATCAACAAAAACATGCATACACATCTTTCCCGCATTCAATGTTTCTTTCACTTATTACCCTCATCACACCGATGGCATATCTCGTGCCTCTTCCTCTCCGGAATCCAAACTTATCCTCTCCCATATGGTTTAAATCCTCTACTTTTGCTTAAATTCTATCTTTCAGCGCTTTTAAAACAGGATCTTTGATGCATGGCAAATGAGGCTTTATTGTTCGGAAGTCTTGACAATTTCGTACATTTGTCTTATTTTCTATAGGTATCATTATAGATTCTTTTAAGTCTTTTGGCCATTCACCAGTCTTATAAATTTCTTGGCATATCTCTACTAACTCTTTTGTTGCTTCTTCTCCCAGACATTTAAGCATTTCTGCCGGTATTTCATCAACTCCGACAGTCTTGTCAGTTCTTTTATTGCCTTTATTATTTCTTCTTTTACTAGTTCAGGTCTTTTCTCTTTTACATCTTCTTCTGGTTCTAATGGAATTTTTTCGGGTCTCAAAGACCTCAGAGACCTCACAGCGGTGAGAGGGTGGCAACGATCAAGTAGGGAACTGCCCGCTAGAGCTATGCCATCAGAGGTGAAAGTGATTTGAGACCCGAAAAAATTGCTGCATTGTCTTCTCAAGTCTTCAGGTCTAAGCTTAAATCCTTCCTTTTTCTAAAATCATTTCCTCCATAGCTGTAACAACCTAGCCTCACTGCCCTTTGGATGTTTACTATTGCCTGGCTGATTTCATCACTGCACATATTTGTGTATCACTGCACGTTAAAACAGTCCCCTTCTTCTTTCCACCTAACCTCACTTCAACTCAATATTGACATGTTAGCCTTCATCATCTCCCTTATTACATTGTACAAATTTCCAGATCTGTTTTATGTTTAAATGTAAGTTTAATGTTTAAGTCCCTATTTTTATTCTCTCTTTCATTTGTTTTCGTTTTTTCTGCTGTGGACAAGGATTTCACTGGATGACGACCGATGAGGCCTTGTTACCTTCCCTGTGAGACGCGACACATCCCGATTTTAGTCGGGTGTTTATGTCGTTATCGTGAACAGTTTGGAATTTCATTGGAGCTTCAAGGGAATAATAGTCGAGGTGGTTTCCCCTTGCCTTCCTTCACGTCATTTGTTTGAAGTTGTCTTCTGGTAAGGACGACTGCCCTCCCGGAGTCAACGGACCCGTCCTGTCCGGGTTTTGAATTTCCTTCTTCGGAGTCTTCACCGGAGCCCGCGTTAGCCGACCGTTTTCAGGATTCCTGCTAAGCCTGTCCACCTCGCGTAACGCCCAGGGTGTGTACTAGCGCCTCTGCTATTTATACTGTTCTACTCTGCAGCCATTCGAGAGGCAACCGAAGATTTAGCAGAGGGCATTTATATTAGATGCTGCACTGATGGCAAACTCTACAACCTTAGTCGTCTGAGAGCAAAGACAACAGTCTTTATAGCACTTATTCAGGAACTGCTATATGTAGACGACTGTGCATTCTTTGCCTGCAATGCAGATGCACTTCAAACAATGTCCAACAGATTTGTCTCTGCGGCAAAGAACTTTGGTCTGACAATCAACCTATCCAAAACAGAAATCTTATATCAGCCACCACCCCATTGTCCAACACAACCAGTAAAAATAATAATTGACGAACCGGAAATAAAGCAAGTAAGAAAATTTCCATACCTCGGTTCTGTCTTAAGTGATACTGCACTGCTAGACGACGAGATAGACACCAGGATACAGAAAGCTGCTGTCAGCTTCGGACGCTGTCAGCTTCAGACGTCTGCGAAAACGATTATGGAAGGTACATGGTATCCAAGTGCAGACGAAAATTAACGTTTACAATGCCACTGTCCTTGGCGTTCTACTTTATGGAGGTGAATGTTGGACCCTCTACAGTCGTCACGTTAGAATCTTAGAGGCATTTCATATAAGGTGTCTACGCTCCATTCTTTTAGTTCGTTGGCAAGACAGAGTACCTAACACGGAGGTACTAAAAAAGGCTAACTCTGTAAGTGTGGAGGCCACTCTGTCGAAAATGAGGCTTAGATGGACGGGGCATCTCTATCGCATGGAAGACAGTCGCCTTCCTAAAATTCTTTTGTAAGGTGAACTTTCATCCGTCGTCGACAGAAATGCGGACAGCTCAAAAGATACAAAGATCAGTTAAAGGTCACCATGAAGCAGTGCAACATTGATCCAAACAATTGGGAGACAGTGGCTGGTGACCGCACACAATGGCGCAAACTTGTCCATACTGGTCCTTCAGTCCTTCAATCATGGAAAACAAACGCATCTCCAATGCTGAAAAAGACAAGACCGGAAGACTCGCCTCAATTCAGCATCTTTCACCACTGTCGGTTTTCCTTGTGCCGACTGTAGCAGGATTTGTGCATCAAAAATCGGACTCATCAGTCACCAGCGAACACATTAAACATTATTAGGCCTAAATATAGCGAACAAAAACTACTGTACATTAGCCTGTTATAAATACTCTGGAAGTCATCATCGTTCCCGATGGACTGCTTACTACTAAGAGTTTTTGAACGAGGATGAGAAAGTGCCTGAGGTAAGAGAGAGGTTAATGATTTTAGTTATGATAGGCGTAAGCACGGTGGCACACTGTTTAAGTAAAGAGGTAGGTATAAGATCTAGGTCGCATTGTTTGTTTGGAAAGGATAGTAGAAGTTTGGATACCTCTTCTTCAGTTGTAGGAGTGAAGCTGGATAAATTGCATGGAGGTTGTGAGGGAGGAGGGTAATGAGAAGAGGTGGTTTGAGTAATAGTGAAAGATATAGGAAGACACTGCGAATCTTGGAGATTTTCCAGAGAAGAAATTAGCAAAAGATTCAGCAAGTTCTGACAGGGAAATAGATTGAGGGAGAGGTGTTGAGTCTTTACGATGGAAAAGATAATTTACAGTTTTCCAGAGCTTTCGTAGCTATTTGTTGAAATGATGTTAGAATAATACTTCTTTTTGGCAGATATAGGAAGATTATGATATCGGTTAGCGGCGGAACGAAGATTTAAAAGGTCAGATGGAGAATGTGTTTTATGGTATGTTCGTTCAAGACGTCTGCGAAATGACTTGAAAGCATGAATGAAAGAGTTGTACCAGGGTTTGCTCTTATGAGATGAAAGAGGTCTTGTAATGATAGGAATGATAGAATTAATTAATTAACTTTTTAAGTATTTAGATTACTCTAGGTTGTAGCACTGTACTGAAGTCTGAATCTACTGGTGTTACTAGCTGAGTACTGAGTTTATAAAGTAAATTAATAATTTTAATATCTCAAGTTTCTCAACAGCTAAAAGCACAACTCAGGACACTAGCACCGTCTTGCAGTGACCACTGATAAGCCTACAAGGTAGATACTTAAAAGCAACTGAAATAAATAGGTTTTTTTGTTTATTTAAAGTGTCATATATTTCAGAAAAATTTGAATAAATTTAATTGAAAATTTCACGCGACAAAAATTTCATGAAAGCAAACATCACTAATAATAATAATAATAATAATAATAATAATAATAATAATAATAATAATAATAATAATAATAGTAATAATGTGATTTTAAGTGGTTTAGGAGGCTAAGTAAGCCTGTGTGAAAACCACTGATGTAACCATCTGCATTCAATAACCTAGTTTATCAAGATAGCCTTTGAATCCGTTTACTGTTTCAACTGTCACTCCAATCTCGTCCAAACTGTTCCATTTGTCCACAACCCTTGCACTAAAAAAATTTTCTTTCTTGGACAAAGCCTCTGCTTAAACATTCTGCATTTGCTAAAGAGTGCCAATGTAAAGAATCGATTGTATGGCACACCTACTTTTCAAATTCGTCATTTTCTTACGAATTTTCCATATTTACATATTTCTTTCCATAGCAGTTTGTTGTATTTTTCATGGTGACCCTTAATTAACTGCACAATTCGAATCAGTATTTCTTCCAGTGACTGTGACTCGAATTCTGCATGAAAATTACAACAAACTGCTATGGTATCCTGCGTCAAGGAGAGATAACAAGTACGAACAGAAAGTCAATGATTTAAGAGAACAGGTCAGAAAATTTCTTATTGACATGGCAGCCTGCAAGCGTGCTGATTATTCGATATGCAGTCAAGAGTCGAGCAAGATTCCGGTTTTAGAGCAGAAGTTTTGTCAGGACCAAAGAAGTGCACGCAAGATGATGATAAGTGGAGTTGATCGTGCAACCTACCTGTTGGAGGAACGAGGGAGAATGAAGTCGCAGGAGGAAGAAAGACTTAACCAAATACCGGCTAGAATCAAGCTCAACACAATCTACCAGACAGAAGGAATTCTCCGTGCACTGTGACTTCTGTTACGACACAGAATGTAATTTCAGCTGATCTACAAACGACGAAACTGAAGCCGACATTCAGTTTCCCGGTATTGTTACTGAGTCAAGTACTACGGCGAATTAAGAATGCAGCAGAGGCGTCAGTTGCAGAGTACTGCCAGGGCTTCTGGACGACATGCCATTTCCGACAGAGCAGTTGCAGAAATTGCATTAGCAGTCTTACATGACTATGGTATTGTAACTGCTGAAGACTGTTGTTAAGTAATAGCGCTTATCGACAATAATTAGGTTAAGGCTGCGCGCGCAGGTGTAGACGGCGAGTAGTGAACATGACGGTTACATGGCGTTAAGCAGCGCGTTTTTTAAAATAAAGCTGTTACAATCTGACTTTCAAGGAGCAAAATTTCGTTGTAGTGATATTAAAGGCAATTCTGTTGTTGGATTAAAACGCTGGCTCGAGTGCAGAGCATTGTTAACGGTATGCATTTAGTATTTAATATTTTATAAAACATCGCTCGATGGCATTCTAATTTAATTTAATTTTATTTTTATTTTATCGTCCGTTTCAAACACATAGGTGTTCATCGGGGACGCCTCAGACCACAAACCGCAGTGCTCATCGGCAGAGCAGACTGTAGCTGAGGAGGGTCGGTTCGGTCCAGGTCAAAAACCAAAAATCAGTCAGGGCAATACCAAGACTTAAGGAGGAAATAATATGTTTTAAGGTGACGCCTAAAAATATCTAGAGAAGAGGCCATCCAAATATCAAGGGGAAGGTAATTCCAAACATATGGAGATGCATAACTAAAAGCCCTACAACCATACCATTCAACCATTTACTGTCCACATTTGCATATGCGCATGCGCAGTGCGCGTGACCTGTTTCCCGATTCTAATTTGAACTATAACGCGGTTATCCGCTAAGCGCTATTGGCAGAAGTAAAATTATAAGAGCGCGTCGGAAGTATCGCGATATGGTTCGCTCCGAAGCATTAACTGACACAACAGCACTACTACACTAGGTTTATATTTTGATGGAAGAAAAGGTAAAACTCTAGCTAAACAAACGGGAGAGCAGACTGTAGCTGAGGAGTGTCGGTTCGGTCCAGGTCAAAAACCAAAAATCAGTCAGGGCAATACCAAGACTTAAGGAGGAAATAAATATGTTTTAAGGGGAAGCCTAAAAATATCTAGAGAAGAGGCTAGAGCTGGGTCGATTACGATTATTTTTTTACGATTACGATTATTCTCGATTATTTTTCACGATTACGATTTCGATTACGATTACGGTTTTTTATATAATCGCGATTTCGATTTCGATTATTTCACAGTACCTTTAGAAACTGGCTTTCCCGCCATATTTTACAGTATTCGGCAATCCTCTGTGTATCGATGTTCAGTTGGTCTTCAACAGGGATATTTCTACACCCAGAACACCCCCCAACACTCCAATTTGAGGTCGACACCCCCTAAAATTTGGTAATGTGACAATGGTATGCATACAGAATGCATATTGATTAGCCCTGAACACCCTCAAACAGGCCTATTGAGAGGGGGGCCAGGAGGGCCATTCGGCTCGGGCCTCCATCATTTGGGGGCCTCCCTTTGTTTCCTTGTCTAGAATTCTGGGAGAGCTAGAAAGCTAGATAGCTACTACTAGAAGGGGCCTCACAATTTGGTGATGACCTTTTTGCTTGTCGACAATTTTGGGATTTTGGGAAAGCTAGGAAGGTATTCTGCGGTCCTCAAAATTGGTGATGACCTTTTTTGCTTGTCGACAATTTTGGGATTTTGGGAATGCTAGGAAGGTATTCTGCGGTCCTCAAAATTGGTGATTACATTTTTTCGCTTGTCAAAATTTTAATTGTTGGGAAGGCTAGGAGAGGCCTCGAAATTCCAACTGGCCTGGGCCTCCTTCAGCCTCTGAAGGGGCCTGCCCCCAAATGGAGAAATACACCCCACAACTTTTATCCTCGGATGACTTTTTGCTTGTCAGACTTTTTGTGAGTCTCTATAAGGTTTTTTGCTTGTCAGCCTTTTTCGGTAGAGACTTCCAAATTTCGACACCCCCAGATTTTCCCGACACCCCCAAATTTACAATCCTACAATCCTAGAAATAAACACACCCCAGATTTTCTCGACACCTTACCCCAATTCACAATTCTAGAAATAACCCTGGTCTTCAATCTCCTTAAAGGATCGAGCCTGGGTGGCAAGACCGATATCGTCAGCGTATCCAAACTTCCTACCTATGGTATCCGGTAAGTCGTGTGTAGGCCTATAAGCCTACAAATTGAATAACATAGGTGCTAGAACTGAACACTGTGTTAGACCGTTTCGCTGACGTCTCCAGGAGCTGACATCTTCTCCCAAGTGAACTAAGAACCGTCTGTCAGAGATGATTAATTCCACAAGTTGACAGAACCAGGGTGGCAAATTGAGCGAGAGTTTGTACGTTAAACCCGCATGCCACACCGCATCGAAAGCTGCTGTCAAATCCAGAAAGATGGTGCCTGTCTTTATACGCAGTTGAATCCATTTTCAATGAAAATCTGATAATCAACGGTAAATTGATCTTTCTTTGAATCGGAAATATTGTATAATATAACTTACGGGAATAATCGAAAAATAATCGCGATTTCGATTATTTTTTCGACGATTATCGATTATTTCGATTTATTTAATAATCGTCTCGATTTCGATTTCGGTTTTTCCAAAAATCGCGATTTCGATTACGATTTCGATTAATCGACCCACCTCTAGAAGAGGCCATCCAAATATCAAGGGGAAGGGAGTTCCAAACATATGGAGATGCAAACGACAAACACCGTACGTGTCGATGGCACAGGGACCTGGTTCAAACTATATCCGTCACATTAAGCCAGAACGAGGCAGTGCTTCAAGCATACAGACAGCTATTGTTACCACTCTGCAGAGAAATTATATTGATGCCCAGCATCTGCTGGCAGTTGGATGTGATGACACGGCAGTTAATGTTGGTAAGAACGGTGATATTATAAGACTTCTTAAATGTTAAACATGTTAAACGACCTTTGCAGTGGTGTGTTTGTTTTTTTTGCATGCGAATGAACTACCATTTCGATATTTGGTTGAGCACATAGATGGCAGAACAACAGGACTTAGAAGTTTCACTGGACCGGACCCATTGAATCTCGGTTGCAGAAAGGTTAAGCAATGCCGATTGTTTCCTTTGAGCCAATACCATGCAGTGATATTTAAGTGAACTGAAACTGAATAAAAACTGAAATTCTTTTTAAAAGACAGTTAACTGAAACTGAAACTGAAACTGAAATTATTAAAACTGAAACTAAATAGAAACTTAAATTGGCAACCCTAAAACTGAAACTGAATAGAAACTTAAATTATTTTAAAAACTTAAATTGTAAGCATTTACCGAAATTTTTTTACAGGTCTTTTTGAATTGAAATACACAACTTGCCTGTTGAACCACCACAATAAAGAAGTGATTCTCAAAGAAAGGAGAGTTGAACAATTGAGAAAGTCATCTGTTTTGGTGGAGAAAATGGTTGCAAAATGTGGTAGGCAGGTGATTTCAGATTGCACAACGAGGTGTAATAGTACTTATCAAATGGCAAGGAGGCGATTGGAAATGACATTCTAGAAAGATGTCAATCTTAGCTTCACCCAATAATTATTTAATGTGACTTAATTTCCAATAGCCTGCTTCTCCATGACCATAGATGGCAGAACAGTCGGATTATTTCTGCAAGACTTCTGTGTGTGTCTGAATCACACATGTTCTGAAAACGGCATCCTGTTGCTTCTCAATCCTGATAAGAATTCGAAGCATTCAGAACTCAATTCCACCGTCGCTTTTAAAGACTTTGGTGGTGTCTCTGGTTATGCCACGTCTGGATTATTGTCATGTGCTCCTGGCTGGGCTACCAAGGCAACTTACTGACAGACTTCAATACAGCAGCACGTCTTGTCTATTAAAAGAGCGGTGTCACGTGATCAGATCACGTGACACCGCTTCTTTATGAACGTAACTGACTTCGTGTTCCACAGCGGATTGAATACAAATTGGCGATCCTTGCTTATCGGTGTCTTCATGGTCTGGCGCCATCATATCTGTCGGATTATTTCTGCAAGACTTCTGACATCAACTACTTCTGATATATATATAGTTTAGGATATGGTTGACTCTGTGTGTGTGTGTGTGTGTGTGTGCAGCGCCCTTAAATAAATCAACTCTCGTCAACTAAAAGGAGAAGTACAAAGGAAACTAAGGCAAAAAAAGTCGGTCGGTAGGTGGCGCCGCGTGTGGCTGCCAAGAAAACTCCGATCGTGCGATTTAATGTTATTTTATCGGTTTTCTCTTTCGCTATGCTTCTCGCGATGCACTATAATTCGTATAGTCCGACAGTGAATCCGAATTTAGCGCCAGTTTGATCGAAATTCGAGTGTTTACGGCGAAATTTAGCAGGATCGGAGCGATCTCTACGTCAACACCGTTATCATTTCGAATTTCACCGTTGTTCAATATGGCCGTCGCCTGACTATGCACCGCTACGTTTTTTCTCGACTAGACTACTGTGTTTGAGATTATGCGAACGGTACGTTATTCGTCGACAGAGCTGCTGGCTTGTTCTCGTGGTGATCGTCCTGCACCTTGCGTTGTTGATTTACTGTGCGAATTCGGAATTCTTAGACTCTGTGAGACCCAGCGTCGAGTTCGTCACTACCGCGGAAAGAGATCAGGCCGGAGACGTGTCCGACCGAAGTTGGTGCCAATCGAGAATGGTGCGTTTATCTACACTGACTTCAACCGTGATAGACTTCCTTCGTCGACAACCCGGCGTCCGCCATCTGCTCTGTCTGTCTGTATTCCTCGACTCACTGCTGCTCCACTAAAGCATGGTGCAAACGGCCTGGGTCGACGGTCTGCCCTGCTTCATCCGATAATACAGCGGCATCTCGTCCCTCAAGTGCGTGCGGCGAACCTCGGTCTTCTGAATATCAGGTCGATAAACAATAAGACAGAGAACGTCCTGGATCTTATCGAGTACTACCAGTTGCATATGCTCATTCTTTCTGAGACGTGGCATGTAGACTCCGACTCGGCAGCCATCAAGCGGCTGCAAAGCCACGGCCTGTGCGTCGTCGAGGCGGCGCGTCCCATTGCTGAAGACGCCAAGCTAATGGAGATGAACTTCGTGAACCATGGAGGTCTGGCGATCGTCCATAGACCAGGAATCAACATTGCGAGGCTGAGAACTAACTTAACGCCCTCCACATTCGAGCATCTGTGCTGCCGGGTTGGAGGGGCGTTTGGACCCTTCATTCTAGTGGCAATCTATCGCCCAGGGTCCCGAAACACGTGTGAGCAGTTTTTTGCAGAATTTGCATCACTCCTTGAGTCGTTGGCGACCTACAAATGCCAGTTCTATGTGGTGGGGGACCTGAACATCCACCTGGAAAGACCAGATGACGCGGCCAGTAGGAAACTTCTCCAGATTCTCAATGAGTTTGACCTGGTGCAGAGAGTGACTGAACCGACCCACGTCCTGGGTGGCCTCCTGGATGTAGTCATCGGATCGGGGGACTCGGAACCTTGCCGAATCATGGTTGACGAGACTGGGCTGTCTGACCACCTGCTGGTGCGCTGGTCAACATGGACGGTGCGCCCTCCTCCGGAGTACAAGGCGGTTAAGAGGAGGGACTGGAGTGGCTTCGAACGCGATCTGTTCATCACTCGTCTTGAGGAGTCAGCGCTTTGCTTGCCGGTCGCTCCTGGAAAGTCCGCCTCTGATCTTGCGGAGTGCTATGACACGGTGATCAATGGCATCCTGGATGACTTGGCACCGGTGGTCGAGAAGACAGTCAGGGTCAGGAATTTCTGCCCGTTTTATGACAATGAGTGCCGTCTGGCGCGTCGGGAGGCGCGGAGAGCTGAGAGGGCCTATGGTAGGTCCAGGGGCTCAGCCAACGAGGCTGTGGCCCTTGAGGCCTGGAGGACTACCCTCAAAGCAAGGAGGTCCCTTGTAAGATTGAAAGGTAGGGAATACTGGAAGCAGTTGCTGCTCACCAGGGAGTCCGACTCGAAGGAGACCTGGAAGACGCTGAACGCCCTACTGGGAAAGTGCACTCCTGCGATGGCTCCCTGTCCTGCGTTCAGCCCGGAAGAGTACCATCGGTACATTGATGGAAAGATTGAAGGAATACGGGAGAGGACGGCGTCTGCGGGACCGGCAACCTTCGAGGCCTACGATGGGCCGCATCTCATGGCGTTTCGGGCACCGACGGAGGAGGAGGTGCTCCGCATAGTGCGTGCGTCTCCGAATAAACAGTGCTCTGCAGACCCTCTGCCGATGTGGTTGCTAAAGGACTCGGCGGTGGTCCTAGCCCCGTTTCTGAAAGCGCTCATGATCGCTTCCTTAGAGACTTGCGAAGTTCCGTCGAAGTGGAAACATGCAACGGTCACGCCACTACTGAAACAGCCAGGACTTGACCCTCAAGAAACGTCAAACTACCGACCAGTGTCAAACCTGCCATTCCTTTCCAAGCTTCTGGAGAGGATTGTCAGCAAGCGGCTGATCGAATTTTTAGACGCTAACGGACTTGTGCCTCGTGATCAATCAGCGTATCGCCGTGGGCATTCCACTGAAACCGCCGTGCTGAGGATATTCAATGACGTTGTGGATGCGGTTGCGAATGGCAGGGTGGCTCTCCTCTGCCTTCTTGACCTCTCGCGCTGCGTTTGATACGGTGGATCACCGGATTCTTATCCAGCGGCTGGAGAATTCATACGGCCTCAGGGGTCGGGTCCTCAGCTGGTTCGAGAGCTACCTCAGTGATAGGACGCAATCGGTCCGGTGCGGCGGTCAAACGTCGGAAAAGCGAATTGTTCAGCATGGTGTTCCACAGGGGTCGGTTCTCGGCCCTCTGCTGTTCATTCTGTTCATAGCGGGTTTGATGAAAATCGCTATCGCATTCGGACTGACCATGCACGGCTACGCGGATGACGTGCAACTGTATTCTTCCTGTCTGCCTGCCGACATGGAAAGACTTAAACTTCGCTTCCTCGATTGCATCATGGCGATCATCATGTGGACGGAGGAGAACCGCTTGGCCCTTAACCCGGCCAAGACCGAGTTCCTGTGGATGTGCACCCCCAGGAAGAAGCATATCCTGAGCCATTCACCGTTCACGCTGGGTGATGTGACCGTCGTCCCCTCAAAGTGCCTACGACTCCTGGGAGTATTACTCGATGAGACGTTGTCGTTCGAGGAACATATCGGCAATGTTGTCCGCGGCTGCTACTACCACCTACGGAGGATTAGGTCAGTGCGCCGGCATCTTCCGATCAGCGGGGCAGTGCACCTTGTGCGCGCCCTTGTTCTGCCCAGGCTGGACTATTGCAACAGCGTGTTGCTGGGCCTCCCCGATGGAAAGTTGAATCGTCTGCAATCCGTGCTCAATACAGCTGCTCGGGTCGTCTTCAGCAGCCCCTGGGGAGCCCATGTGACCCCCCTACTGCGTGATCAGCTGCACTGGCTTCGAGCCCGGGAGCGCATTATCCATAAGCGCTGTTGGCTCACCTTCCGAGCGTTAAATGACCCGCACTGTCCACAGTACCTGGCTGAGCTGGTCCTAAGATCAACGTCGAACGCACGGAGGTCGGCACTTCGCTCCGGCCATCGTGTCCTACTGCTCGTTCCGCCTCCGTCACAGACTCCGAAGTTCGGAGACAGGTCCTTCTCTCGCGGGAACCCATTGCTTTGGAATGCCTTGCCGACTGCAGTGACTGAGGCCAACTCTGCTGGACTGTTCCTGAGAGAACTAAAGACGCACCTTTTTAGTTTAGGTTATGGTTGACTATGTGTGTGCAGCGCCCTTGTCGTAGGCCTTAACCTAGTGCACGGCGCTATAGAAATTGTCTTGAAATAAATAAATAAATAAATAAATAAAACAAAGTAAAACAACTAGAGGAAATATGCGAGGAGGTAGATTGTAGAAGAATCACAAAAGAAAGGAAACATACACAATTTTTTCAAATAACTCGGTCCATTACAAGGAAGTTTAGTCCAAACTACAATGGCATCTTATAATCGGACAACTAACAGAAACAGACAAAATTGCAGAGCGATGGAAAGAGTGCTGTGAAGAACTGTATGATGATGATGAAAAAGACAGCATAACGAAAATCAAACATACTGTTCATGACACACCAAGAGAACCGCTGCCACTTAGATCTGAAATAGCGAGAGCAATGAAGGATACAGCAAACAATAAGGCGCCAGGACCGGACGGAATACCAATTGAATTGCTTAAGGAAAAAGGAGAGGCAGTGATCAACAGAATGCATGTGATCTGCACAGCATTGTGGGAAAGTGGCGAGTGGCCTGAAGACTGGGCACACTCACTCTTCTTCCCGCTACCAAAAAAGGGAGACCGTAAAAACTGCAGAAGCAGATTGAACAATTGCATTGGGATCGCAGGCAAGCAAGATAATTCTGAGAATTATACTCGAAAGAATACGAGCAAAAGCATAAAGTGAGATGGCTATAGAACAAGCAGGATTCCGTAAAGGGAGAGGCACACGCGACCAAATAACAAATCTCAGGATACTTCTAGAAAAAGCAAACGAACAACAGGTGCCAGTCTACATGTGTTTTGTGGATTTTAAGAAAGCATTTGACTCAGTAAAACACGAGGAACTGTGGTTAAGCATGATAGAGATGGAATATCCACCGCATCTAATAGAAATTTTGCTAAAATTGTATAACAAACAGAAAGCAAAAAGTCAAAGTGGCCGGAACACTGTCAAATGGGCTAAAATTAAAGAAAGGAGTAAGACAGGGCTGTGTTTTATCGCCGTATCTGTTTAACATCACGGCAGAAAGGGTAATGAGAGAAGCACTGGATGGTTTCACGGGGGGCATTAGAATAGGAGGGAAGAAAATTTAAAACTTAAGATACGCAGACGATATCATACTATTCGGTGGCTCAAACAAAGAATTACAAGATTTGGTATCTAGGGTGGATAAAATAGGAAAAAATACAACATGATGATTAATATTGATAAAACCAATGTAATGGCTACAAAAGACAAGAGCTGCAACATAAAAATTCAGAGTACAGTCTTGGAACCTTCCCGTATTTAGGGTCCATCATATCAGACGACACTTCAAGCAAAGCCGACATAAGAAGCAGATTGAATAAAGGACGTGGGACGGGAACATCATTAAACAAAATATGGAAAAGTCACAACATCCCTGTGTGCACAAAAGTCCGGTTACTGAGATCAATGGTGTGGCCGGTGTAGCATATTATAATGACGCTCATATAATAATAACTCCCCACCTCATTATTATATATATATAATAAAGACTCCCTCCTCATTATTATATATAATAATAACTCTCTCTATATTATAATAACTCCTCGAAGAAGTAGGCCTAAAAATTGAACAAAATAACCCCAATTTATAACAATGTCTCTAAAATGGTTATATGAAATTATAGACCCATTTCCAATCTCACAGTTTCCCTAAAATTCCTGAAAGGGCAATGCTTACCAGAATGTTAAACTACTTAGATGCATTTAATATGCTATCCACTGATCAATATGGTTTCAGCCCATGCGTCCAGCATAAGTCTGTATGTTGAAGCCAGCTGTGGACGCCATATTTGTAAACGCGCACCTCAAGACAGAGCAGCAGAAAATGGCGCTCACCAATCAAAATCTGTATACTGAACATGAATATTCATGAGACTTTTTTCATTGGTCGGCGCCATTTCCTGCTGCTCTGTCTTGAGGTGTATTGCGTTTGCGATAGGCGACATCCAAGGGTGATAGCATTCGAATCCATTACTGTTTCATTTAATTTATAATGACATAATTGATTAAAATAATCGTCGAACGTTTGCTGAATCATCCCAGCGAGATTGAAAATTTTCGCAACTTTTGAATTTTTGAGCCCGTTTTCAAATCCTGGATTTTCTGGGCTATTTTAAAAACGCAATCTCGGCTTTTTCCTATGTTTTGCGTAAAAACATATGGCGGATAAGCTCCGCCCACATGCCCATAGCTGGCTTCAGCCGTTAAGCAGGCCTGCATAGGCTCATATTCTCTCCTGTGTATTATTGCTCCAAGTTTCAGCCCTATTTCTCCACTTAAATGCCAATAACGAATTTAATTTATACCAAAACAACAAATTTTGAATCCCACAAGCACACTATTGGAACAATCCTCGATATAAGAAATCTTTTGGTGTTCTAGACCATGGTATCTCAGCTGGCTTCTGAAAAACTAATATAGAGAGAGTTATTATTATATATATAATAATGATGGGGGAGTGATTATTATATATATATAATAATGAGGGAGGAGTTATTATTATATGGGAGTCATTATAATATACTATACCGGTCGCCTCATATGGTTGTGAAAGCTGGACAATAATGAAGGAAGATGAACGGCGCATACAGGCATTAGAAATGAAAGGTTCAAGACAAATAATGAGAGTTTCCTGGATAGCAAAGAAGACGAATGAGTGGATAATGGATAAAACAGGAGTTCAAAGAACTCTACTGGAAAAAGTCAAGAAAAGAAAACTGAAATACGGGGACATATTATGCGAACAAAGCAGGAATGTCTGGAGAAGGATATAATGCAGGGCACAATGCCTGGATCACGAAAAAGAGGCAGGCCAAGAAAAAAGTGGGAAGACAACATCAAAGAGTGGACAGGACTCACTATCGAGCAGGCGATAAGAAGAGCAGAAGATCTTAACATCTGGAAGATTACAGTTCATAATGCAACCAATCTTCGGAGCGAAGACGGTTGAAGAGAAGACAAGACAACGATTGCGACCGAATTAAATCACATTTGATTTAACAAGTTACTTAACTGAACTGAACAATTGTTACTTCACAATTCTTGAACGTTGACAGTGACAGTGACAGTTAACTGAAACTGAATAAAAACTAAAGTTATGTAAAAACAGTTAAAAACTGAAACTGAAATTATTTAAAAAACTGAAACTGAATAGAAACTTAAATTATTTAAAAAACTTAAACTGAATAGAAACTGAAATTGGCAATCATAAAACTTAAACTGAATAGAAACTTAAATTGACAATCATAAAACTTAAACTGAATAGAAACTGAAATTCTTGCAAAAACTGAAATATCACTGATACCATGTGAATTTCCTCCTGTAACTGTTGATGGCACTTGAGTTCTGATCAGCATTTGTCAAGCAGCAATCAGCTCTGTTTCACTATCTAACCGTCTGACAACTTGTTATGTCACGCTGGGTTCAAATAGTCAACAGTGTCTCGCGTTTGTATGTTGCGACAGAGAATCCGAGTGGAAATCTGAAAACAGTAGAGCCGAAGACACGACTGAGAGATGAATGATCTTTATTAGTGGACCAGTCTGCACTTCGAAAAACACAATCGGCGCATACGCAATGATCGTCTGTACCGTCAGGTAGGTCTAGATTATGTAGCGCCAGCGTTACAGAATTGCGCGATCCTTTCGCTGCTTCCACTGAAGTGACGAGGAGGAAGTAATATCACAGGGGCAGGAAATTGAAGCAATAAGCATTTCACTCTGCGTCATCATCCGATGTCAAATGCAGCCTAAAGACATGCAAATCAAAACAAAAAGGAGGAGGTGGAGAAGGAAGGAGGAGGAAGAGGAGGCGGAGGGGAGAAGAGAGGGAGAGAGCAGAGTAGAAAAATGGAAAATCCAATATCAGTATCATCAGGCGTCAGATATTTCTCTCTTTCTTTCTGATTTTTTGGCTTTGTACTCAAGGTACAAGCCACTCACCACGGCTATCATCATCGTCATTATCATCAGCTGCACTGCCAGCCAATGGATCACGAATGGATGAAGGAATCACACGCATAATTAATCAGCTCTAGTATGGTTCACAATTAAGTGAAATCCCTCTTCGAAGGATGGGTCCAGACATATATGGATGCTGATGAAGCGGTCTCGTTATTAACCAGAAGATTTTAAAGCTGTCGTTTATCCAGTTATGCAGCATAATAGCTATTTTGGCCATCCTGAGAATATTATACTTGCAATGTTGACTGATTTAAGGTCACGTATTAGGGAACTCTTACGCCGAATCATGCGAGCTTGAGTCTAAAAGACCCGTTTGCGTGGAGGCAGATACGGTCTATGAAAAAGAAACAGAGGTAGCAGATTAGTGCAATTTTGTGACAACCAACAACTTTTAAACATCACATGAGGAGGAGATATACGTGGACTAGAGAGGGAGAAAGATATCAACTGGACAACATCATGGTTAAACAAAGATTCAAAAATAGTGTCAAGAATGCCCATGCCCTTCCAGGAGCAGATGCAGACACCGACCATAACTTGGTGATCATTAAACTATTTTCCTTTCACTAGGTCAACAAACCTCAGACTGAAAATAATAAGAAGAAATATGAAAAAACAATGGAGCAGAGAAGGCTTGAATAAAAAAGAGGAACAACTGGCTACAAGAGTGGACAGCAAAGTCAAAGAACATAACACTGAGGGAACAACAACAACAAGATGGAAGAAGCTTAAAGAAATAATAAAAGAAGAGGCCAGGAAGATAATTGAACTCAAAACTGGTAATAGAAAGCCTTGGACCACAAAAAGAGTTTAAAAGTACTTAGAAGAAATTGTTGCAGAAGAACAGGCTGGATCCAGAGCAAGCAGAAGAACGATGGACCAATTGTTTTGTTTGTGGTTAGACAACTAGCGGAGAAATTCTGCGAGAACTCAATCATTTGATTGAGAAAATGGATGAAAAAGAAAATGGAAACAAGGGTCAGATCAGGCCAGAAATTAATATAAAAGACTAAAGGAACTGAGAAGAGAAACACGCAAAGCCCGAGAGGAATGGTGGAAACAGCATTGCATAAAACTAGAAGAACTACAACGACAAAGAAGACATGACTTAGTATATGACAAAGTGAAGAAACTCAGTAAGAAATGAAAAGAGGGAGACCAAACGAGGCTACCAACGATAAGGATGGAAGAAGTCATGAAAAGATGGAGGCAATAAGAAGAGATAATAATAGTAGGGTCATTTGAATAGGATCCGTGACCATTTTGTTCCTACCTTTTTTTATTGCTGATTCATGTACCTTGGACTATTTTAAGAAGATTTAGCTCCTATGTCCCTCCCAAATTTGGCGGCTAACTGTGCAAGAGTCCAAAATCCAAGATGGCCGCCAATGGATATATATACCGAAAGATTAAACTAAATAACTGTTGAAAATTTGTGACCAATTTGGATCAAATTTGCATTGTGGTTAGCAATAATACTTGTTGATGGTTATGCAAAATTTCTGCTAATTACATTTAAAAAAAGCATAGAACCCTTGAGTGAAGGATTGGTGGCGCGCGTCCCTGGGTCAGCGAACCTGGGTCCATTGAATTTTTGACACCACATCATCTATTACATGCCATAACTTAAGTTCGGGTACAGCTACAGCTTTAGAATTTGTCATTCTAACTCAGAATTGAATTTCCTACAAATATCAAGCAACCGGAAGTTGATGACGTCATTACTTATTGAATGAGCAAATTAACAAATTAACGTGTATCCATAGAGTTGTTAAAACCATTGCATCTATTATATGATTCAAATGGAGTTTGCACAATGATACAGCTATGAAACTTGGTAAGCACACTCAGAAATGAACTCTCAACCCATCCCAGGTGACCGAAAGTTGATGACGTCATTACTTATTCAATTAACAAATTAACAAAATAAATTAACGTGTATCTATTGAGTTGCTAATGCAATAGCATCTATTACACGTTGGAACTGGAGTTTGCAGCTACGAAACTTGGTAAACACACTCAGAAATTAACTCTCAGCCAATACTAGGTAACCGGAAGTCGATGGCGTCATGACTTATTTCATTTAAAAAATAACAAATTAACGTGTATCCATTGAGTTGTTAACACCATGGCATCTATTATTAGCTGTGTCATTTCGCAGACTCCATTTGCATCATATAATAGACATCGTACTACTTGCTACATCTCCGGAAGAACTGCAGGAATTGGTGGGCCGTGTACAGGTAGCCGCAGAAGAATACAACATGTCTATAGGTATTGCAAAAACAAAAATAATGACCAATACCAATAACATCACAGAAATCAAGGTGGAAGGTGCAACACAAGAACAGGTAGAATGCTTCATATACCTGGGATGTCAAATAACAAACAATGTAGAATGCAAAATGGAGGTGAAAAAGAAACTAGCGATGGGAACAACAACAATGATCAAGTTAACCAAACTGTGGAAAAACAAATCGATAAGCACTACCACAAAAATGCGATTGATGAAAACCTTGGTATGGCCAGTGACGACATATGGATGCGAATCCTGGACGTTAAGAAAAGAAGAAAAACGCATACAGGCATTTGAGAACAAGTGCATAGGAAAACTGCTACACATACCATGGACAAAACTACTAACTAACGATGAAGTCTACAACATGGCCAACAAAGAAAAAGAGCTACTGAATCACGTAAAAACAAGGAAACTGAGTTACTTTGGGCATGTGATAAGACAACCACAAGACACCATCGAGAGCAGTGTGATCACAGGACTTGTTGAAGGAAACAGAAGACGAGGGCGACCAAGGATATGCTGGATTGAAAACATTACGACGTGGACTGGCCTTTATGGAGACTGTCTACTACGCACAGCACAAGACAGATCGTGATGGAGAACACTGACCCATTCTGGTAGCCAACCGTCGCCAAGCGACGACGGCGCAATGACTTGACTTGACTATGGTGTTAACAACTCAATGGATACACGTTAATTAGTTCAGTTGTTAATGAAATAAGTAATGACGTAATCGACTTCCGGTTACCTGTGATGGGTAGAGAGTTAATTTCTAAGTGTGTTTCATAGCTGCAAACTCCAGTTCCAACGTGTAATAGATGCTATTGCATTAGCAACTCAATGGTTACACATTACTTTGTTATTTTTCTTAATTAAATAAGTCATGACGTCATCAACTTCCGGTTACCTGTGATGGGTAGAGAGTTCTTTTCTGAGTGTGACTACCAGGTTTCATGGCTGTCATAGTTGCATCATTGTGCAAACTCTAGTTGCAGCATGTAATAGATGCTATTGTATTAGCAGCGCAATTGACACACATTAATTTGTTAATTTGCTAATTAAATAAGTAATGACGTCATCAACTTCCGGTTGCTTGATATTTGTAGGAAATTCAATTCTGAGTTAGACTGCCAAATTTTAAAGCTGTATCTATACCCGAACATAAGTCATAAGTTATGACATGTAATAGATGCTGCGGTGTCAAAAATTCAATGAACCCAAGTTCGCGGACCCGAGGACGCGCGCCACCAGTCCTTCACTCAAGGGTTCTATGCTTTTTGAAATGTAATTAGCAGAAATTTTGCATAACCATCTTATAGCAAGTGTTATTGCTAACCACCATGGAAATTTGATCAAGATTGGTAAAAAATTGTAACAGTTATTTAGTTTTTAATCTTTGGGTATATATATCCATTGGCGGCCATCTTGGATTTTGGACTCTTGCGCAGTTAACCGCCAAATTTGAGAGGGACATAGGAGCTAAATCTTCTTCTAATAGTCCAAGGTACATGAATCAGCAATAAAAAAGGTAGGAACAAAATGGTCACCGATCCCATTGAAATGGCTTTCAGATGACTCTACTATAAGTCTAAAAAGAAATAAAGCGCCAGGAGCAGACAATATAACAGCAGAGGTTTATCAAGGCCCCAGGAGAGACATCAATAAATATACCACATACACTACACTGGGTTAAAATATGTTTTTGAAAACATGACGTCATGACGAGGAGCTATTCGGACACAGGACACAGGGCTCTGTTTAAATTAGCGTTTTAAAACAGTTATTTTTTAATTCCTGGAATATAATTCATGTTGTTCGGTGGCCCTGGAGTCAGTGTTCTTGGGGATTAATTTCACCATTCGTGGAACCCCATGCTTACGTTTGTTTCTGCAGTTGAAAGAAAACTAGCATTGAGAGGTCGTATGTTTTGAATTATTAACTTTAACGCTCGGCCTGAATGCTGGTATTTAACCGTCATCTGTGACGTTATCATGGAGTCCGTTATTAATGAAAACAACGATCTTCCTCGAACGACGCGAAAAGCGAGCGGCGTATGCAGTCATTGCTTTGTACAAAGACAATTGCACATCCGAGATGGAACCGTCCACGAACACGGCCCTCGAAACAGTCGCTGCCCAGGATCTCACCTTCCTCCGCTCACCGCCGCAGTTGACACCTCCCAAGTTTATCAGATCACTTTTAGGATTCGCGACAACTTTCCTTCGTCAGCCGAGCCGTGCGGGACGCAACCGTAAGTTGTCTCAGATCATTAAAAGTCGATTGAACCAAAGCTCGATCATACAGGAAATCGACACCGCGAAACTTACAAAGCCTCATTGCTTTAAGCCTAAACCAAAATCTCCCGATGAAAGGCTAATCGCTGCGGTTACTGCCAAACTGGAGGACGGAAATATTCGCGCCGCCACTCGCATTCTCTGCGACAACGATCACCCGATCGAACCGAGTGCAGACTCTTTCGCCGCATTACTGGAAAAACACCCTTCGAATACATACCAAGAAGAAATGAGGCGCCTACCGACTCCGACCGCAATTACCACCTGCCTAAAAGTCACTGTTCAGGACGTTGAACAGGCAATCAACTCTTTTCCTAAAGGCTCTGCAGGTGGACCAGATGGCTTCCGACCTCAACATCTGGTCGAACTGGTGAAAAACAAAGAGTCGGCGGCGGAACTGTTGAGGGCCCTAACCGATTTTACCAACGTCATCTTGTCGGGAAAATGCCTCAACAGGTAATACCTATTATTTTTTGGAGGCAACCTGATAGCCTTGTCTAAGAAAACTGGCGGATTAAGACCTATTGCTATCGGTTACATCTGGCGTCGTCTGGTTGCGAAATGCGCCAACCGATATGCAGTTAACAAGCTGGCTCCAGACCTTATTCCAATTCAGATCGGAGTGGGATGCCCAGGTGGATGCGAGGCTGCAGTTCACGCCGCTCGCACCTTTATTACGAATATGCATCATGACCAGCTATTTGTTAAACTAGACTTCGCTAACGCCTTCAACAGCGTTAGACGGGACGTGATGCTGAGGTCGGTCTACGAACATATTCCTGAGCTTTACCCCTTCATACACCAAAGCTACGCTTACCCTTCAATTCTCCAATTTGATCCGTTTGCAATAAGGTCAGAAATGGGGCCTCAGCAAGGAGACCCATTAGGACCGCTACTTTTCTGTCTTCCTCTGCAGCCAACTCTACGTTCCCTCCATTCACAGTTGAAGATTGGATATCTAGACGATTTGACGCTCGGAGGGTCACAGAAAGCAGTAATGAACGATCTTAGTAAGATCATCGAACTCGAGACTAGCTTGGGGATCAGCCTCAACCGACGCAAATGCGAGATCTATGGCGAATCTTCTGTTGTCAGCGACGCTTTCAGCGATTTCAGACGCGTCGAGTTTGGCTCTTTGGAATTACTCGGTGCACCACTTTTCAAAGGATTGGCACTTGATGAATCGCTCAGAAAACAATGCGCTACACTCGAGGATGCAATCAAGCGTCTCTGTTGTCTTCCTACACAACATGCGATTATTCTCCTCAGATCATCGTTTGGAGCACCTAAACTTACCCACCTGTTAAGATGCTCTCCGTGCAGCGAACACCCGCTTCTTGAAGTTATTGATAAAATCATGCGCACCGGTATTCAGAATATCTTGAATGTAGACTTGGATGATACGCAGTGGCTCCAGGCAACTCTACCAATCCGCGAGGGTGGACTTGGATTTCGTGCGGTGTCGACGCTGGCTCCTTATGCTTACTTAGCTTCAGCCGCGTCAACTGAACGTACGAAGTCGGCCATCCTCGGGCCATTAGACACGCAGGATCCACTCGTATCGCAGCTGATCATCATGATCAAAGCACCCTCCTCGATTATCGAATCTCTACCAACATCACAAAAAGCGTGGGAAGGACCCGCAATAGAATCAACACGCAAACAAATCTGGGACAGCTACACTGATCCTTTCAACCGAGCCAGGCTTACCGCAGTCGCTGCCCCACATGCGGGTGATTGGCTGCACGCCTTACTGCGGCCTGTTTCTGGACAACGAAGCTATTAGAGTTGCGGTTGGTCTCCGACTAGGTCTTAATATCTGTGCGCCACATAAATGTCAATGCGGAGAAATCGTCGATCCACGCGGACAACACGGCTTTGTCTGCAGACTGTCCGCCGGCCGTTCTATCAGACATTGCACACTGAACGACATCATTTGGCAGGCTCTTCAAAAGCCGGTGTCCCGAGCACGAAAGAACCGCTGGGTCTCCTTCGATCCGATGGAAAGAGACCAGATGGAGCCACTCTCATTCCTTGGGCCAGTGGCAAATATGTGGCATGGGACGTCACATCTGTCCACACCTGCGCCAAATCCTACTTGCATCTGACCTCACACTCACTCGGGGCCGCAGCGGAAAATGCAGCAACACGCAAGCATCACAAATACTCCGGCCTTCCCGTCTCATACAAATTTATCCCGATTGCATTTGAAACTATGGGACCACTCAACGCAGAAGGCAGCGAGTTCATCGCCGAAATTGGTCGCCGAATTGCTTGCGTTACAGGAGATCCGAGAGAGTCATTCTACTTATTCCAGCGTCTCTCAGCCTGCACACAGCGATTCAATAACGTAGCTTTTAAAGGAACATTTTCATCGAAAACCAAAAACCTGCCAGAGCTGCATTCATTCAAGTTTATGATTGACGTCGAGACGAACGACGTCGAAATCGAAGAGTCGAATGAGGAGGCGAGCGAACTGTTCATCGTCGACGACAAAACCGCTCGACAGAAGAAGAAAAAGCAGGAGGAATACAAAAGCAAGAACGCCACCAAAGCAAAGCAAGTTCTCTACGAGAATGAAAACGACATAGCTGGGGTAAATGAGCCAGAAATGCCGAAGGAGACAGAGAATGAATCTCCACCTGAAAAATCTGAAGCTACTGAGGAATGGACTGAAGATGAAAAAGACGAAAAGTCTCGCTTTGGAGAAAACATCAAGAAGAAAACGAATCGGAAGAAAACGCCAAAAGCAGAAAAACGAGAGCAAACTAGACTTCTGTTTGGGTATATTTAGGGTGCTAATTCCAAATATGGCATAAGATATTTTGTACCAGCTCTAGTTTTTCAGATTCAGCCATATTTGTTAGACTGGAGATGCGTGATAATTGCCTATATCACAGGGCAACAACAAAAATTGTGTTGCTATGGTTTCCTATAAGTAAGACCTGTTTCTTGGTATATTTAGGGTGCTGATTCCAAATATGACATAAGATTTTCTTTTTCAGCTCTAGTTTTTTTGGATATGGCCATATATGGACATATGTCCTATATTGGAAGTGCAATTGTATAAATTTGCTTTATGTAGCTTTTGATTGCTCTCATCTAAAGGTCTTTGTTAATAACATTAAAGGTCGTAGATTTCCCGAAGAAATTAAGTTAAATATGTGCAGTATCATCAATTATATTATTTAATTAAGTAAGCACGATTTTTGAAAACCGTTTGAGGTAATTGTGTACGAAATAGCATCAACAGCATCAACAGATCTTCAGGGCACATTTAGAAATACAATTGCATGTTAAATGCTTGAATGCCATTTTTGCTCTTATTTCTAGTGTGACAAAGTGAATGACAACTAATTCACTAATTAATATAGTTGTATTTAAATATGTAATAGTTGTTGACTTAAAGATTTTTGGTATTCAATGGTAGAATTTGAATTGATTACGGATTCTGCATTTAACGCATTATTAGTAGAACCAAAATACGAGGACGACTAAGCCCTGTATCTCAAAAACTAGAGCTGATGGGGCGAAACGGATAACATTTTTATTAATCAGGGCATCGAAATGACTCAAGAACAGGTCTTACTTTGCAGGCAACAAACATTTTATATTTGACCACTATAATGAAATCTGCATGACGTAAATAGATAGAAAATACACGCACATATGAAAAATCATCATGTAGCGATATATAAAAAAGTTTACCTGATTGAGCAAAACCAATGTATATTTGAATCTAGGACATAAAAATTGTCCTAAATCTGTTAAGAAAACTTACACAATAAATTCTATGTTGACCAGTGTTATGTAGCAAATATACACAGAAAGAAAATGTCCGGGAGAATGAAGGAGGCAATGATAATACCGGTATACAAGATGAATGATAAAACCGAATGCAGCAACTATCATGTATACCTATTGAGTATACCTGTGAAGAACTGAAGATATACACAGGAATGATACAAAAGAGGTTCAAACGTATTTAGAATAAATTGTTCCATAAGAACAGGCTGGATTAAGAGCAAACAGAGGAACGATAGACCAATTGTTTGTGGTGAGACAACTAGCGGAGAAATTTTTCTGCGAGAAAAACAGAACTTTAGATTATAGATTATAAACAAGCCTTAAACAGTGTGCGGCAAAAGGGTCTGTGGACGGTATTAAGGAGTTATGGAATACCAGAAAACCTTGTACAATTGCTGGAAGACTTATAAAACAAATGTTAAAGTGCTGTGAGGATAGACGGTGAATTGACGGAGTGGTTTGTCAGACAGGGATGCAATTTGCCGTCATATCTATTCATATTACTGCTGGAAAAAATAATACATATAGCACTAAAGGACAGTAATGCAGGGGTGAGGGTAAGAGGAAAACTGCTAAATAAGCTACGTTTTGCAGTTGACATAGACCTAGGTAGAGACAAATGATGGACTGCAAGAACTAGCAGATCAAATAAACAACAGCAGCAGCAAGAGATTTTGACTAAAATTCACTAGGTCAAAAACTAAGGTAATGAAAATAGGAAAAACAGAAAAAACATGTAACATCTTACTCAACAATGAAAGATAAAAAATAAATAATAATTGGACTAGCAGCTGCGGCAATTGGAAAATAAAATAAAACTTTGTAGGATTCACAAGAAGAGATAAGATCATGAATGAAGAAATCAGAGAAAGAACGAATATGAAGGATACGGCAATAGACAACGAATATGAAGGACACGGCAATAGAAAAAATCTTATATATATATATATATATATATATATATATATATATATATATATATATATATATATATATATACACTACAGCCAGAAACACAGGCCTTCAAGCCAGCGCTTGCATACTTTTGGAAGAGAAGCTGGACACGGAACTGATGATCGCTAGGTGGCGCTTCGGCGTGCAAACCAACAGATGTGAGCTCTCAACAGATGTGAACTCTCGAGCGTTTGCAAACTTTATCCGGCTCTTACTGCAGAAAAATTTATCCTCTTCGATAAATCAAGTTACTTGATGGAGACGCACCTAAAACGATCGCTGGGTAGTTTTTGGCCGTATTTTCGTCGGACAGAGCGGAATAATGACGGGAGGATCTGGGCATCATTCTATACCACCATTTGTACGTACACGATGTACTGCTGCGTGATTGTACGCGGGCGGTGTGTCGAAACGCTAACGGAAAATTCTCTTATCTTCGTGCATATTTTCAGCCGAAGAGGTTTCTACGAACGGTACCAGGAATACTTCCTCACAGCAATCCGCACTACATGGCACTCCCGAGATGGAACGCGGGAGTGGCGTTGGTCATGGATTCTGCAGCGTCGAAAGCATTGTGTACGCGGACGATTTACTATTGGTGGCGCTTCGGCGTGTGTTGGGAGATTGACTTAGGTGGCGCTCCGGCGTGTGAACCGACAATGTGGACTCTCGAGCGCTGGAGTGGCGCTGGTCGTAGATTCTGCGGCGTAGAAAGCATTGCGGACACGGGCAATTCAATCAACATAACATCGGACTAAAATGAACTCTGGAGGCAGTTTGTGGACATGGCTACGCTCCAACTGGGCAACTGGAACATACCGATGATGATGACGAACTGACCAGCTTGGCATGCAGGCATCACATCCTGGAACTAATCGTGGCAAAGATGTTTGATACACTGATGGGACCATCTAATGGACCAAACATCAAGTTGTTTCAGAGATTTGGTAGAAATTGGAGTTCAATTTCGGTCTAGGTATGAAAGTGGGCTGGCTGTAGATTCTGTAGATTTCATCACGTCGGTTCTCGGCCCAGTTTGGGATGACCTCACTCGCTTCATTCAGCGGCAGTTAACAGAATTTCAGCCCAGAGACGACTATCGTGAGCTTCTGCAGATGTTATCTCTCGTAGCAGATTGCACTGCACAGTTTAGGCACTGCACAGTTTAGGCTGCCGGAGCTTTCGACAGGCCGCGGAGGATGGAAAAACTGATCTACTGACTAAAGATTGTCCTGTTTCGCTCCCAGTTCCGAATGATTCCACGTTAGCTGTCAGCTCTGGGCCATCTCAACGCTTTTGTACTGAAGGTATATTTCAAGGCCTTGGGTTACATGCGCATGTGCCTCAGCTGTTTCACAGAATGATCTACAGCTATTGCTAGTTGGAGGGCTACAAGAAAATAAACGAAGCTGCTGCTAAAGCTGCGCTGAAGTCATTCTCTGGACACTTATGGCACGCAAGTGAAATCTTGGTTGGTTTAACGTTCTTTGATTCTAAAGTATCAGCAGAGATGAAGTTAGCCATCGTTATTATTATTATTATTATTATTATTATTATTATTATTATTATTATTATTATTATTATTATTATTATTATTATTATTATTATTATTATTATTATTATTATTATTATTATTATTATTATTATTATTATTATTATTATTATTATTATTATTATTATTATTATTATTATTACATGGATGATTTAGGTAACGCTATAGCATAGCTAAGTCGAGAGCGTTTGACATCAGAAATCCGTCAGTTCGTACAGATTTTCCGGTAACTATTCATAGGAGACACGAAAAGATGCGTTTGAAGGAACGAATCCACGTATGCAATCGACTTCACAGTCGCTAAAAGTGCATTCCAAAGTAGAGGGTTTCCGCGGGTTACTGATCTCTGACCCAGCATCACCGTCTTAGACGGAGAGAGGACGTAAAGACGGAGTCGGATATTCGATTGTAGATATACCCGACAACCTGATGTCGTCGACTCGTCGGCCGCTTGGTGAGCGAGGCCAGGTACTCAGGACAGAGAGAATCGCTCAGTGCGCAGAACGTCAGTACACAACGTTTGTAGACGATCGTTTCGGATATCTTGAGCCAATGCAATTTGTCCCGTTGCATCGGCGTCACGTGCTCCCTCCATTTCGCGCTGAAAAATCAATCGGGCCGCGGCGTTCATCACCGACTGAAGAAGATCGAGCTGGTAGTCCGGAAGCCCCAGTAAGCGTGGATTACTGTTACAATAATCCAATCTGGATAATACTAAGGCAATCTGGATAAGGCCCGGACGAGCTGGATCGCAGCTGGAATTGAGATGCATCGTCGAATTTCGGTGATCATGCGCAGATGGAAGAAGCATGCTCGAGATACAGAGCTCACCTGGCCGGCAAGGGACAGGGAATCGTCAAGAAGTACACCTAGAAGGACGGACGGAACGATGGACGGAACGATGACGTCGTCGCCAACGATAAAGGGAGAACGGTCCAGCAAGTGCACTTTCCTGAGAGCAGCGATCCATAATAACTCTGTCTTGGTGTTTTTTAATAGTTAAAAAATTAAAAGCTGGTTAGGTTAACTTGATAAATTGATATTATAGAAATGGCTTCATTTGTTGCAATGTTTTCTCAATCTCGACGGTTTCAAATTATATGCAAAGATTTGCAAATATTTTCAACACAATACTTGCTAAATTGGATTTAAAGTGTGTTGGGGATGGAGGGTAACGTCATTACGCACGGTTGGGAATGGCGTTTCAATCAATCAATCAATCAATCAATCAATCAATCAATCAATCAATCAATCAATCAATCAATCAATCAATCAATCAATCAATCAATCAATCAATCAATCAATCAATCAATCAATCAATCAATCAATCAATCAATCAATCAATCAATCAATCAATCAATCAATCAATCAATCAATCAATCAATCAATCAATCAATCAATCAATCAATCAATCAACCAATCAATCAACCAACCAACCAACCAATCAACTTATATGGCGCCACTATCATATTGTCCGGGGCATCAGCCGATGGCGCACCAAATCAAAATAAAATTAGAGCCAGGTCAATCCGGAAGATCAGCAAGAACAGTTGAAAAACCTGAGACAATTTTTTAAAATTAATTATTGAACTTTGTCCTATTTGCCACAAAAATTGTGGCCTTGCTAATTAGCCTAGCAGAATTAACCCACATTTTTCCAATCTCGACGATGGTTATAGTTATTAAATATGGTTATTAAAAAGATCCTTTTGTGCAAGCGCTAAAAATGCTACTATTTTCACTGACTGACATTTCTAACAAAAGACATAACAGAAACTCTGTTAATTCAGAAAGTTGTCCTCAATAAAAAAATGCTTTATGCATTTTGCCAAACGACCACATCTCACCCACAATTTACCTGCGATATAGCAGAATCGAAAGTAGAATAGTGATCATTGTTGTTAAGAAAACCATAAAACAGAGCATTGCAATCAGGAATCCTAAAAATCAAAATCTGCAGCTAAACAATCATTAAAATACCGTGGAACTTTCACATAATAATAATAATAATAATAATAATAATAATAATAATAATAATAATAATAATAATAATAATAATAATAATAATAATAATAAAAACTCTGGGAAGTTACCATTATAATTATAATTCTGCTCTTGCAGGCCTTCCATATTCTACACTGGGCATTCTGAAGCGCGTACAAACTTCTGCTGCATGTCTGGTGCTGGACCTTAAACCTAGAGACCATGTCACTCCGGCGCTTCATTAACTTCATTGGCTTCCTCTCCAGTCAAGAATACAACGCAAACTATGCATGCTGTTTCTCTGTGCACGGAATGGTCTTTGTCCGACCTATCTGACCGATCTGCTTCAAGCCAACATCAACCGGCTTACGATCTGCCTGTACCAGCCAATACCAGAAACCTCGACTCCGGACAGTTATGGGGCAACGAGCCTTTTCGTATGCTGGACCTGATGCTAGGAACGCCCTTCCACCAGCGACACGGAACAAAGTCGCCCGTCGCTTTTCGCAAGCAGTTGAGGATCTACCTGTTTAACCGTGCTTATGATTTTAAATTTTATTTGACGTTAACAATGTAATGAGCTTGTCAATATTAATAGCTTATTACATTACATTACATTGTAAATGATGACAAAAGCGAAAATTAAATATCGACAAGCATACAAAGTAAATGCAGAAATTTTAAATTATGGAATAAAATTTAAAAACTAAGTTAAATTATATCCTTCTACCGATATAATCCGATAGAGTCGTATTTCTCTTTGCGATTAGTACGCTCTACAAATTACGATAAAAGCGAAAATCAAATATCGACAAACATACGAAGTAAATGCAGAAATTAAAAAAATATGAAATAAAATTTAAAAGCTAAAGCATAATGAATTTGAAGTGAAATATGTATCCTTCTACCTATAGAGTCGTATTTCTCTTCACGATTTGAACGTTCTATCAGTTCTATACTGGTATCTACAATTATATAAAATCAAAAGGCTATTAAGTTCTGAGAACTTTTGACAACTACCAAAACAATTTATTCGAACCGAACTAATAAAATTATGTGCACGGCTAGCACGGCTAGCACCATAATATTGTGTCGAGTGTCGCCAGTCAAGAAAACGCCTTGAAACGGCGACCCGACGGTTCGGGTCTAGGCGTCCGATGGTATAAGTTTAATAAAATAAGTTGATGTTTTAAATCAGAAGACCAAAACGAATGGTATTATCCAGTAGCGAGTTACGAAAACGTTTGTCCATTTAACGAAATTTGTTTTGTTCCATAATCATCTTGTCTGAATTGATATTGCCAGCCTGTTTTGATGTCTCAAGTGCCTTCGATACGGTTGTTCAATGTTCATGATATATTGTTGAAACGTCTAAAACTCTCATTTGGGATTTCTGATCAAGCCCTTCTGTGGTTTACATCTTATCTCTCTAACCGTTCTCAAATGATTGCTATGGAGCATTCCAGATCAAACTGGTTTCATGTTTCTTTTGGTGTTCCCCACGGCTCAGTGCTTGGTCCTTTGCTGTACATGCTCTATACTGCTGACCTTTGCTCTTTAATTAGCTCGTTTGTCTTCACTGTGCACCTCTATGCTGATGACATTCGAATTTACCGACATTTCCCTCACTCTTCTCATACTGAGCTCACTCAGTATGAGAAGAGTGATCATGTGACCATAATCTATCCTTCTCAAATTGTATCAAAAACTTTGGTATTTACTTTGACAGTAACTTGACTTTCAAAGAGCACTTTGCTACACTCTCTCGATCCTGCTTTTACAAACTTAAGCATCTCAGACGTTATGCTTAACACCCTCCACTAGCTTCCAATTTCTGACCGCATTAAATTCAAACAAGTAATTATTGTTTCTGCAGCACTTCGAGGTCAGGCACCGTCATACATTACTGAACTTTTCAAATCACCCTCTTCCACTGCTCATCGCCTGCTCCGCTCCACTGCTCAGAAGAATGTTTATGTCCCTAGATTACGCACTGCTCTTACTCAGCGTCGGGATTTTGCAGTGGCTGGTCCACTTGAGTTCAAGGCATTCCAGATGGAAGGTCCTTCCATCTGGAATGCCTTGAACTCATCCATTCGGGAATCACTTCTTCCAACTAGTTCCAACTCTTCGGGATTGGATGTTTTCCAATGGACTTCGATTGAACCCTGACCAAACTCAACTTATCTGGCTTGGTATTAAACATCTACACTCAAAAATTTATTGTGACTTACTGAACTCTCTCTTTCCTTATCTATCATTCTCAAATTGTATCAAAAACCTTGGTATTTACTTGACAGTAACTTGACTTTCAAAGAGCACTTTACTAGACTCTCTCGATCCTGCTTTTACCAACTTAGGCAAATGAGGGTTATTCGTTCTTCGCTTTCTTTATCTGCAGCCAAATATCTGGTTCATGTTTTTGTGGCTAGTAGGTTAGACTATTGCAAATCTCTTTATCTTGGCCTGCCCAACAGCCTACTCTCCACTCTACAATCTGTCCTAAATGCTGCGGCTCGTCTTGTGGCTAAAAGCTCTTCGCTACTCTTAGCATCTCAGACGTTATGCTTAACACCCTCCACTTGGCTTCCAATTTCTGACCGCATTAAATTCAAACAAGTAATTATTGTTTCTGCAGCACTTCGAGGTCAGGCACCGTCATACATTACTGAGCTTTTCAAATCACCCTCTTCCACTGCTCATCGCCTGCTCCGCTCCACTGATCAGAAGAATGTTTATGTCCCTAGATTACGCGCTGCTCTTACTCAGCGTCGGGATTTTGCAGTGGCTGGACCCTCCCTCTGGAATGCCTTAAACCCATCCAATCGGGAATCACTTCTTATTCCCTCGCTCTGTTCAATGCGAAAGCTCAAGTCTCACTACTTTACCATGCGACTCCAATTCCAGGAGTGACTCTGAGTAGAAATAGAAGAGGCGCTATACAAATTCTACATTTCATTACATTACATATATGAAAGTTGGTGGGACGCAGTGAAATACATGAAAACCAGGAAGATAAGCGCTTTAGAGTTCAACCTTCAACCCGCTAATGGATCTTTAGCCTCTTTCTCTACGTGCTGAAGAATCAGACTCTACTAGGGGCGTACGTCACTGTCGCTACCAAAACATCATGGATTCCTACATTAAGAAGTCCATGCAAAACATTGGTGGTCGATGAACATTCCTAATTATGGGTAGCTGAATTACGCAGTCTACCCAGACAGAGGCTGTAGAATGTAATGTAATATAATGTAATTAGCTAATTATATTGCGCATAATCAATCAATATTAGCAAGCGCATTACAATTAATGTTAATTATTTTAAGCACAATTAAACAGATGTGTCTTCAACTGTTTACGAAAAGCGACGGGCGACTTTATGCTCCGTAGCGCTGGTGGAAGGGCGTTCCAGGCATGGGGTCCAGCGTAGTGATGTTGGTTTAAATATTGAAATTTAAAATATTTCCTGCTGTTGTGACATTTTTAACAATTTAAAGGTCATGCAATTTGAAATATTTCAAGATTTTTTGTACCTTTTTTCGGTGCCGAACCTACAGTGTATATTTTTCGTCAATGGTATAGGGGTATCCAGTGTTTACCAACAAGGTCCGGTTGCTCCGCCCACTGGTGGGCAGAAAGTTTCCAGAAACCATAGAAACCATTGTTGTCTATTAATAGACGCCAATGGCAGAAGCAGATTTCTTGCCCACCAGCATAGATACTGGCTATGTTGGTGGGCATAGAGAGTGTTCTGGATACTCTCATAGGTTTTTTCAAAACGTGAGACAACAATTATTTTCATATATACTCTAACATAGACTCTAATATATTCATATATTAGAGTCTATGCTTATTTTATAATGATGGCGGTTATTTATTCTCTTTCGCCAATTATTCGTCAAATTAATTGTTAATAACTCGATCGAATTACGTTTGAAAATTATAATTTTGGAAAATTCAGCCAACTTTCTCGATTTTGGATCTATTATACTGCTTCTTACTGAAATTTGACTCGCCTAATGAAGGAATTATTCTGATTCATGTGACGGTCGACAGTGCGTGGGATGAACAATGTCATTTGAGATGTGCTTTATCCAATCTGACGGACTAATGTCATTAATTGACCGCATGGTTTAGCAGTTATTCAACTGAAATAAGAATCTCAATATGAAAATCTATTGAGTTAACTATCGTTTTATGGTCTGTTCTGAGAAACTGGTGATTTGGTGACCATAGTAATTTATTCCATATGAAAGACTCGTCTCTAGATATATACATTCTATATGAAAGATGTCTACAAGATCTCCAAAGATAGAAGAGTTGATCGAGGCGCTCTGTGATGAGAAAGTATCAAATACCTTAGTGAATAAAATACAGGAAAACATTATAAATGACTTCAATGAAAAAATTGAATCTAAATTCTGTCTGAATTGAATGGAAACCTCAAGGATTCAATCACAAGTATTACCACTGATATTATCAAGGACCATGTAACCATGTAAGGATGATATACGTAAATTGGATGGACGCCTGAATACGATAGAAGCAAAATTAATTCAAAATGATATTGTCATTTCTGGGTTGAAATCAAACACAATAGAAAAGAGTAACCAGCAAACTCTGACTCAGTCTAAATCTACATCAAACCAGATAACCATGGAGTTGGTGATTGATCAGTTAAGAAAAAATCTTGACGTTCAAGTGGAAAATTATGATATTAACTTCACATACAGAATCAACAAGAAGTAATTATAGTAAGTTTCGACACTTTTGCAAAGAAAAATGAAATACTGATGAAAGCTAAGGCACGAAGAAAGCAATCAAGCATCGACACAAACGTCTTCTACAATGAACGCTTAACAAAATTGAACCACAACTACTGCCTCCTATTTATCAAGTAAAATTTTCACTTAAGTTTAAGTGTGGTATTGAATTTTTCATGACTGATTTATAGTTATCATATAAAAGTATCACCACCATGTCTGGTTTAGAATTCTTATGAATTCATTCTCTTCATTTACTTCTAGGCATTTTATTCAATTACTGTAATATTGATCTTGATTAAATTATGATAAAGTTATATTCATCTTACACAATTAATTTGTGCTTATTTTCTTACTTGAACTGAATTAATGCACTGTAATCTGTTCTCCAAATATAAGGATGATGATATAGCAGTCAGATGTTAATTTTATTGACATTATTTCATAGTGATCTATTCCTCAGTTACTAGGACTGTTAGTTTGGATAGAATTTAAAGATTGTATTCCCTAGATTGTGAACTATCCTGCACATATTAAGATTGTAACCTTTTGATTAATTTTCATTTAATGGTATTTCTCAGCCAGATTTTTAATTTTCTCCTGTTTTCCCTTTTATTGTTCTCCAGTGCATTAAGATCTAGCATGATTGCTAATTTGAATTGAAATGAAGGATTATATTCCCTTGACTGAAATAACTAGTCTCTCACTTGCTCACTAATTATATTGTTTACTATCGCACTATCAAATATTATTCACTTGTTAGAATTATAAATTTTTGATTGAAATTTCTCAGTCAGATCTTTACTTTCTCCTGTTATATCTTTTATTGTTCATCACTGCATTATGATCTAATTTTTTTTGTATTAGAATTATTCTTGTGACTTGTATGGAATGATAGTTTACCCCAGCCTGTTTACCACTTTTGTTCTTTTTCGCTTATATTGTGTTTTCTATTATTTTCTTAGTTAAGTGTAATTAAGATAAATTCTAATTAAGCTATTATTATGTCTCATAATAAACTTAATGATATAAGTATAGATAAAATTAATTTAAATAATGATGTAATAATTGAATGCCTAATGCCTATCAGACTTATCAAATAATGACAAGAATTTAAGTAATAAGAAAATCATTAATACATTAACATATAATAGAACAAACTACTGTGAAAATAAACTAGCTGATTATGAACTCGTTTACTCGAACATGACCCTGACCTCAATTTCTTTAATAATATAACATCCTACCAGTGATTACGTTGAATTAAACAGAGCCAACTTGTTATTATCTAATCATAAGCAGAGATGTAGCAAGTACACAATGCTTCAAGTACAAGTACCTGGCCTCCGAGTACAAGTAGGAGTACTGAAGCCTCAAGTACAAGTACTGAAGCCTTGAGTACAAGTACAAGTACCGATCCTCATAGCCAAATACAAACAGCAAGTAGGCCTACACTTTATTAACGGGTAGCTGTTTGTCACGGTTATTGAATAAAATGGTGCTAGAACAAAGTGTCCGAGGACAAAATGTCACGGACAAAATGTCATGGGGATAAAATGTCAGCGGAAAAAATGTCAGTGGACAAAATATCATCCTAACTCTAACCCTAACACTAACCCTAAACCGTGACATTTTGTCCCTGACATTTTTTCCGCTGACATTTTGTCCTCATGACATTTTCTACATGACATTTTGTCCGTGACGTTTTGTCCTCGGACAGTTTGTTCGGCCACAAATAAAATTGACACTATTAGCATATATCTAAATAGCATAACAGTTGCACTAAAAAAATAGAGATGATAGTCTTGCATCGGTCATAGTAGCCCTATGCGGTCTCGCGATCAAGCCAGCTTGGCTAAATACGCGTTTAATTGGTGCGCCAGAAGCAGGCACACTAAGGTCTCTAATTAATGGCTGCATTATACAGCCTGTTGAACTCCTTTCTATTAACTTCACTGTTCCAAATACGATGGTATCAGTGGCTTCATCATAAATATCGTTGAGTTCCAGGTACTTGGCCATCTGTGAGGATGTGCTTGTCATTAGCGTAAAGGAACAGCATTACTGGTACCCTTAAAGTACATGTAGCCAGAGATGTAGCAAGTACACAATGCTTCAAGTACAAGTACCTGGCCTTCGAGTACAAGTACAAGTACTTGCATTCCAAAAACTCCGAGTACAAGTACAAGTACCTGGCCTCCGAGTACAAGTACAAGTACTAAAAATTTGTACTCGAGTACAAGTACAAGTACCAAGTACTACATCTCTGATCATAAGTTTAATTCACCTTTCAACATAGTACATCTAAATTGTTGTAGTATGTACAATAAACTAGGTGAAATTACTGTACTTAGGTGAAATTGAAAGTGAAAACTAGGTGAAATTACTGTACTTATGATAGAAACTTTAAATAAGAATACTAGCAATAACTGAAACGTGGATGCAATCACAGATAGCTCAACTAATGCTTGTTGTTCCTCAAGGCTCTATTCTAGGGCCACTTTTATTTATTATTTTTATAAATGACTTACCAAATGTTTCATCTTAATTTAATTACTTATTATTTGCAGATGATACCAATTTAGTGGCTAGTCACTCCAATTTAAATGAACTCATCTCTCAAATAAATGCTGAACTACTTAAAATTTTTGGTTGGTTTACAAATAATAAACTATTATTAAATACGGATAAAACCAATTTTATAATTTTTAGACCTAAACGCAAATTAATACCTAACTGTATTCCTAAACTGAACATAGAGAACATAGAAACATAGAACATTGAAATAACATAGAAATTCTACAAAAAACATCTACAAAATTCCTGGGAATAATAATTGATGAAAATCTAAACTGGAAAGAATATACAGAATTACTGGTTAAAAAATTATCTAAGAAATTAAATATTATTAGGCATATAATGAAATTTATTAATAAAAAGCACTTTTAAGCATTTACTTTACAATGATTCACCCCTACCTAACATATTGTAATATTATTTGGGGTTTTAATTATAACTGTATTACTGATAAGATTTACAAAATTCAAAATAAGTCACTCAGATTAGCTATTTAGACGGATATATCCGGGATCCCCAGTTAAGGGGTTAACCCCTTAACTGGGGATCCCGGATATATCCGTCCGTTTTACATTGAGTTACAGTTAAATACACGGTTAAGGGGTTAAAGAAAATCAGTATAGCAATACAATAAATCTATATAAAACTTTAAATATTCTTAATATTTCTGATATTCATAAAATGACAAACCTCAATCTTTATGTTTAAATTTACTAAAAAACTTTTACCACAAATTTTCTATAAAAGTGAATATTTTAAAATAATTAACAGACTACATAATCACAATGTAAGAATTAATAACCAATATACTATTCCTTTTGCTAAAACTAACACCAGATTATTTACTATAAAAATTTTTGGGCCTCGAACATGGAATGCTCTCCCCTCCTGTACAACTAATATAATAAATTAAACTGATTTAAAAGAAAAATTTAAAAATATATACTACTCTCAGAATAACAAACTGATCCAATTAATTAATTATTAAAGTTATTGCTATCTCAATGACTTATGTTAATTTTGTCTACTAATTATTACATATTTATAATTTTAAATTTCTAAGTAAGAAACTTATCCAATTAATTCAGTGGTTCCCAAACGGTGGTACGCATACCCCCAGGGGTACAAAATGGACTTTTTAGGGGGTACGCGGCGGAAAGTGGAAAGTCGGTGGAATTCTTATGCACTGATGTTTGATAGTAACAAATTTCACAATATTTGCAAAAGTTCTAAAAAATTGTGATTGGATTTGATTTTCTCAAACTGCAGTGACAGATGTAGACCGTTTGGACTCCTCTAACCCGTCACCCCTCACTATAAGTTTAAAGTTTAACCTGTCCTATCACCTTGTGGTATTGGACTCTTCCTTGGTCAGCGCGGCAAATTCAAAAATCGCCCTGTGTGGATCAAAGACGCAGCCAAGATTCTCGAAACTGGCTGATGAGATGCAACCTCATCCGTGTCATTGATTCATTTTATTGTTTTCATTTGACCGATAAGTTATGCAAGTTTAACTTTGAATGCTACAAGTACGATATTTTTATCCTAATAAGCTTTATTAAAACCTAGTAGGTCTAGTAACTAGTTAATGATTATGGCTAATGCAGTCCGATTACATGTAGGCTTGAAGACATTATTAAATTTCATGATTCAGATACCATGTTTATGCTTTTAAAAATCGAAAGTGTGCTTCCTTAAATTTACTTTGAAAATTAGGGGTACACGGATTTTCAAAAAATGTCTGAAGAGGTACGCCTACCGAAAAAGTTTTGGAACCACCGAATTAATTGAACTCTGATGTCTCAAGGACTTATGTTAATTGTCTGATAATTATTTCATATTTATAATGTACTTGATTACTACCACATTCTTAGGGTACCTACCTGCGGGAACATTGTTCCCTTTTGGTACCTATTGTTCCCAACTTATTTATTTACCAACATGCAAGATATTAAACTGTTAATCAGAATAATTGTATTTCCTTGCTCTTGGATTTAAGACATAAAATTTGATTGTATACTAGGTTTTTCAAATAGATTGTTTTATATTCAGTATGACACTTTGGCTTGTAGTTTGATGACCTAAAGACACTTACTGTTTTTTTTGGATTGCTGTGCTATGAGTTATAATGACTGTATGTGAGCTTGCACATTCAGCCTATGAGTTGGAAGCAATAAACTGACTTACTTAATAAAACTCCAATTATAAATAGTGGGACTTCGTTATCTCTAACAGACTAAAAGACGCAGAAGGTATCAATAATGACTAAATTCCAACTTAATATTTTTTAAATGAAAGAAATATCCAATTACAATTTTAAGTCTGATTATTTAGTAATAGTTTTTGATTCAGATAGTTTTGCTGACATATCATGAACAGACTAAAGGAAACTTTCGCAGCAGTGTTACAGCCATGTGACAATGTGGTAACCGTAAAGCAATGGTTTCCAAACTCAAGCTATCCTCAGTTGGAAGTGAAGAAGCCATTACACATGATAAACACATCAGAACCAGTTCTTCATTCAACAAGTAGTTTATGCAGCATGGTCACACTGTCTTCATAGGGCATCAAAACAACTCATTTTTTGCCATCAGACAATGAATCTGTTGACTCCATTCCTTCAAGTCAGCCTTCATCATTTTTCTCATATGCAGAATTTCCGGAAGATGATGTCAATTCAGATGATTCCTATGAATGCACTCTGTTTCCGATTATTTCTGACAATGGCAGCTGACTTGAACTGAGTCAAGTACTTAGATTACTGTAGGTTGTAGTAGTGTACTGAAGTCTGAATCTACTGGTGCTACTAGCCAGTGGCGGCTCTAGGATTTGGCAAGTGGGGGCCGTTGGGGGGAACTTTAATCATGGGGGCCAACCATGTGTTGTTTAATGTATTTAGCATTAAGTATAGGGTCCCAACTGGGGGCCACTGGGGGGGCCAGGCAGTCAATAGGGGGGCACGGGCCCCCCCTGGCCCCCCCGGTGGAGCCGCCACTGCTACTAGCTGAGTACTGAGTTTATAAAGTAAATTAGTAATTTGAATATCTCAAATTTCTCAACAGCTAAAAGCACAACTCAGGACACTAGCACCCTCTAGCAGTGACCAATGATAAGCCAATGATAAGGTAGATACTTAAAAGCAACTGAAATAAATAGGGTTTTTGTTTATTTAAAGTGTCATAAATTACAGAAATATTTGAATAAATTGAATTGAAAATTTACACGCGAGAAAAATTTCATGAAAGCAAACATCACTAGTCCAGGGTACGAGAAGACTCGTTGCCTCACGACTGCCCGAAGACGAGGTTTCTGGTATTGGCTGATCGTGGGCCTGGTCTACCACGGGCGGTTGACGTTGGCTGGAGCAGATCGGGCAGTTAGGTCGGAAAAAGACAATTCCGTGCACAGAACATCAGCGTGCATAGTTTGTGTTGACTGGAATGATTTGGTGACTGGAATGGAAGCCAATGGAGTTCACGAAGCGCCGAGTGACATGGTCTCGAGGTTTCAGGTTTCAGAATAGCCTCTGTCTGGGACTCTGGGTAGACTGTGTAATGCTGATTAGTAATTATTTTTGGGAATTATTTATATAAATCTGAGATGCCTTAAGTAGGCCCTAATACAAGCAACAATTTAGAATACAAATAAATGAAACAAAAGCAAAGGTGACGGAAATGACGAAAGAAAATACAAAACCATGAATATTAAAGTGGACATAAATTTAAACAAGTCCAGTCATTCAGATATGTTGGAGGGGTGATTGAAAGTGATGGCAGTCAGCAAGAAGATATTAAATCAGGAATATAAAAATGGTTCCGAACAATTTTTAAAAGATGAAAAACAATGGGAAAACAACTTAACACTTTTAAAATTGAAATAATTATACGAAATACGATATCTCTCTCTCTCTCTCTCTCTATATATATATATATATATATATATATATATATATATATATATATATATATATATATATATTAGAGCTGGGTCGATTACGATTATTTTTACGATTACGATTATTTTCGATTATTTTTACGATTTCGATTACGATTACGGTTTTTTTAAATAATCGCGATTTCGATTTCGATTATTTCACAGTACCTTTAGAAACTGGCTTTCCCGCCATATTTTACAGTATTCGGCAATCCTCTGTGTATCGATGTTCAGTTGGTCTTCAACAGGGATATTCTACACCCCTAACAACCTCCAACACCCCAAATTTCAGGTCGACACCCCCTAAAATTTGGTGATGTGACAATGATATGCATACAGAATGCATATTTATTTATTTATTTATTGACAATTTATATAGCGCAGTAGACAAGGCTAAGGCCTACAACAAGAGCGCTTAACACAGTTCATATCCAATATTAAATAAATGTGTCTTCAAATTTCTAATGAAAAGTCCAGCTGAGACTGCTCCAGTCACATTGTCTGGAAGAGAGTTCCACAGGGCGGGATTCCCCCGCGCGAATGATCTTTCCCCAAACTTAGGGGTCTTGGACGTGGGAGGGACCAACAACTGCACTCTCCGACTGGACCTAAGAACCGCGATCTCCTCTCGATCACAGTCGATCTACGTACAAGCACAGTCAGATAATCAGGGCAGAGTGGATCGTGTAAAGCCCGAAACGTAAGCCAACAGCGCTTGTAGACAATGCGCTGTGGAACACGGATCTAGTGGAGTCGATCTCTAAGGAGAGGAGTGATTAGCCCTGAACACCCCCAAACAGGCCCATTCAGAGGGGGGCTAGGATGGCCATTCGGCCCGGGCCTCCATCATTTTGGGGGCCTCCCTTTGTTTCCTTGTCTAGAATTCTGGGAGAGCTAGAAAGCTAGATAGCTACTACTAGAAGGGGCCTCAAAATTTGGTGATGACCTTTTTGCTTGTTGATAATTTTGGGATTTTGGGAAAGCTAGGAAGGTATTCTACGGTCCTCAAAATTGGTGATTACCTTTTTTCGCTTGTCAAAATTTTAATTGTTGGGAAGGCTAGGAGAGGCCTCGAAATTCCAACTGGCCTGGACCTCCTTCAGCCTCTGAAGAGGCCTGCCTCCAAATGGAGAAATAGACCCCACAACTTTATCCTCGGATGACTTTTTTTGCTTGTCAGACTTTTTGTGAGTCTCTATAAGGTTTTTTTGCTTGTCAGCCTTTTTCGGTAGAGACTTCCAAATTTCGACACTCCCAGATTTTCCCGACACCCCAAATTCACAATCCTACAATCCTAGAAATAAACACACCCCAGATTTTCCCGACACCCTACCCCAATTCACAATCCTAGAAATAACCCTGGTCTTCAATCTCCTTAAAGGATCGAGCCTGGGTGGCAAGACCGATCTCGTCAGCGTATCCAAACTTCCTACTGATGGTATCAGGTAGGCCTAAGTCGTTTGTAGGCCTATAGGCCTATAAATTGAATAACGTGGGGGCTAGAACTGGACCCTATGGTAGACCGTTTCGTCGACGTCTCCAGGAGCTGACATCTCCCAAGTGAACTCAGAACCGTCTGTCAGAGATGAGTAATTCCACAAGTTGACAGAACCAGGGTGGCAAGTTGAGCGAGAGTTTGTACATTAAACCCACCTGACACACCGTATCGAAAGCTGCTGTCAAACCCAGAAAGATGGTACCTGTCTTTAGACGCTGTTGAATCCATTTTCAATAAAATCTTCTTCTTCTTCTAGCGAATGCCTTTCTTTCTCAGCCATTCAACGGCATCAGGTTGAGCCTGATGCAGGGTCTCGAGTCCTCCTTCGAATCTGGTGAGGTGGCAGTCATTGACTATGTGGTTCATAGTCTGTCTGATGCCGCAAGGGCAATTCGGGTCATCTCTGGCTCCCCAACGGTGAAGCATAGCGGCGCATCGGCCATGGCCTGTTCGATAGCGATTGAGGTGGACCCAATCATAGCGCACTAGGTCAAAGCCGGGTTGGCGCTTGCAGGGGTCTGTGATGAGGTGTTTGTTCTTGACCTCAGCAGACTGCCAACTCTGCTTCCACGAGTCCGGAACAGAGAAGTGCAGTATAGGCGCAGGAAACCAGATTGGATGACGAGACGTCAGACGTTGAGCAGGATGGTCAAAGATGTCCGCATGTATTGGTAGATCTGGTCGGGCATTAATGTGGGCAGTGAGCTTGGATGTTGCGGCTTCACGACGAATAGCTGGCGGGGCGATGTTACTAAGGACTGGCAACCAGTGAGCCGGGGTAGAATGGATGGTTCCAGAGATTGTCCTCATGGAGGAATTCAGTTTGGAGTCGACCAAATGGACGTGGGGGCTTCGGCACCATACTGGTTATCTTATAATCAACGGTTAATTGATCTTTCTTTGAATCGGAAATATTGTATAATATCACTTACGGGAATAATCGAAAATTAATCGCGATTTCGATTATTTTTTCGACGATTATCGATTATTTCGATTTATTTAATAATCGTGTCGATTTCGATTACGATTTTTTCAAAATCGCGATTTCGATTTCGATTAATCGACCCACCCTAATATATATATATATATATATATATATATATATATATATATATATATATATATATATATATATACGAAAATAAGTAGTTCCCCAGAATTATCGCTCAGAGACATGGACAATAAAAAGACTAACGGTACCTGATTTAGTCCATCAACCCTTGTATAGTCGGATTTGAGAATATATATAGTCGAATTTGTGAACGAACTGAGTTACATTATGATTAAAAATATAAATCACCGGGAAGTTAAAATATTGAAATAATTTCATGAATGTGCTCGCAAAGGGGGCGGAAGATGGCAGAGTGTGTTGCGATGCTGGAGCATCAGGCTGACGGAGCGGGTTCAAGCCCCGTCAGTGCCCCTAGTGGCTTTCACACAGGCAGTAATGCCTTCTAAGCCACTTTAAATCATGCTAAATCATGCTAAAGCCTAATACAAAGTTTAACTTAACAAGCGGCTCTTTCAAAGTATACAATTTAAATCTTATTTTTAAAGCGGAACAGGACTCCGTTAGGCTTTCTGTAAATTTTACGTTTTCTGTCAATTTATGTATATATATATATATATATATATATATACATGTGTGTGTAAATTTGTATATTAAATTCTTACAGTATGTGCAGTTTCCAGTGTCTCCGGTCCATCTGTTGCTTTCACAGTAGATCGCCCATTTCTCACTAGTATGTCGGCAACCTACTGTAGCACTGTTGTTAAATCGTTTGAACCAGGCATTGTCCGAAACAATAGGATCAGAACACCCAAAAACTAAAAAATCATATCATAGTCAATTTTAGTAAAACTACGACTTAAATACGACTTGTATGAGGACGGCACGCTAACGGAACGGACGGAACGGGTTCAACTCCCGCAAGTGTCCTTAGGGTCGACTCAACATTAATTCGCTAGAGGGCGGTGGTAAAAGACTAGCAACTTTGGCTGCGAAGATAAAACGCGAGTCTGGAGAAAGCAATAGTTATGTCTAACAACTCTAGATTAATGGCGTAAGCAGCAAGTAAGCTGCTTGTCTGACACCAAAGATCAGCGCCGGTGTGCCGGTATAGTATATTATAATGACTCCCATATAATAATAACTCCCCCTCATTATTATATATATAATAATGACTCCCCCCATCATTATTATATATATAATAATAACTCTCTCTATATTATAATAACTCCCTTAGTTTTTCAGAAGCCAGTTGAGATACCATGGTCTAGAACACCAAAAGCTTTTTTATATCGAGGATTGTTCCAATAGTGTGCTTGTGGGATTCAAAATTTGTTGTTTTGGTATCAATTACATTCGTTATTAGCATTTAAGTGGAGAAATAGGACTGAAACCATATTGATCAGTGGATAGCATATTAAATGCATCTAAGTAGTTTAACATTCTGGTAAGCATTGCCCTTTCAGGAATTTTAGGGAAACTGTGAGATTGGAAATGGGTCTATAATTTCATATAACCATTTTAGAGACATTTTTATAAATTGGTTTTTTTTCAATTTTTAGGCTTACTTCTTCTGGGGAGTTATTATAATATAGAGAGAGTTATTATTATATATATAATAATGAGGGGGAGTCTTTATTATATATAATAATGAGGTGGGAGTTATTATTATATGGGAGTCGTTATAATATGCTACAGGGGCCCAACGCGCGAAATCGAGTAGGGCGAACCTTTACCTTTTTACGACACGAACTTTTCTTATCTTATGCACTAAGCATTATTTGCATTAGAACTGAAATTGCAGTATATATTCAAAAGGAACAGACTTTTACACCTATTTGCTAAGCATTGTGTAAATATATTAATTGAATTTTAAATAAACACAAAGCAAGAGAAGAGAGATTGGTTAACAAATCAATCAGTTGTACAGAGAAAGTGCAACAAAACAAATTAGCTATTCTTAAATATGTTAGTTGCAATACTTTCGTACTTTCGTAGCTGATGATGAAGTAATCATGGCTAACTCGACGAGTCTCAATCTGTATTTGAACTATGTGTCCATCAGAAAGAAATACTTGTTGATATCTGCTCCGCCTTCCACATACCGCTACGCTATGCTTTGATGATTCGCGTTCAATTATTGTTGCGTACTTATGGCATGATTCAAAAGGGGCAAAATCTATATCTCTTCGCTGGGCATTAAAGTCCGTTAGGCTTATGTTGATACGCTGTCCAATGGATCCTTGGATTAACCATGGAGTGTCAACAGTACCACAATATGTTTCGTGAGCTGTAACGCTAGCGATACTCCCACTTTGCTGCTGAGCACGAAGAAATTTTGATTTCTGACATTCATTTGAATCCACGGTCAAAACTAAACACAACCAAACAGTGAAGTCTGAAACTATCAAAGAAATTCAATAGTTGAAGAAAAACTTTATTTATTGTATGCTTCGATAGTGATAGTTAGATAGACGGACTGCTAATAATTAACAGAGATGTGAAAATGCTCCGTTCTCTGGAAGATCTGGCAATCGACGAACGATAGTTCCATATTTTTGGGCCCTAAATAGAGAATAGAGCAGTGGCGGCTCTAGGATTTGGCAAGTGGGGGGGCCGTTGGGGGGCAACTTCTAATCATGGGGGCCAACCATTTGTTGTTTAATGTATGTAGCATTAAGTATAAGGTTCCAACTGGGGGGGCCACTGGGGGGGGGCAGGGGGGGCACGGCGCCCCCTGGCCCCCCGGTGGAGCCGCCACTGGAATAGAGCCCTCTTCAGCGTTGAATTTCAGCGTTGGTTCTAGGCATATTTAACAATGACTGAGCGAATCTTGGTGAATCCGAAAGTTAATACTTTCAGCTATTGAGGTGGACCGGATTGTAATGTTTTCTAAACACTGGTATTGAATTCAATTTTCTGAAAGCGTGATAAAAGTTCATTAGATAAGCATACATTCTTACATAAATATGCAGATTTGTCCTTAAAGTCGTATAGCCACAATTAAGGACAGAGAATACTAGGCTCAGAAGAAATCATTAGAGACCAAGTTATCTCGATACCTAAATTCTGGACTTAAAAGGTTCTTGCTTGGAGTATGGTCGAGGCCTACAACTGCCCAGATATAGCCATCTTTCGCCTCTGTGATTCTTTATAGAATGGCAGATCCAATGTGCAACAGCTTAAAATAATTCATAATGCTATGGCTAGAGCTACTACTTATTTAAGTCGCCAATAACATCCACATTAAACGCGCTCTTACCAAATTTAATGTAAGATACACTGTATGTCTGTTACTAAATGTGCGAAGAACTGAACACTTTTCAGATAGCTTTTCCTTCATAGACTGTCTTTGCTGTTTCCCACTGACCTGGCCTTTTGCAGTTTCGATTTCGAGCAACAGCCCTAGTATTACAAAAGGCTCTATAGAAGCGCTCAATCACTTTTATTGTGGACTGTGGGCAAAGCTCAAAACTAATACACAGCGGATCACAGGTGGCGGATAGTGAAACGACCATCAATATGGTCAGCTGCGAAATATATGGCCAGCTGCGAAATAAGTGCATTTTCCGATGAATAAGCAGTCCCGGACAAAACAGCGGTGCTGGAAGGACTTCGCAGGGCGGACGAGACTGAAATATTCAATGGCCTCCTTATCCAGCTAGGAGAGGACTGGTCACCACTCACCACCTGCGAAATTTAAACTTAAGACAAAAGCAAAAATCTAAAGCACAACGACGTGAACAGGGTCATCTCTGTAAAAAAAACGCGTCCGTCCAGTAGTAGTGGAGAGTGGCTGCTACGGTCGTCATCAGGCGAAATCCCCACTGAAAAATGTAAATTGTAGAGAAATGTCTCTATCGAAACTTGGGATGTAAGAACATTATATGAAACAGGTAAATTGAATATACGAATTCACCAGCTGGAACATCGTAGGACTTTCAGAGACACGATGGACACAGACGGGAAATTATGAATGTCGGGTATAAAATATTGACTTTCTGAAAGGCACTTCTGTTAAACACTTCAGTGCCAACGTAGGACAAGACTGGGAAACGTGGAAAGGTGCCCTGGGAAAATTTGGATATAGAGAAGAAAATGAAAGAGGGCAACGATTAAGACAGTTCTGTATAAACAGCAATTTAAGGATACTGAATACAGACTATTACCAGAGGAAACCAAACAGGAAATGGACACGAGAAGCACCAGGAGAAAGACACCATTTTAGTCAACAATAGTTAAAAAAATCACTGTGCCAGAGATTAGAGACATAAATAATAAATTTAAAAGAAAATAAAGCGTCAGGAACAGACAATATTAAGGATGAATTATCAAGGCCGGAGAGATATCAATAAATATATTACATACACCACAGTGTGCAAAAATATATAAAAATGCACAAAATAATGGGAGAATGCAATAATTATAACGGTATACAAGAAAAACAATACAGCTGAAAGCAGCAATTGTCGTGCTATTCGTCTGCTGAGTATACCTGGGAAGCTATACAAAGGAATGACACAAAAGAGACTTTTAAAATATGTAAAAAAAACTGTAGCGAAAGAAGAGGCTGGATTTAGAGCAAACAGAGTGACGATAGATGAATTGTTTGTGGCGAGACAACTAGTGGAGAAATTCTGTGAGAAAACAGAACATTGTACAACAGCTTCGTAGATTAGAAACAAGCCTACGACAGTGTGTGGCAAAAGAGTTCGTGGCGGGTATTAATGAGCTATAGCCAGAGAACCTCGTACAATTGCTGAAAGACTTACAGGTATATAAAAAAATTTGAAAGTGCTGTCACAATAGACGGTGAACTGACAGAGTGGTTTAACATACTAGTTGTGGGTCAGACAGGGATGCAACTTATCGCCATATCATTTCATATTACTGCCGAAAGCAATAATACACATAGAACTAAAGGACAGTAATGCAATAGTGTGGTTATGCGGAAAACTGCAAAATAACATCCGCTTTGCAGGTGATGTAGAACTTATGGCAAAACAGAAGATAGACTGCAAGAACTAACAGATAAAATAAAGAACAACAGCAATAGATTTGGACTAAAAATCAATAAGGACAAGCTTAAGGTAATGACCATATTAAGAGAATGCGAGGGAGAGAGACATAACGAAAATAATTGGGATATCGGCAGAGGAAAAACTATATAAAATGTGGGCGTCAGCAGTATTAAATTATAGACACAAAAACTATGGCCTGCAAGGACAGTGTACTTCTGTACATTGTAATTACAAGACAATGTGCTTCTGTACCAGTTTTTATGTACGGATCCGAATGCATGAAGATGCAGAAAGAAATTAAAGAAAGATACTTACCTTTGAAATGGCATCCTTTAGAAGAATGTTAGGAATCACAGGAAGCGAAAGGATCAGGATATAAATAACCAGAAAAAGAACGAATATGACGGGCATGGCAATAGACAAAATCCGAAAAAGAATACTACAGTGGTTTGGACACATAAAAAGAATAGTGAAAGAAAGACTGCCTGTGAGAGCTCTGAAGTTTGCACTGCCATGTAATAGAATATACAAGTAGAGGAAGACAAGCTAAGATAGATAATATAAAAGATGTCGGAAAAAATCTGATCTTAAAGGAAGCAACAGACATGACAAGAGACGGAGAGAACTGGGGTCATCCCGTTTCAAAGCCATCGTCATAATAGATTATGAAAGATGAAGAAGAATTCCCTAGAACAGCGGTTCCCAAACTGTGGCCCGCGGACCGGAGGGGGTCCGCGTTAGATGATACTATCTACATTATCGTCACCTGTAATCTCGTTAGTTTGAACTAACATTCCTTTCTTACTCACGTAATTTGCATACTCCAACGAGGATATCTTATGAATAATATTGCAGCAGTGATCAGTTTACGACTTTTCATCTGCTGCTCCCAACTTCTTGTGACTGAACATCAGAAAAATCAGAGCAAGAGTGGGAGAGACACACACACGCACACACGCATATCCAACGCTTCAATTGAGGAAATTTGTCTGTTGCCGACCTCGGGAAACCAGTTGTGAGTTGACACATCAATTTTGTCTCCGGACATTTTTTATTCGTAAGACCTTCGGGAATCAAGCACCGATGGCATTATATACAGGGTGTGTCAATAAATCCCGGTCGATGTTGAAAGATGTAACTTTTTGGGCATTTAAGGTACGGAGGAAATTGTGTTGGGATCAGATTGGACAGGATCTGATAGACAAAGCGATTGACCAGAGGTACACAGTCAAGCCAACTAAGGTAACTAAAGAGCAAAGGTCGGCGGTATAAAGTATGTGCAGAAGAGGACTAAGCACCCAACCTTGGGGACATGAAAGAGACATGAAACCAGTTTGGGCTGGAATGCTCCATAAGTCATTTGAGGTCGGTTAGAGAGATAGGATTTTTCTTTTTCTTCTAGGTAATGCCTATATAGATAGGTTGTAAAGTTGTAAACTACAGAAGGGTTTCATCAGAAAATCCAATCCGGATGATTGTTGGCATCTCCGTCAATACATGGATGGCAACCAACGGCCTTATGCTGAATCCCACAAAGTTCGAGTTCCTTGGTTGATCACGCTCAGGTCGAGACATCTATTTTACCTCATAAAGCTAGCGGGATAGACATTGTCCAAAACTTTGCCATTCGTCTGCTTGGAGTTCTGGTGGACTAAAACCTGCTATTATCAATCACAAAAGATTATGAACATTCAACGCTACACTGTGATCGAGCTTTTCCGGTAGCTGTTGCGCACGCTTGGAACTCACATCCTGCAGATATCCAGGAGTATCGATCACTCGATACATTCAAGACACGTCTTAAAATCTTGGCTATTTAGAACTAGTTATTTAGTTAGTTAGGTACAGTAATGTGTTCACGCAGTCTGTTGACTAGTCACCACATTAATCTTTACTTTACTTACTTGCTTACACCGCAATAACTGTTGCCACTATGCTTGTGCGTTCCCTTTGTCTGTCTCGGATTGACTATTGCAACAACGTACTTATTCGGTCTACCGGGCAGTCAATTAAGTCGATAACGATCGGCTGTTAACATCTCTGCTCGAATAATTTTTCGTTGGCAGTGGAATTATCACATTACACCACTTATAAGAGACAAGCTCCACTGGCTAAGAATTACTGAGCGCATTATTTTCAAGAGATGCCTATAACCTATAAGGCACTTAATGACCATTAGTTTTCTGTCCTGAGTACGTTTTCTCGCTTGTTATCAGAACTGCTGTGAACGATGTCAATGCCAGAGCGGATTCAGTCAAAGTTGGCAACACTGGCTTACCGCTGCCTGGATAGTAGAGGCCCGAAGTACCTAGCGACGGAATTAACACGAGTCGCACGCAGGCCAGACAGGTCGGCGTTGCCTGAGATTAATAATAATAATAATAATAATAATAATAATAATAATAATAATAATAATAATAATAATAATAATAATAATATTATTATTATTATTATTATTATTATTATTAAGTTCTCAAAATCGATTATTATTATTATGATGTGAAAGTTCCACGGAAGGCGACAGCGTGAAATCTCTGGAGTGTCACGGATATTCGTTGTAGGAGAAAGGATGTCTCTCTTTCATCTCCATATTGTCGTGTTAGGATACTGCCGATTTTCTTTGAGAAGTGAAGACCTTCCTCGTTGATTGGACCCATTGTCTACCAAGCCATAAAAAGTGATATGAGGAAGACAGTTTATGGTATTTGTCCCTTTTCCTCTCGGCTGCACGTTCGGCTGCAGCACCTGCGGATGATGCTGTTTGATGACAGTAGGAAGCAGCGAATGTGTATGCGACTGTAACGTCCCAAATGACGCATCTGCCTGTCCTCCATGGGATGAGAGTGCAGCCATCCGGTCGTTTTCCATCGGATTTCGATAGGCCAGATGGTTCATTTGACGATGGAAAACCGGCCTTTATCAGTGAACGACATAAAATATCGTTAAGGGCGGCGTGTCGGGCGATTCGTCCAGGTGATAGTCGATAGGAGAGACCATGGTGGCCACCTCGTTCAACTAGAGATCCGCAAGGACAGCTATGTGGCATGCACAGTGTGGTCCCAAGTCGTAGACCAGCCGCTATGCGCACAGAATAATTGTCAAGTTTTAGGCCACAGTTGCTGATGGGTAGAGCGAATAACCAGCCGCCTGAAGGTGATGATGCAACTGCATCATCACCTTCAGGCGATGGCAAGCAGAGTAATAGAGGCCCAGTGGGTCACCTTCCTGTGGATCTCTTTGGGAAGTGATTGAGAATTCCCAAAATTTGGCTCTGTAGATGCCACTTGTGTGACTTGACAACAAGCTGGAAAGTTCTTTCGCAATCAGTCGATTGTCCCACTGTGATTGATGATGCTGCCTATCTATTTCTGGCGTTTGCAGACTTGTGATAGTGCGCCATTCTGCGGTAGCCGACGACAGACGTTCGTCTTCCGATAGTGGTGTGTTTTGGAGGATGGCAGACTGGCGGAAGCCAGAAAGGCAGGAAGTGCCAATGGTGACAAGCGTGCAACTACGAGTCCTCCATGTCTGATTGGAAGAGAAGCTTTAACCCACTGTGAATCCGAAAGCGAAATATTCAACACGGATGACAGACATTCACGGAGCATGTTGTCGAACTTTTCAAGCAACGGATGTTGCATACGTAGAGCTGCTCTTAGAGTGAAGAGCATTCGTTGAAATCCCAGCGAACTAAGGAGGATAATAAGCGCTTCTTGACTTGTCCAAAAGCGACATACGTGAGAATTCCACTGAAAGTTTTGCGATGTTTGCTTCCAAAGCATTTGTGAGGGCTGCACCTGTAGATAATGGCGCTCCAAACACGTAAGCGTCAGCCAGATTAGTGAGAGTGAAGAGGTTCAGCGGAAGCGGTAACGTAGATATCGACTTCGTGATGATTTCACATTTGCCTGTGTTGAGGCTAAGGCCAATGGTGTTTGACTCTTCAATTAGTTTCTCTTTATCTTTGGCTACAACAGCGCTTGCTCCTCCAAGGCTAATGTCATCAAGGTATCCAATCACTAGTGGTGATTTTAGTTTAACTAGAAGTTCCTGTAGTGGCAGGCAGAGTAATAGAGGCCCAGTGGGTCACCTTCCTGTGGATCTCTTTGGGAAGTGATTGAGAATTCCCAAAATTGAAGAATCGAAGCCTTGCTGTCCGCCAGATGATGATGATGATGATGATGATTATTATTATTATTATTATTATTATTATTATTATTATTATTATTATTATTATTATTATTACAACGTACTGATTAATGTGGTAACTCGTCCTATGAGAACTGCGTGAACATATTAAAACAACACAACAAATCACAAGTAGCTCCTGCGGAATAGCCTAGTTTAAAGTTTCTCTTTGAAGGTGTTGAGCGATGGAGAGAGTTGCACAGATGGAGGTAGACAGTTTCACGCTCTCAACGCAACCACAGGGAACGCGCGACCACCGACAGTTTGAAGGCGCATCCTCTGGGCGACCAGTGAGGTGTGTCGGGCAGATCTCAGGCGTTGCCGACATTCCAAGTTAGCCACACGTACCAGTTCAGTCGCCAGGTATGCAGGGCTTATACCGTTCAGGTATCGGTAGGATAACAACGCAAGCTTTAAGTGGTTTCTTTCTGGCGTTGACAGCCAGTGCAAATCACGAAGCGATGGAGTTACGTGTTCACCTGATGGAATATGGCAGATCATACGAGCAGCAAGCGTTCAGAACGGACTGAAGACGGTTGAGAAGGTTTTTCAAGTGTCCTGTCTCAGCCAAATTTCTCTATCTCACACTGTAGATTTTGGAGTGCCTCAAGGATCTGTTCTTGGGCCTGTACTGTTCAGCCTTTACACCACACCGCTCTCATCTTTAATTAATTTCTTTAATTTAAATCACCAACTCTATGCCGATGACACTAGGCCATTCCTTTCCTTCTCACCTCTTTCATTCAATGCTTCTATTATTGAGCTTGAATCTGCATTCTCATCAATCTCTGCTTGGATGTCATCTAATCTTCTTGCTCTTAACCCTTCTAAGACAGAGTTTCTTTTAATTAGACTACCCCAACAACTCAAAAAATTGACAATCCTAAACTACTGTAGTTTTGGCTCCTGACACCACAGTAATCCCTGTTCCAAATGCTAGAAATCTAGGATTCAAATTTGATTCTTTTCTAAACTTCGAATCACAAATCTCCCAACTATCAAAAGCCTGCTATGTTCATATTCATGACCTTCGCCGCCTACGTCCTTGCCTAGATACTAAAACTGCCTCCACAATTGCCACCTCAATAGTCCACTCCAAATTAGATTATTGTAACTCCCTCTACTATAACCTTCCCAAAGCCTCTATCAACAAATTGCAATCAATACAAAATGCACTTGCTCGTGCTGTTACTAAGTCACCTAAATTCTCCCATATTTCACCCATACTAAAATCATTACATTGGCTTAAAATAACTGAACGTATCCAATATAAGATAATTGAGCCGTAGCCGATGTGACCTCAGCCACTTGGACAACTCTGTCAAGCACAGCGTGATTCTCTGCTGGAGCAGTTCGGTTATCGCAGGGGAACAGCTCCCGTAGACATGTGTATCGTCTGCATAGAGGTGGCCATGCAACCAAAACCGCTGAACGATGTTCACTATATCAGCGATGTAGAGCACGAAGAGAATAGGTCCCAGGACGGGTCCCCGTGGAACCCCACGCAATACCTGTCTCAGCGGCGTAGCAGAGTTGGCAGTTGGCACAGCGTACGTGTTGCGTCTTAGGTAGGTAGGAAGCGAGCCACTGGTGCACTGAGCCGCCCATTCCGAACGAAGCTTCCATCTTACGCAGCAGCGTGCCATGGTCCACTGTGTCAAAGGCGGCAGTAAGATCCAGCAGCACGCTGATTGCTACATCTCCCCTGTCGAGCGCGGGGAGAATGTTAGATGTAGCATTCAACACTGCGGTTTCAGTAGAGTGGTAGGTGCGGTATGCAGACTGCAGATCGGGAAGCAGACTGGATGTGGTTAGGTAGCGGATGAGTTGATGAGAAACAAACCGCTCGAGAACAGGAACCGCTAGAACCGCTTCTCTGGACTTTCAGTCGATGCGCCTTCGTACTGTAGGCAATCGTGCCTTTCCCGTGACCGCTGCAAGGGCATGGAACCGCCTGCCTTCGTCAGTTCAACTCTCTCCAACGCCAGACACTTTCAAGAAGAGACTAAAACCTTGGCTATTTCGCACGAGCTACTATCATTTGTAATGTGTCCACGCAAGTCTCTGGATTAGTCGCCACAATAATCTCGACGTTGAATAATAATAATAATAATAATAATAATAATAATAATAATAATAATAATAATAATAATAATAATAATAATATAGTAGTAGTAGTAGTAGTAGTAGTAGTAGCAACGTTAGACGATAGAGCACGCTGGCATAGAGTCGCGGGTTCAAGACCCGCAGGTCGACTCAGTCTTATTCACTAGAATTTGAATGATAATTAATTAAAAAGATATACAACTCTCAAGCTCTCTTTCAAAGAGAGCTTGAGAGTTGTATATCTTTTAAATTAATTATCATTCAAATTCAGACGTTAAAGTAGTCAACGTGCTTTCCCAAGTCTCACGGGTTCATAAGGCGGTGCTGATCTCCGTTTGCATAACCCTCAGCCAGGTTTTCAATACAACGCACAAGGTGCACCTGTAGTGTAGCGTACATGTTTGACTTTTCGCAAATTTGACCACTGCACTTCATTTTACCACGCCCTCTAGTGAATAAGACTGAGTCGACCTGCGGGTCTTGAACCCGCGACTCTATGCCAGCGTGCTCTATCGTCTAACGTTGCTACTGAAGCGATATTCGCCGCTAGGGGGCACAGTTCCCCGGATACTGCCCGCTAGAAGCGCTGGCGGCCCAGTATAAATAGGGCCGCCGGACGGAAGCTCTTCCGCAGACGCTCATCGTCTTTGATACGGATGCGTCTATAAATAAACGAATTAAATGAAAAAATGAAAATGAAGCTCTTCCCTTCTTCGGCGGGGGCATTTTGGGCGGTGGGCTCTTTTGGGCCTTAGTTTGCTGGATTTGCTTGTTCTATTTAGTCTGTTTGGGTTGTCATGTTTTATATTAAGGTGAATTTTAAGTGAATTTGAAATAATAATAAGCGATAGTGAAAATCTACACTCGTGTTAGCGTTCGCTCATTTAAATCGACGACGTACAGTGGAACTCGAAGACCTCGTCCTTCCAAGTGTCGAGGCCGAACCCAGAGCGCGGACATCGTTTGCGATCCGAGGTGCAAAGGAGGCGAATCCCCTACCTTTCCACTACTACTATGTTATTATTATTATTATTATTATTATTATTATTATTATTATTATTATTTATTTATTTATTTATTTATTTATTTATTTATTTATTTTTTCGCTAGCGAAGACTAAACAAACACAAAGTCGAACAATCCAGTTATTGGTTAAGCACGTCTAGATTGTCTCTTTGAATGCACTGCTTCTGAAGAGAGTTGACTGCTCGGGTCTGGTTCACCGTTTAGCTGCATTTCGTAGCGTTGTCGTACGAACAGAGTGCCTTGAAGAACACTAGTTTTACCAGCGGCTTTTTCAGTTATTCTCAACATACTGCTTTGCCGAGAGTACATCAAAAAGGACAAATTACAACAAATTGCAGCTTTTAATTTTATAAAATCGGTTAAAGTCATAATGCAAAACAATAAATCTCGGTTAAAGGATCAAAATATAAGCATCAATATTTTCGTATCTTCATATGTTCCAAATGTCGGTCATACAATTACAGAAGTCAGAAGTAGTACATATTTAAAATGTCTACCTTTAATGCAGTCATAGCTTGCTTCAAGATATGATTTCAGTTCAAGACAAGGTTGAGTATTTTCAAAAGTTGTATCTGGAATACTGATCTCACAAGTACGCCTTCCTGAACATTTATCATCAGCAAGATCTATCACGTTGCTTTGACATCCCAAATAGCCCATGTCCACCTTCACACATCTATTCAACCTCATTCGTCCGTAAACTGCATTTCGCATAACTACAACTTCGTCATATGAACAGACAGCCTTGAAGATTTCGCCTTCGCAAAAGTCACGCGTCACTATCAAAAAGTAAACAAGAAATTACTAGATCTCTGTCGACGTTCTTCTTCTATATTAACCCACCAGCAATAACAAAACGCACCGTCATTGGTCAATATTTATTCATTTCCGTGTCTTGTTGACACGGAAATGTGTCATCATTTATAAGTCACATTTATAAGTCAACAAGACACGGAAACGAATGCATAATTTTGTGCATCGTAAATTTTAGGCTGATTTATCTAGTACAATTTGTTTGCCTGTATATCCTTGCCTTGCTTAATAGTAATAATATGTAATAATAGAAACATTCTTTGGTCACATGTAAAGAAACTCTAAAGATAACCAACAACAAACAATTCAACAAGGTATCATGCCAGGAAAGAGAGGTCGGCCGAACAGAAGATGGGTGGACGATATTGAATAATGGACTGGAGCAACAACAATAAAGCATAACAACAGCAATAAAAACATCGAAAAAAGAACTACCTGGAAATGTCTGATTCACGATGTCACCTCATCTTCAACTACTGAAGGAAGGAGGAAAAGAAGATGATGATTATGAATATAAACATCATAATATTGTAACCTTTCCACCCCTAGGGCACTAAAACTCGTTTCAATTGTCTAGGGGAATATTCGCAACTCAGGTTAATATGACTTTAGGGTAGAAACGCTACAACTTTCCATTGTCATTCAATTTAAATACGAAAAATATCTCTAAACGATATTATAAACTAAACATAACACACATAATAGCTGCTATCTTCTTCTTCTTCATGTGCCATGTATTGCTACGTCGGCGACCATGGATTTCCACTCTTCTCTGTTTCTGGCTTTCCTTATCAGTTCGATGTTGTCTGTAGTTCTTGTCGCTTCTCTTAGGCTGTCCGTAAACTTTATTCTTTGTCTTCCTCTTGCTCTTTTCCCCTCTATTTTTCCTGTTATGGCTAGATTTTCCAATCCGTCTTTTCTTATTAGATGTCCAAAGAATTCAAGCTGCTGCTTTCTTATGGTTTTTAGCAATTTTCTTTTTGTACCAAAAGTTTTTAGTACTTCCTCATTGGTTATTCTTTCTGTCCATGAAATTTTTGCATCCTTCTGAGAAACCACATCTCTGCAGCTTCCAGTTTTCTTTTCTGATGTTTTTGTCAACGTCCATGTTTCCGAGCCGTACATCAGAACCGCCCAAACGTAGCTGTGAAGAATTCTGAGCCGTGTTGTTGTTGAAATATGTTTATTTGTGAGAATCTTTTTGAGTTGTATGAAGGCTGACTTCGCCATACCTATTCTCGTTTCAATGTCCTTTTCACTTCTTCCATCGCTTGTGAATATGCTTCCGAGATATTTGAACTGTGTTACCTGTTTTATTTCCATTCCCTGTATTGTAGCCTGCATTTAGGAATTTCTTTCTTTTTGTAATTACCATACAGTACGTCTTCTTTTGTTTATTCTTAGTCCTTTCTTTTCACTCTCTTCTGCCACCTTGTCTAATAACCTTTGTAGTTTTCTTTCAGTATCTGCCATTAGTGTTGTGTCATCTGCGTATCGTAGGTTGTTTAAATTTTTCCTCCTATCTTTATTCCTTCCAATTCTTCTGTTTCCTTCATAATCTCTTCCCATATTCATTGTAGAAATCTGGTGATAAACCACAACCCTGCCTTGTCCCTTTTAAAATTTGTATCCACTTACCTATTTTTCCTTCAATTCTTATCGCTGCTTCTTGATTCCAGTACAGGTTTTGAAATATCCTCATGTCCTTTCCATCTAGTGCTATGTTTTCTAGGCATTTGAACAGTTCTTCGTGTTTTACACTATCAAATGCCTTCTCGTAGTCTATAAAGCATAGGTACAGATCTCTTTGCATCTCTATACATCTTTCGCCAATCATCCTTAGAATAAATATTGCATTTCTACACCTGTTACCTTCTTTAAACCCGTATTGTTCTTCTGATACTCTCTCCTCATTTTAATTTTTGCCCTGTTCAAAAGTACTTTTAATATAAGCTTCATTACATGACTTATGAGGCTTATTGTTCTGTGTTCTTCACATTCTATTGTTCCTGGTTTTTCGGTATTGCAAATGAATATTGACCTACATAATCTTTTTGGTATTCTTCCTGTTTCATATATTTCATTTGCTATTATTGTTACCCTCTGTATTCCTGCTTCCCCTGCTGCTATTAGCATCTCTGTTGTTAGTCTGTCTGGTCCTGGGGCTTTGTTTTTCTTCATTTTTCTTAATACCGCTGTTACTTCTTCTTTGTTATTGGAGGTCCATCATTATTCCTCATTATAGGTTTAGCCTCTATTATCCTTATATAGTTCCTCTATATACTCTTCCCATCTTTTCAGTACTTCTTTATCTTCCGCCACTACATTCCCCTCCTTTGTTTTAACTGTGAATAGCTGCTATAAAATACATATTTCCAACAGAATTTCTTTTAGGAATTTATCACTCAATAGATTTTCTATCTTAGCAAAGATTTCTAAGGACGCTATTAGTAAACACTTCAAGATACATCTCTCATCTCTCAACAAACATTCGATTCATAACAGTGAAACTGAGTTCTGAAACACACGACGATAGCTCTACGCAATCTCAAATCAGTAACAAATCGCACGACGCAAACAACACTTCGTAATTTACAATACTTCCATTAAAAATATGTGACCCGCTGGAAAAAATGGTACCATAAGTGGGTTCACAGATTAGCGAGAAAATTCGAATTTTATCTTAAACACTTTACTTTTTTAAAAATACTTTTTAAAAATTGTAGACAGTATGATGTGTAGACAATTGAATGATCATGTCTTTTTCACTAAAATCCGCATAATTTAGTAATAGTCCAGGGGCAAGTGATAGTAAAAATTTCTCCCGTGGCAGTTTTAATGAAGGAATGGTGTGTCATATGTCATTGGAAGCAGAAAAGTATGTAGAATAACAATTTCGATGGTGGGAGTTGGTCAGAGGTGGCCAAGCGGCGATATCCACCTATTTCCAAGATGGCCGCCAAAATCACATACATTTCAAAATAACTTAGAAACCAGTACTGTAAACACAAAATACCAAGAGATCATTTATGTTCAGAATGAAAAGACCTTCAATTTGGTATATTACACAATAGTCTACGACACCTGACAGTTGAAATATTATTTTTTTTCGAAACCAAGACTACACTAATTAACCCATTAGTGCATGAGTTTTCAAATTTCTTTCAAATTTGCTGTAAAATTGTGTTTTTAGTGCGGCATATCAACATGCAAGAGTTATAATTTTAAAAATTAATATTACGTGAAATATTAGACAAAAAAATTTGTCCTTAAAAAAAGACGCTATGCAGTATATGGTGCATGAACTTTGATTATTTTGTTGAACTGGAAACTACTTAATCGTCAAAAAACTGTTTGGAAGAGTGCAGTATATAATAGGGCACCATTGATTAGTCGATCGAATTGTCTTGCTGAACAGACCAATTCTGCACATCAGTGGCGTAACCAGGATTCCAAAATAGGGGGCACTTCGAGACGCAAAAATACATGGTTGTCACCCCAAACGCATTACAGTCTGCTGTCTGGTGCGCTTTTCTCGATCTAATAGTACCCCTATCTCCAACCACTCACAGGTTTTGGAAAATCTTAATGCCGGTTCCGATACTAATAGGGGCCGGGGCCCCCGTGGATTCCCCGTGACTACGCCGAATGCGCATATCGTTAAACCAGCATCAAAGAGGACGATATTTTGCTAGCTGCTCCAGTGCATCAAGGTCAGTGTTGTCACTCACATGGATGTACCGCAACCAGGGTCATAGCGACGGAGGGTATATCAATATACCTTCCAAAATCAGACTACCTTAAAATTTTCAATGTATTTTTAACCTATTTATCGGTAATGTTTTTAAAATTTATACCCCTTAATCACATTATACCCCCAAAACAAATTCCTGGCTATGCCCCTGACGACAACAACTCCTCAAAACTGTTTTCTGTCATATCACTGTTGACTGCTGCACGGTGCACATCCTCCCTGCCCTCCCACTACATTCGTATGTTCACGAACGGAAATGCCTCTCCTGGAGCGAGTGCCGCCTGGGGCGGTGCGCCCCCACTGTCCCCTCGCTACCCCACTATCGGTGCTTTGAAAGTCGTCAACCTCAAGCATGTTGGCTACTTCAACAACTGTGTGACGCCTAATAAAATTCTTTTAAATTTCGTAATACAAATATTGTGATGCAACGACAAGTATGTGTAAGTAAGTAACAAGCGTGCACAACGTGGTACACGCAGCAGTGGCGCCTCCACATGGGGGTCGGGGTTCCCGTGTCCTCTATTGAATGCCTGGTCCCTCCAGTGGCCTCCCCTGTTCAGACCCTATACTTACTACTACTGTACATACCTATCAACAAATGGTTGTCCCAATGCCTAGAACTTGCCACCCCAACACCCCACTTGCCAAGTCCTGGAGCCGCAACTGGCACGTAGTCTAGTCTAAAACTAGGTAGGTATGTGGATGAGTATAAAATAAGAATTCAGTCGTCACATTTGCAGAAAACATGCACAAAATTATGTGTTAACTGCACTGTTTACATGCATAAAAATTGACAAACTCCCAGGCATAGCCTAATGCTTGACTAGAGTAGCAAGTCAGATCTATTTGCAGACTATTTATCACAAAAGTGTTAAGAAAATATGAACAAAGCGTGTCAAACATATTTTTGATGTTGAGCTATTAAAAATTCAGAAAATTTTGAATAACTTCACAAATCAGCGTTAATCAAACACATAAAAACAAGCATGATGCCAAATTTTTCGGTTCAGACCATTAAAACAATATCATGGGAGTGTACAGGGTCGCTTAAGATTGCATGATACTTAAAGATTTTACGATAGCACTTAGTCATACAAAGTGTCCTTTAAAAAGGACGCCAGGCGCTAATGGGTTAAATCTATTGTCTAGGATTTTGGTCCACCTACTCAATGGAAGTTACTAATAAAAAAGTATCTCTAGTAATGATCAAATGTACACGCTACGGACAGTCATTCCAAAGACCATATCATTGCCTGGAAATTGACTCTTTTGAGCAACAATATCCAAAAGTGCCATCACCTGTTGACCATGGTTGGCACTCCATAGACCAGCGGTTCTCAACCTATGGGTCGCGACCCCCACGGGGGTCGAATGACGATTTGCCAGGGGGTAGCCGGAGACCTTCAGAAATATAGGGTTGTCTCTTTTATTGTTATTGTGCAAAATTTACTCATTTTAACATGTAAAAAGGCTGACGAGCAAAAAAGGTCATCAGCTCATTTTAAGATGTAAAAAGGCTGACAAGCAAAAAGAAAAAGGTCGTCAAGAAATTTTATTCTGCAGGGGCCCGAATTTCTCTCGGCGGGCCTGGTCGGGGGTCGCCACATCATGGGAATTGAATTAAAAGGGTCGCGGCACTATAAAGGTTGAGAACCGCTCCCATAGACGGTTAGCTGGTGCCTGTCATGTGCAAACTACCTTGCGCTCCAGCAGCCATTCTGCAGTTAGTAAAATGTTCTTGCAGCAAAAGCAGGTGTGATGCAGCATGCAAATGTCGATCAAACAGTCTTCCATGCACAGAAATGCGAGGCTGCACTGGTCATATAAACCTCCGTCGCTACGCCCCTGGTTGCGGTACATCCATGTGAGTGACAACACTGACCTTGATGCACTGGACCAGCTAGCAAAAATTCGTCCTCTTTGATGCTGGTTGAACGATATGCGCATTCGGCGTAGTCACGGGAATCCACGGGGGCCCCGGCCCCTATTAGTATCGGGACCGGTATTAAGACTTTTCCAAAACCTGTGAGTGGTTGGAGATAGGGGCACTATTAGATCGAGAAAAGCGCACCAGACAGCAGACTTTAATGCGTTTGGGGTGACAACCATGTATTTTTGCGTCTCGAAGTGCCCCCTATTTTGGAATCCTGGTTACGCCACTGATGTGCAGAATTGGTCTGTTCAGCAAGACAATTCGATCGACTAATCAATGGTGCCCTATTATATACTGCACTCTTCCAAACAGTTTTTTGACGATTAAGTAGTTTCCAGTTGTTCAACAAAATAATCAAAGTTCATGCACCATATACTGCATAGCGTCTTTTTTAAGGACAAATTTTTTGTCTAATATTTCACGTAATATTAATTTTTTAAAATTATAACTCTTGCATGTTGATATGCCACTAAAAACACAATTTTACAGCAAATTTGAAAGAAATTTGAAAACTCATGCACTAATGGGTTAATTAGTGTAGTCTTGGTTTCGAAAAAAAATAATATTTCAACTGTCAGGTGTCGTAGACTATTGTGTAATATACCAAATTGAAGGTCTTTTCATTCTGAACATAAATGATCTCTTGGTATTTTGTGTTTACAGTACTGGTTTCTAAGTTATTTTGAAATGTATGTGATTTTGGCGGCCATCTTGGAAATAGGTGGATATCGCCGCTTGGCCACCTCTGACCAACTCCCACCATCGAAATTGTTATTCTACATACTTTTCTGCTTCCAATGACATATGACACACCATTCCTTCATTAAAACTGCCACGGGACACCACATGCCCCCTGACTATAAAGAGTTTGTTTTAAAATTGAGATAGCTATTATTATTATTATTATTATTATTATTATTATTATTATTATTATTATTATTATTATTATTATTATTATTATTATTATTATTATTATTATTATTATTATTATTATTATACAACGTAGAGATTTTTGTGGCAACTAATACAGTGACTGCGTGGACACATTACAAATTATAGATTATAGTAGCACGTGCAAAATAGCCAAGTTTTGAGTCTCTTCTTGAAGGTGTCTGGCGTTAGGGACAGTTGAACTGAAGAAGGCAGGCGGTTACATGCCCTTGCAGCAATCACGGAAAGGCACGATCGCCTACAGTACGAAGGCGCATCAACGGAACGACCAGAGAAGCGGTTCCAGCAGATCTCAGGCGACGCTGACCTGCCTGATCGGTCGGAACCCGTACTAATTCTGTCGTTAGGTACTCTGGGCCAATACCATTCAGGCAGCGATAAGCCAGCGTTGCCAACTTAAACTCAATCCGCTCAAGCATTGATAGTCAGTGTAAGTCTCGTAGAAGCGGTGTTATGTGTTCACGAGAGGGACCTGGAAGATCAACCGCGCCGCTGCGTTCAATACGACCTGGAGACGGTCCAGCATATGTTTCGGTGATCCGGCCAGTTAGGCGTTCTCGTAGACTAATATGGTCAGTACCAATGATGAAATCAGTGACTTGAGAGCGGTGACTGACACTGATCTTCGTACACTTCTGATCAGCCGGAGTGCGTTGAAGCAGCTGCCAATTGTCTTTGAGACATGGGTCCTCATCGATAATGTACTATCGATGTGGATCCCGAGATTCCGAACGCACAACACTGGTTGTACCTCAAGTCCATCGATGCTGAACAGGTCGTCGGTGTCAAGTGTTTATGACGCTCAGAGCTCAGAGGTGATCTATAATGCTTCAGTCTTAGCGGCATTTAGTTGCAGCTGATGTGACTTCAGCCACCTGGTCACCTCGACCAGGCACCTAGTGACACGCTGCTGGAGCAGATGAACTGCTGCAGGAGGGCTGCTTCCATATACTTGCGTGTCGTCAGCGTAGAGGTGTGCTTGGAGCCCGAACCGTTGGACAATGCTTATCAGGTCGGCGACGTAGAGCGCGAAGATAATAGGTCCTCGTACGGAGCCTTGGGGAACTCCACGGGTCGGCGGAGTGGTGGATCCTGCGCAACATACATGCTGGATCCGATTCGTGAGATAGAAGGAGAACCATTGGAGCACTCGACAGCTCACTCCATACGATGCTTCAAACTTCTTCAATAGCGTACCATGGTCCACCGTGTCGAAGGCGGCGGTGAGGTCCAGCAACACCAAGACCACGTTCAGCGCACTACTTACTCAATGTTCTCTCTCTCTCTCTCTCTCTCTCTCTCTCTCTCTCTCTCTCTCTCTCTCTCTCTCTCTCAAGTGCTAATAAAGTGCTAAATCCCCGGCGTCCAGCGCTCTTAGGATGTCCAGCGACACTTTCAACACTGCGGTTTAAGTTGAGTGATGGACCCGGTACGCAGACTGGAAGTCTGGAAGTAGATTGAAGGTCGCTAAGTAGCGGATAAATTGATGTGACACGAGGCGCTCGAGCAGTTTCGACAGCACCGACAGGTTGGAAATCGGTCTGAACGATTTAATATCGGCGGTATCCAGGTTGGGCTTCTTGAAGTCTAGGAGTTATATAGGCGGATTTGAAGATCTCCGGTACCGATCCAGATGACATAAAGCAATTGATGAGTTCGGATAAGAATGGTGCGAGGATATACAGTAGGATGACTCCTTGAGAAGAGCGGTCGGCATAGGGTCGCTCGCACACTGCTTTTCTGGAATTTCTCGTATCTCTGCGGCCACTTCGTCAGGACACAAGGGCTGGAACGAGCTGAGAGAGAGAGAAAGAGAGAGAGAGAACACTGAGTAAGTAGTGCGCTGAACGTGGGCGAGTCGTGCTATGTGACCGATGGGTGTGCCATGGCATCTTTGTTGTTAAGATATTCAGCGAAGGCGTCGGCTGAGGGTGTCTCGTGAGCTCGAGTACGGCCGCGGCCGAGTAATGTATTCAGAGACTGGCATAAAGGTCGCGGATCGACACGCTCCGAATCTATTTTGTTATTCCAGAAAGCTTCTCGCTTCCGCCGAAGCTGCACTCCGGAGCTCCTTCCAGTGTGATTCGAGCGTTGCAACATCGCCAGGATCTGCGTGGGTCGACCTGGCTTTCCGTTCGGCGAACCGCATCTTTCTCTAAGCTGCACGACACTCGTCGGACCAAGGGTCTGAGGGGCGACGTCGACAGGTCGCTATCGTCACTGCCACAAGCAATGTCAGTGATCGTATCATCATCAGTGTTTCTGTCTCTCGACAGGTCCAGGTATCCAGTTTCTCCACTCCGATCGATTGCTTGCTTCTTCTTTGAGTTCCTGATATCCTTTATTCATCATCCACTCCAACATCATCTTTCTCGGTCTACCTCTCACTCTCTTTCCCTCCATTTTTCCTTCGATTATTGTTCTTAGTAGAGAGTCATGCCGGAGGACATGTCCCATCCAATTTCTCTGCCTTTTCCGGATTGTATCTATCAGGCTTCTTTCTTCCTCTATCTCCTTCATGACTTCCTCGTTTGTTTTATGCTCTGTGTATTTTACTTTTAGCATTTTCCTCCAAATCCACATCTCAAAAGCCTCTAATCGTTTTATATCTTCCTTTCTCATTGTCCACGTCTCCGCCCCATACAACGCCACACTCCATATCAATGTTTTTACCAATCTCTTTTTTAGGTTTAGTTTTAGTTTACTTTGCATCAGCTCCTTTCTCTTGTAAAAAGCTTCCTTTGCTATTGCTATACGTCTTCTTATCTCTTTATTGCATCTGGCATCAGTTGTTATCAGACTTCCTAGATAGCTAAATTCCTTCACTTGCTCTATGATCTGTCCGTAAACCTTTATGTCTACTCTCATTCCTTCTTTTTTACTTATTACCATTACTTTAGTCTTTTTTGTATTGATTCTCATTCCATACTTTTCTGACACTTGTATCAGTTTATCCATTACTTCCTGAAGCCCTTTTTGATTGCTTGCTAGCATGGCCTGATCGTCTGCGAAGCGCAGCGCCTTTAGTAGTATTGTAGTAGTATTACAATTTGACTTTCCTTCACATTTTTACTTTCCTCGTTAATCTCATCCTGACATCATGACATTACTTCCTCTCTATTTGTTTATTCTAACTGTTCATTTCTTTTCCTCGAAACTTGATGTACGCAAACCGATTAATCACTGGACCTACCGCACTGCCGTTGATCAATACTCACATTTGAACAAAATTCCTATCTCCTTTTCATTAACCCTCCGTTGCTCACATCTTCGTATTCACCGTTCACATTTCCGTCTCATGCGACGCTCAGATATCATCTTCATCCTTCTTGCTCTTTCAGGCGATATCCACCCGAATCCTGGACCATCCCAACCACACATAACACTCTGCACTCTCAACATTAGATCCCTCACTAATCCTCAACACACACATTCACTACATGAACTCACTAACATAAAATTAGACTCCTCTTTCCAACGCACACACTTCACTCCTCTACCATAGACATAGTTGCACTAACTGAAACCTGGGTATCTCCGTCTACTACTTCATGTCAACTGATTGAGGTAACCCCACCTGGCTTCTCCCTCCTAAGTTTTCCTCGTTCAAAAAAGTCTACCAATTGCTCTAGTAATTTAGGTGGAGGCACCGCTTTCCTTATTCGCGATCATATACAAATTAGCAATTCCTCATCAATTAATTTCTCCTCATTTGAATGTTCATCTGTCACTCTCAATCTTCCTCTCAAAACTAACTATTTTTAACATTTACTGCCCCCTACATCATCAAAATATTCAACCTCATTCATGACATTCCTCGACGAATTTTCCTCCTTTTTAGGCTCTGCAGCTACAACTCCACATGAGTTCTTAATTACCGGTGATTTTAATGTACATGTTGATAAGTGTGATGATCCCAACTCTATCCAATTCATACAACTGCTCACTCAGACTAACCTCACACAACACATATCTCTTCCTACTCACACTTTTGGACATACTTTAGACTTGCTCATCACGTCTTCTTCTTCATCACTATCTCCAATTTCAGCAATTAGCCAATTCTCTCCTTCTGATCATTTTTCCCATCTTCTCCATTTTAAGTATCTGCTCGCCAACTCCTCCGCCTCGTGGCACCTACTCATTTCGCCGTCTTAACAAAATTGACGTAGCCTTGTTCTGTGACAACATTAAATCATCTGAACTAATTACTAACCCCCCCACTTCTCTGCCGTCACTGATCAATAAATACAATTCTGTGTTATCCGGTCTTCTTGATAAACATGCTCATATCATCACAAGACCTATTTCATCACACAACAGCAAACCCTGGTATAACTCTTTCATTCATGCTTTCAAGTCATTTCGTAGACGTCTTGAACGAACATACCATAGAACACATTCTCCATCTGACCTTTTAAATCTTCGTTCCGCCACCAACCGGTACCATAATCTCCTTACATCTGCCAAAAAGAAGTACTATTCTAACATCATTTCAACAAATAGCTCTAACCCACGTAAGCTCTGGAAAACCGTAAATGATCTTTTCCATCGCAAAGAATCAAAACCTCTCCCTCAATCCATTTCTCTGTCAGAACTTGCTGAATCTTTTGCTAATTTCTTCTCTGCAAAAATCTCTAAGATTCTGCAGTGTCCTTAAGTCTTTCACTATTACTCAAACCACCTCTCCTCATTACCCTTCTCCCCACAACCCCATGCAATTTATCCAGCTTCACTCCTGCAACTGATGAAGAGGTATCCAAACTGCTACTTTCTCTCCCAAACAAACAATGTGATCTAGATCCCATACCTACTTCTTTACTCAAACAGTGTGCCATCGTGCTTACGCCTATCATAACTAGAATCATTAACCTCTCTCTTACCTCAGGCACTTTCCCATCTTCATTCAAAAACTCTTTTGTCATTCCTCTCCTAAAAAGCCTGGTCTTGACAGAGAAGATCTTAATAACTATCGCCCCATCTCAAATCTTTCACTTCTATCAAAACTTACTGAGAAAATTGTACTTTCTAGACTGACCGAACACCTTTCAAATAACTCGCTATATAATGCTCATCAGTCTGCCTACACTAAACATCACTCAACTGAAACCGTTCTCGCCTACATTCATGACAGACTCTTAACTGCAATTGGTCTCCGACAAGTTACTGGCCTTTGTCTCCTTGACCTCTCTGCTGCATTTGATACTATAGATCACAAAATTCTGCTCGAACGACTCTCTCTCTGGTTTGGAATATCTGAAATAGCTCATAACTGGTTTTCATCTTATCTTAAATCCCGGTCTTTTCAAGTGTCCTGTCTTAGCCAAATTTCTCTATCTCACACTGTAGATTTTGGAGTGCCTCAAGGATCTGTTCTTGGGCCTGTACTGTTCAGCCTTTACACTACACCACTCTCATCTTTAATCAATTCCCTTAATTTAAATCACCAACTCTATGCTGATGACACTCAGCTATTCCTTTCCTTCTCACCTCTTTCATTCAATGCTTCTATTATTGAGCTCGAATCTGCATTCTCATCAATCTCTGCTTGGATGTCATCTAATCTCCTCGCTCTTAACCCTTCTAAGACAGAGTTTCTTTTAATTGGACTACCCCAACAACTCAAAAAAATTGACAATCCTAAACTAGTTTTGGCTTCTGACACCACAATAATCCCTGTTCCAACTGCTAGAAATCTAGGATTCAAATTTGATTCTTTTCTAAACTTCGAATCACAAATTTCCCAATTATCAAAAGCCTGCTATGTTCATATTCGTGACCTTCGCCGCCTACGTCCTTGCCTAGATACTAAAACTGCCTCCACAATTGCCACCTCAATAGTCCACTCCAAATTAGATTATTGTAACTCCCTCTACTATAACCTTCCCAAAGCCTCTATCAACAAATTGCAATCAATACAAAATGCACTTGCTCGTGCTGTTACTAAGTCACCTAAATTCTCCCATATTTCACCCATACTAAAATCATTACATTGGCTTAAAATAACTGAACGTATCCAATATAAGATAATAACACTTACACATAGCTCACTTCAGTCATCAAAACCTGTCTACCTTAGGTCACTATTAATCCTCAGCCTCCTCGACCCACACGTTCGTCATCTCATCTCACTCTGTCACGCCCGCTAAATCAATCATCCCTGAAAATTTGCAACCGTGCCTTCTCATACGCTGCACCTGAACTCTGGAACTCGATCCCAGCTTCCCTTCGCACACTTGGACACTTTCAAACAATAAAATCTGATTCCTCATTTCCTATAATTCCTGCACTTTCTCCTCAAGTCTTCAGGTCTAAGCTTAAATCCTTCCTGTTTCTTAAATCATTTCCGCCATAGCTGTAACAACCTAGCCTCACTGCCCTTCGGATATTGACTATTGCCTGGCTGATCCCACACCTTTCCTATAGCTATTTTAAGAGAGGCTGAGCGCCTAAGAATAAGCAGCTACTGTTGTGCTGCTTTCCAAGGCGCTATAGAAATCCACGAGATTTTACTTTACTTTACTTTAGTACTCCTCCAACTTTTACTCCCTTATCTGTATTCTCCATCGCCTCTTGTACTAATTCTTCGATGTATATGTTAAACAACAGCGGTGACAGTGGACATCCCTGCCTTACTCCTCTCCCAATCATACACGATTCACTCAGTTCTCCCTCTATTCTCACCTTCACTGACTGTCCAAGGTATAGGTTTGCTATCAGTCTTCTGTCTCTCCAATCCACTCCCACCCTTTTCAGTGCTCTCATCAAAATCCTCCAATCTACTCTGTCAATGATCGTATAATCTCAGTGATCGTATAATCGAGCCATTTCGTCGACGTAAAAAAGGTAAAAGGAACTTGTGACTTTTATGCTCTTTTTAAGCTTACTTACTCATTTTTGCAAAACTTAGAATACGCATGAGCTGACAAATCTGCAATATCTGGCCTTTTTCTTTCTTTCTTTGCTTAAAAGTTAAGTTTAATCTTATTTTATTTAGTTATTTAGGAATTATAACACTAGTTTATCATTTTTTGTTTTTTTATAATTCCGTTACATATGTTACATTTAATCACCTTGATTAAAGTAAAGTAAAGTAAAATCTCGTGGATTTCTATAGCGCCTTGGAAAGCAGCACAACAGTAGCTGCTTATTCTTAGGCGCTCAGCCTCTCTTAAAATAGCTATGGGGAAGGTATATTATCAGCCAGGCAATAGTCAACGTCCAAAGGGCAGTGAGGCTAGGTTGTTGCAGCTATGGAGGATATGATTTTAGAAAAAGTAATGATTTAAGCTTAGACCTGAAGACTTGAGGAGATAATGCGGGAATTATAGGAAATGAGGAATCAGATTTTATTGTTTGAAAGTGTCCAAATCTGCGGAGGGAAGCTGGGATCGACTTCCAAAGTTCAGGTGAGGCGTATGAGAAGGCACGGTTGCAAATTTTCAGGGATGACTGATTGAGTGGGCGTGACAGATTGAGGTAAGATGATGAACGTGTGGGTCGAGGAGGCTGAGGGGTTAATAGTGATCTAAGGTAGACAGGTTTTGATGACTGAAGTGACCTTTTTTGTGTAAGTGTTATTATCTTATATTGGATACGTTCAGTTATTTTAAGCCAATGTAATGATTTTAGCATGGGTGAAATATGGGAGAATTTAGGTGACTTAGTAACAGCACGAGCTAGTGCATTTTGTATTGATTGCAATTTGTTGATAGAGGCTTTGGGAAGGTTATAGTAGAGGGAGTTACAATAATCTAATTTGGAGTGGACTATTGAGGTGGCAATTGTGGAGGCAGTTTTAGTATTTAGGCAAAGACGTAGGCGGCGAAGGTCACGAATATGAACATAGCAGGCTTTTGATAGTTGAGAGATTTGTGATTTGAAGTTTAGAAAAGAATCAAATTTGAATCCTAGATTTCTAGCAGTTGGAACAGGGATTACTGTGGTGTCAGGAGCCAAAACTAGTTTAGGATTGTCAATTTTTTGAGTTGTTGGGTTGTTTACTCCGTAAATTATCTTAAATACAATTACTGCTAATGAGATGGGTGTGTCTGCTTTTTGCACAAACTGTCAGTTCTTTATTGTATTTTTACATGCACGCACGCATGTCACTTTCTACGGAAAGTCCAGATCTATAGTATAGGCCTACTTCGTTTTCATTATTCACTTATTTTTAATGGCTAAGATACTAGACTCATATGAAGGTTGTGTTTGGGCTCGTCCACAAATGAGGTAACGCGCCTAGGGGAGGAGGAGTCCGGACATTTGTTACGAAGTGTGACGAGAGGGGTTCCGTAAATGTGACGTAACGCAAAAAATGTTTTAAGTCACAACCTTTTTTTGCTTGTCAGAGTGATGGTGATGGAAAAATACAAGGATGGCCTTTTTGCTTGTCCGTTGTTACGTCATACTTTAGGGGTCTGACTTTTTGTTACGTCGCTTTACGTAAAGGGAAAGAGGGTCAAAAAGTGCCAAAATTGCGTTAGGGGCTGTCCATTAATTATGTCAACAATTTTTGGGCAAGTTTTGACCCCCTTTGTCAAGAACTGTCAACTTTCACTTACCCCTATAATTACGTCAAAAACTTTTGACCCTCCCCCCCGCCAAAGATCAATGACTGGTCCCAATAACTAGGTTATTATTTTCTGCGGTGATGACCATTTTTACTTTTTTTGCTCATCAAGTGTCAAAATATGGTGGTGATGACCTTTGTTGCCATGCTTTTTGCCATTGTAATAAGTAGTATTCCATGAAATTTCCTATTTTGCATTATTTGTAAAAAGTTAAATTGTTGACGTCAACTTCTCTTTACCCCTCCCCTCTGTCAAACAACTGCCAAACTTTTTCAACCCCCCTAAATTATTGACGTAATTAATAGACAGCCCCTTACGTCATTTATGGACGACCCTTTTGACGTGTTCTTTACTGTTTTTTAAAATGTTCTCAATTCTTCTGCTAGCCACTAGGGCCTAAGCTCTATAACTCTGAATAGCGTGTGATGCTGTGTACTATTATTTCTGATTGTTGCTGAGATCTTGTGGTCTTTGTTTATGATTAATAGATGCAGCTCTAGGTGGTCTGGTGACGGCCAGAGGAATTTGTGTGTCAGAATGACATGAAAATAAAGTACTGACACGCCTTTAATCTCCTCTTTTTCTCCAGGGCCAGGTGGCTGGTAACCGGCTAAGCACAGTACGGAGCGAAATATTTCTGTAATATTAATTTTACATTTCTTTAATTAAACAAAATCTGCTATAAATAGCGTTCTGAATAAGGACTTTCAATTAAATAAACTGATGCCGTATGTTGGGACCTCTCGCACGCTTGCAAGACCTCCTTGGTTTCCCCTTTCCCACTGATATTATACTCCGGCTGGCGGTGTTATTATTGGCCTATATCTAGATATTATAATGTGGCTCTAGTATATTATATCTAATGATTTATAATATTATTATTGTTATTAGTGACTCTACCGGCACACAGATTGTGAACAAAGTCTGCTAATGTTAAAATAATGCCATGTCCTCCGCGGACTCCCTTCGGTCCGCGGACCACAGTTTGGGAACCGCTGATAAATGGTATGTGCATATGCATATATATATATATATATATATATATATATATATATATATATATGTGTGTGTGTGTGTGTGTGTGTGTGTGTGTGTGTGTGTGTGTGTGAAAGTTAAACTGTTAAACTAGTGATTTCACGAAAGCCCTAACTTTGTCGGGGCGCTTGCGTGAAACACTAAAAGTGGGTGTGGCATTACACAGGTCAGGTCAGGTCTTCGTCCTCCAGCTGTGTCCAGCTATTGACTTCTCCATGACATCTCTCCAAAGTTCTCTGTCCTTTGCTATTTCTTCCAAAGTCATTCGATGTCTTCCATCAGTTTTTCCATTGAGGTTCATCCCTGCCATGTGCAGATCCTCTTCCAAACCGTCCACCCATCGTCTTTTAGGTCTTCTTTTAGATCTTCTCCCCTCTGGTTTGTAGTTGAAAATTCGTTTTGGGTTTCTTATTTCTTCCATTCTGAGTATGTGTCCAGTCCATTTCATTCTTCGCTTTCTGATAACTTCCACGATGCTCGGTTGCAGTGTTCTCTCTCTAACTTCTTCATTTGTTATATGTTCTTTGTATCCAATCCTTAGTATTCTTCTAAGCCATTTATTTTCTGTTGCTACTAATTTTTTCTCAAATTCCTTTTTTATGGTCCAAGATTCACATCCATAAATTAGTATTGGTATTACACAAGTGTTGAGAATTCTTAATTTTGTTTTCATCCCAATGTCATGTCTTTTGAAAATATTGGTATGTAGCCTGTTGAAGGTTGATCCTGCCATTGCTATTCTTCGTTTAATCTCCAAGTCCGAGCCTCCTTTTGCTTCCAATTCGCTTCCCAAGTAAACAAAATTCTTCACTATTTCAATTTCTTTTCCGTTGTGTGATACTATTGGCCATTCCCCAACTGTTTTTGTAATTGGCATAATTTTTGTTTTATTAGTGTTTATTTTTAGTCCAAATTTTCCACTCTCCGTTATTAAGGCCAGTGTTAACTCTACAATCCTTGAGAGGCATTCCGCTATTAGACATGTATCATCAGCATATTCTGCATCATCTATGTTTCCTGGCTTTAGAGATGTTCCCAACCCATTCGTGTTTTCAATCCGTCTCATGATGTAATCTAATATAATGTTGAAGAGTATTGGTGATAGAATACATCCTTGTCTAAATCCTGTTTTAATTTTGAACCACTCAGTTTCTTCTCCATCAATTCTGATACATGCTAAAACTGTCACTTAGGGGTTTCATGAAAACACTAAAAACTCCATGGATTTCGCGTATTTAGTGAAAAGTAAACCTGAAGTTACAGTTTAACTGTGAAACTAGTGATTTCTGAAAAAGAAAAGTTTATGTTACTATATATACGAAATCCCAAGAATTCTAGAGTTCCGGAAGTCAGTCTGGTCTCACTGCACTTCGACCGATATAGCTGGTAAGAATGGAGCAGTCAAAGTATAAAAAAGAACGGTTGGGGAAACAATGGTTGACACATGACACCTGTATTATTAGTCTAGACAGTGACTGGTTGCAATTACCGAGCATCTAACTCTAAATAGGCAAGTTGGCCTGCCGATTCTGGCACAGTCTACACAGGAGAGCTACGAGGAAGAATTTCGAAAGAAATTTTTTGAAAATTATGAAGCCTGTCAGAAATATCTAATCCCTAAAGAGGTAAATGTAAACTTGAAATATGAACACCGTAGTTAGGGTTGCCATATGCATGGGTAGCCAAAGGAGGCCAGAGCCAGAGGAAAAGAAGGTCAGAGGAGGACGCATTGAATGTTCCAAATGAGAAAATTAATATAAATTCAATGGAAACTATTAACATAAAAAATGCAAGAAACATTTTACAGCAATTATTTATATATACAAATTGTACCTTTACCTCTATTATCCTTACTGCTACACACCATATTTCTCAGTGGAACCAACTTTTCGGCGAAGATCCTCATAAAACTGTTTACAAGATTCTTAAAATTGTATTTTGTGAGAATTATACCCTTTACAGAGTCTACCAAGTATTTGTTCCTTTGTCCATTGAGCATTAATCAAGGAGAACACTCTTTCCACATTGCCATTGTGTCCAGGAATACAAAAATAATAATTTAAAAATTTGAAGTAATTCTGAGAAGCAACTGGGATTTGGACAACTTTGGAAAAAGGAACTCCATTGTTCATGCAAAAGTGTTTCATTCAGTCTCTACGTTTGCTACCGGAAATGAAATTAACATTTTCCATAGATTACTGGATAGACTCTAGAGATAGAATGACGAGAGTCGAGTATTTTGGGACTCTGGACAATCGATATTGGTATTATTAAAACGCTATTTTGATGTCGATGCTTGGGTAAACTGAGATAGGCCTAACGGACTCAAACGTATGAAATTCGTCAATACCGCGAGAACGAAAATTGATAGCATAAAAAATCTCAAAAGGAGGACATTTTACAATTTGTAGCTTCGCCTGGAGGACGGAGGACACGGGCCTAAAAAGGAGGTCATGTCCTCCTGTTGGAGGACTTCTGGCATCCATAACCGTAGTTATACTTCAATTTCTTGTGCACAGTGCATGTTAATAATTAAGTCGTAGTTAAAAACCTACTCCAATTTTTATATTATCAATAAGTATGAAGTAATAACATGTGACGATGTGGAGAAATTAGGCTTATCGCCTAAGCGATTCCGTGACGTCATGCATCTAATTAAAATAAATAGGTCAAACTACGCTCAGCTGTTTATGCAAATGTGGACAGCGAAGAGCTAGTGGACATGGCGTCAAGCACTGCAAGCAGCGCGTTTTTCGAAATAAAGCTGTTAGAATCAGACGTTCCAGGAGCAAAACTTCGCCGTAGTGATGTTACAAACAATTCAGTTGTTGAATTAAAACGTTGGCTAGAGTGCAGACCGGAAAAAGAATGAACTTGTGCATAGGCAATGTCTAATATAGCGTTAAGTAAAATGTGGTCATGCCGTTTTTTTTAATCATCTTAATTTGTCTATACACACACATACACACACGAACACACACACACACACACACACACACACACACACACACACACACACACACACACATATATATATATATATATATATAATAACATACATGTTAAGTTAAGCAATGCTAATAAAGAATAAACGACGATCTTGAGAATTTCAATGTTAACATTTCAATTTTGAGTTATAATTTGTAAACAAATTTCTTGTTGGCTCTTTACCCTAGCCAGAATAAATTAACTAGTTATAGAGATTTTTAGTAGGCGACGACCCACGAGTACGAGTGAAACTGCAGTGATATCATGTAGGATGGTTAAACGTTTGACCAGTAGCGTCATTTCACACTTTTCTGGGGGGCGAGATAATTTGATGGTCAAATTTTGACAAATTTTTGCAAATCTTAGGCATTTTTTGCAAATTTTGAGAAATTTTAGGCAATTTTGGCAAATGACGCCACTCCGTTTGGCTAGTAGGCATCAAACTTTAACAGTTACTGAACGTATGCCCTGTGCCCCGTCCATGAAAATATGCAATTTGATATTATTTGAAGGTATGATTGGATGATGTGTGGAGTTGGCCTGTAGAGGATCCGGATTCATCTGAGTTGGCCCAGTTGGATCTAAGAAGTGCTTGTTGCAAATGTATGCCCATCTGGTAATGTTCCCGATAGTAAAGTTCTCTCGTCGACATGCTACAGCCCACCTCTCTGCTTTTGCTCTGTCAGTCGACGACTCGACGGTCCGGGAACTGTATAAAACGAACCCCTTCTTTCAAACAAATGTCAGTTTTCCTATTGTCATTTGCACATGTTCCATAACAACAGTGTTTGATGGGCATACTTAATTTTATCGCGGAACAAATTAAACTTTAAGAAATCTATTTGGTAATTCACACAATACCGCGTGAATTCAACTATCTAATGGCCACATTTGCATACGCATGCGCAGTGAGCGTGACCTCCTTTAGGACCGATTCTAATTTTAGTTCTGCGATAAGCCTAATTGATTAATAAATTAAAGAAAATCACCTGAAGACAAAGATGTCTACTTCGCTACAATAGAAGACACCTACGGTAGACTATCAATAGCAAAGCACTTGTAGCAACGGGTCACGGTGGCCGTGACAGGATGTTAAAACACCTTACCAAAAAATATGCCAACATCACAATTGAAGCTGTTGAACTTTCAAATCCTACAGCCTCGTGTGTCAAGAAAAAAAGCTTTCCAAAATTACCGCGTTGTCGTAAAGCCTATCCTATCTAAATAAAATTCAACTCCAGATGCCAAGTGGATCTCTTAACGAAGTTAGTGATTTCGTTAAATAACTGAAGCACGTTTTCAGTAAATACGTGAAATCCCTAGAGTTTTTAGTGTTTTCACAAAATCAATTCACGAAATCCCTGACAAATTTAGGGATTTCGTGCCACGTGCCACGGTTTCGTCGCCATTCTTGGCATTTTCCGACGTTATGCGCTTGGATTTTACGCCAATCGCGAGGACTGCGTTCCACTCGTTGGTTTTTTTGACGAGTCTCTTGCCGTCCTCAACTTTTCCATGTCGTTCTGGAATGTTCTAAGTCGGTCGTCGCCGCCGCTGAGTGGACCGCCAATGTCCGCCATTAATATGGCCGCCGCGTGTAGCTCAATGGGACCGCGACTGACGGTCGTTCCAGACTTCGCCAGAGCCTCCATCTTCGTCGGATTTGCCGATTTCGGTGACGAACTATACTGTCGCGGTCATCTTACACAAAAATGAGATGAAAATTGGCAGAAAGGCGAGGAAATATGTGCTGTACACGCGTGGAAATTTTTGTAGAAATTTATTTAGAAATTTTTAATAAATCATAGTTTTCCTGCTGTGGTTTTTTCGTAGACACCCTGTAGAGTATGTTGCTATTACTTTATCTAGAGCTGCGTTTTACCTACTCGCCTTAGCGCTGCTACCAATATCGACACCTAAGCGATGAACGACTTGGTTAGACGCTGGCACCACGACTAGATCCTGGGATCCAAGTACTAACCGCGCTCGGCATTGCTTAACTTCCGTGTTCTAACGAGAACTGATCGCACAACGCCTAAGCGGCATTTACAGATGAGTAAAAAGATATGAAGCATTATAGTTTCATTAGAAATACATTATTAACAGATTTAAAATACGGCTCGTGTGAAATTAAAGAATAATTTACGTTGGAACTAAACACGATTCATAACATGATATATATATAGTTAAAAGTCATTTAGAGAAAAAAATAATTTTTAGTTATATATTTAATATCATATTATATATACAACTGACAAATGCAGAAGGAGGAAAATTTACATTTGACAAAAAGGCCTGGAAATGTTTTCTGACTAGCTATTGCCACTAATGAGTTGGCAGAGAGCAATGATGATGATGATAATGATGATGATGATGATGATGATGATCACTATATATATATATATATATACATATATATATATATAATATAGGTCATATCCTGATAGAAGAATCAAAGCTACTAAGAGAAGTACTAGAAGAAAAGATGAATGGAAAAGCACAGAAAAGGCGACCATCGATGCTGGATGCGATTCGACACTTACAGGAAAAACAAGTAATCTGCCCTGAAAATAAAAGCTAAAGAGGAGTGGTGATGCTGGAGTATGGAACCTGTCTTTGGACAGAGCACCTGAAGACGAGGATTTAATATGAGGATTAATTTTACAAGACATGGAGAAATATTAAGCATTTACAAAATCGCATCACATTAGACATATTCCTAAACAGCGCATTGGCCGCCGAATAGTCCAGATCTCAATCATTTGGGTTACGAAATTTTGGTTATTTTGCAATAGCATGTTTACCGCGGCTGCCAGATTCAGTAGACTGGTCATCTGATGAATCGTCTCATTGAAGAGTGGCGCCATTTTTTATCAAAGAATAATAGACAGGGCTGTAAATCAGCGGCAGGACCGACTGCGTAAACGCATCCGAGCGAAAGGAGGACACTGAATACACTGTATATCATTTGAACGCTTTTATTTTGCCCGAATTGACGTAAACTTTCGAAAAGGCAACTGGAATATTTGGGTGACGTTATTTATTACTTGATTTTTTAGACATCTTGCATCAAAATTCTCGCGAAACTGCTCAATTTTGCCAGTAATATAAGTGCCTGTTTTAGCATGTAAAATTGTATGCAACTCCATGCAAGGCTTACGCCTATTATTAAAAAATGTTTAGGGGTAGCAATTTCTGGACACTGTGTATACACTGTACTATCCCTAACAATATACACTACATTACGGGGAAATAAGATAAATTCGAATTTTTGTTTTGTGCAACAGATGTGTATAAGACTCTGCATTTCCGGAGCAAAGCAACCCCAACCACAAAGTTGTCCGCAAATACCGACAACAGGTCCATAGAGACATAGAAACGTGGATACAAACGTTGAAGTGTAAGTACGTAAGAAAAGACGTAAGTAATAAGTCATAAATTCTTATTCAGACCCAGAGCAAAGCTATTCCAGCCAGAAAGTCCTCCGTAAATACATTGATACATCGAGATGACCGTTGAAGTTTAAGTAAGTAATTAGGCAATTGAAATGGAAAAAATTTCTAAAGCAATTTGGTAAGTAGTGCAGTAGTAGCTACTTATTCCTATGCGCTTATTCATACCCGCTACAAAGCTACTCCAGCGGAAGATGGCATAGTGGGTTACGTTCTAGAGCGTCAGGCTGACGGAGCGGATTCAAGCCCCGTTAGTGACCCTAGTGGCTTTCACACATGCAATAATGCCTTCTAAGCAACTTTAAATCATGCTAAGTTTTTTTTTAAGCAAGAAAGTAGTCCTTAGATACGGATAGATGTCCCTACGATAGCTCCATAGAGCTATATATAGAGCTCCATAGAGATCCATATATGTAGACAAGCCGTTGAAGTGTAACTGTATTTCTCAATGTGTTATGAAGATTGGTCCCTTTTGTCCACAGTTGCATCAAAAGTTATCAGGGGTTGTGTTTATTTAATCAACTAATATAATTTATTATACTGCATATATTTAAATTCACTTCTTTTGTCAACGATAAACCTTTAATGTTATTACCGGTAACAATGAAGATGCGTTTTTGACCAATTGGCGTTTTTGCCGCCAAATAATTTTTACCGATAAAGGCCGTTTTGCCGCAAAAAATGTTTACCAATTAATATTTTTTTAGTAACTAAGTAGTTTCATTGAGACTCAATTAAGAGGAGATAAATTTGTTAAAGAAAATTCTAATTTCTCTTATATCCCCTTGTGTTAAAAAAAATTATAATTTCTCTTGTATCCTCTGGTGTGATGGATTTTTAATGTGGTGGATATTGTTATGGGTTGCAGTGATTTTATCGTTAACTGTCATTAAAATTTTAAGAAATTAACGATTTTCGTTAACTGAAATAGTAATTTAAATTATAAATTATTTTAATAACTGAAACTGAAATAGAAATAGGAATTCAGTCTTTAAAACGATATTTGAACTTGAAATATAAATTAATTTTGAACTTTATTGTTACAATTTACAAATTACCATACAGACTCATCATCCTTTCAGCACTGCCAACTTCCCAAGTGCCGAGTCCGATATTACTGACTACAGCAGTTTAACTTTTACCAACCGACTACACTACCATTGGGATTCATGTCTGTGCCGGCCGGCCATCCAGGTTGGATCGTTGTGGTCCTACCATTGTCCAATGCAACACTTCGTTTCATTACTTTTGTCAGTGCACTTAACTTACTCCAGAAGGCAGCAACTCGTAATATCTCTATGTTTATTCAATAAACAAAGAGATATTAAGAACTCTATTGTTTAGGAATGTTAGGTTAAACGGAAGAAATACATTTCTTGATGTGCAGTACATATGAAGGGGCAATATCTAATTCAATTTCAGTTATTTTTGTCGCTTTAATTTCAGTTCAATTTCTAATTAAAGTTAAACAATAAATCAAATTATATCGTTTGTATGTCTGCTATCTGCTGGTAGAAGAAACCGTATGCACCGTTCACTGGAAATGCGAGCATTCTTTAAACTCAATGAAAACATCATCGACGAGTACGAACTGAAATTAGCAACATGTTACTGAACTGAATTTGAAACTGAAATTTTATTTATTGTTGAACTTTAATTAGAAATTGAACTGAAATTAAAGCGACAAAAATAACTGAACTTGAAATTGAATTAGATATTGCCCCTTCATAACTGAAATAGAAATTGAATTAAGAATTATTTTCATAAGTGAAATATAACTGAAAGGTACTCTATAGTAACATATTGTTGAATCAAATATCAACTGTCAATGTTCGAATATAGTATTAATTGTCAAGAATCGATTTATACAAGTGAGAATCGATGGAGTCACTTAAAGGGTCAAACGGAGCAATTTAATAATGCTCTTGGAAGTCCTCCTAGAAACCATCGTGTCGGTAACCGCAGATTTCAGTGGCGTGCAAAAACCACATAAACAATAGGGGCCCTAATAAAAACTGGTGTTCCTCAAAGACCTCAAGGATCTATAGATCCTTGAGGAACACCAGTATGTCCAAGAAAGGTGAGGAGGAAGAATTTACATAGACATGTTGTTTGCGATTCGTAAGATAATTTTCGCACCATATATGGGGAGTGCCTTTTATGTCATATAATTGTATTTTGGCTAATAGTATTGTATGATCTGTAATGTCAAAGGATTTTGAGAGGTTAAGAAAATGCCTATTGACTAAAAGTTAGATGTGACAGCATCAGTAAGTTGAGTCAGAGGCATATAAACTGCGTCATCCGAATCCGGTCGAAATCCAAATTGGTATGGAGAGAGAGAGAGAGATAAATAGATATATAGATAGATAGATAGATAGATAGATAGATAGAGACAGACAGACAGACAGACAGACAGAGACAGCCAGACAGAGACAGAGACAGACAGAGGTTTATTTAAGAAGTTCTTCAGGTGTCGTGTATTTCTACTTTGACGACTATGGACTTCCATTTCTCTCTGTTGTGTGTTGCTTGTATGAGTTCTAATTCTGTACTTACCCCCTTTACATCAGTCAGTAAACTGCTGATATACGTCATTCTTTGCCTTCCTCTTGATATTTTGCCTTCGACTTTTCCAGTAGTTACCAGGTTTTCTATACCTTTCTTCCTCATTATATGTAAAACATACAGTAGGTGAGACTGAGATAGGTAAATAATTTAATATGTTTCCCTCTTGAATTATAAATAGGCGTAACTCAACCTATTTTCAGCTCATTTGGTAAAATTCCAGTTCTAAACTAGGTATTTGCAAGGTAAGCACAACAATTGGTATATGCTGTGGCGTGCAGAGAGTGGTGGGCGCCCGCTGCCAACAATTTTGTCTACGTCCCATGCATCTGTGTCTGACCAGCTTTTTCATCCGCCCAGCTGATCCGCCTCGCCGATTCTGCTAAATAACTTGCTCGCCCCGCCGATCCACACCAGTATTGTAATCCGCCCCGCCGAATCCAACAAATATCAGGCCCGGCCCGCCGATCCACACCAGCTTTTTCATCCGCCCGGCTCATCCGCCCCGCCGATTCTGCTAAATAATCTTCCACCCCGCCTATACACACCCAGAGCCGTAGCTATGTGGGCGGGAGCAAATTGCCACGGGCGCGGTAATAGGGGAACACATTTCGTACACTAATGTATTAATTTGTATATAGCATTTAATTCTCTGGTATGAAATAATTCAAACGAGTAGTAATAAAGGGATAAGATAAGCAAAAAGGTCGTCACCCAAAAATTTTTGGATAAGGGGAAAAGGTCGTCACGCCGAATTTACGAATCTAGGGGCGCAAATTGAAAACCTTGCCTCGAGCGCCGAATACCCAAGATACGGCTCTGTACACACTCGCTTTTGAAACCGTCTAGCTACTACGCCCCGCTGATTCTACTAAATAACCAGCCCGCTCCGCCGATCCACACCAGCCTTTTCAACCGACCCACTGAATCCAACAAATATTAGGTCAGCTCCGTCGCTTCAAACCAGCATTTTCATCCGCCCCGCTGATCCGCCCCACCCCGCCGATTCTACTAACCCCATTTTAAATCAACACAGGTCAAAAATGGCATACACACTTTCATAAACGGCGGGTGAACCACGTGCATCTGACCAATGAAAAATGAGTCTCGCGTCTTTATTTTCGTAAACCGACAGAAGGTAAGAAGAATATTTATGAACCGCGTGACGCTCTTAATGTGAATATTTATAAAGCAAAGACAACTTTATGAATATTTATTTATTCTGACTATAACTACGAATATTAACAAATTCGTCACAAATAAGTAAGCAAAGTCTGGTGGATTTATATAACGCTTTAGTAGTTAGTAGTACAACAGTAGCTTCTTATTTTTAGGCGCTTAGCCCTTCCTAAAAGTTGATTCCAACTTATTATTATTATTATTATTATTATTATTATTATTATTATTCAGACAATTTATATAGCGCCGTACGCATGGCGTCTACCAAAGTCAAAGGCGCTGTACATATTTAACATTCATAAGAAGTCGCAAATAGATATGTCTTCAAGTTCTTCGCGAATTGAATTATGTATGCAATAGAGCTGGGTCGATTACGATTATTTTTTCCGATTACGATTACGATTATTTTCGATTATTTTTCACGATTACGATTTCGATTACGGTTTTTTTATATAATCGCGATTTCGATTTCGATTATTTCACAGTACCTTTAGAAACTGGCTTTCCCGTCATATTTTACAGTATTCGCAATCCTCTGTGTATCGATGTTCAGTTGGTCTTCAACAGGGATATTTCTACACCCCTAACACCTCAACACCCCAATTTGAGGTCGACACTCCCTAAAATTTGGTAATGTGACAATGGTATGCATACAGAATGCATATTGATTAGCCCTGAACACCCTCCAACAGGCCCATTCAGAGGGGGCAAGGAGGGCCATTCGGCCCGGGCCTCCATCATTTGGGGGGCCTCCTTTTGTTTCCTTGTCTAGAATTCTGGGAGAGCTAGAAAGCTAAATAGCTACTACTAGAAGGGCCTCACAATTTGGTGATGACCTTTTTGCTTGTCGACAATTTTGGGATTTTGGGAAAGCTAGGAAGGTATTCTATGGTCCTCAAAATTGGTGATTACCTTTTTTTCGCTTGTCAAAATTTAGTTGTTGGGAAGGCTAGAGAGGCCTCGAAATTCCAACTGGCCTGGGCCTCCTTCAGCCTCTGAAGAAGGGCCTGCCCCAAATGAAGAAATACACCCCACAACTTTTATCCTCGGATGACTTTTTTGCTTGTCAGACTTTTGTGAGTCTCTATAAGGTTTTTTGCTTGTCAGCCTTTTCGGTAGAGACTTCCAAATTTCTGACACCCCAGACTTTCCTGACACCCCCAAATTCACAATCCTACAATTCTAGAAATAAACACACCCCAGATTTTCCTGACACCCCACCCAAATTCACAATCCTAGAAATAGCCCTGGTCTTCAATCTCCTTAAAGGATCGAGCCTGGGTGGCAAGACCGATATCGTCAGCGTATCCAAACTTCCTACTTATGGTATCCGGTAAGTCGTGTGCAGGCCTATAAGCCTACAAATTGAATAACATAGGTGCTAAAACTGAACACTGTGTTAGACCGTTTCGCTGACGTCTCCAGGAGCTGACATCTCCCAAGTGAACTAAGAACCGTCTGTCAGAGATGAGTAATTCCACAAGTTGACAGAACCAGGTGGCAAATTGAGCGAGAGTTTGTACATTAAACCCGCATGCCACACCGCATCGAAAGCTGCTGTCAAATCCAGAAAGATGGTGCCTGTCTTTATACGCAGTTGAATCCATTTTCAATGAAAATCTGATAATCAACGGTAAATTGATCTTTCTTTGAATCGGAAATATTGTATAATATAACTTACGGGAATAATCGAAAAATAATCGCGATTTCGATTATTTTTTCGACGATTATCGATTATTTCGATTTATTCAATAATCGTCTCGATTTCGATTTCGGTTTTCCAAAAATCGCGATTTCGATTACGATTTCGATTAATCGACCCACCTCTAGTATGCAATAGGTCCTATGATGAAAGATTTTAACTTCCTAATAAGAATAATTTTCTATATCTATGCTCTTAGATTTAAGCCGTAAAATTTGACTATATAATTAATATGTTATTCAAATAGACTGTTTTATATTAATTAAGACACTTTTGCTTTTGGAGAACTGAATATATTAACTGATTTTTATTACTTTACTACAGCATATGTTATAATGGTATCTGTACGCTTGTTGGACACTTTCAAGCAATAAAATCTGAGTCATCCTTTCCCATAATCCCTGCATTATATACTGAAGTCTTCAGGTCTAAGCTTAAATCCTTCCTTTTTCTAAAAATCATTCCCTCCATAGCTGTAACAACCTAGACTCACTGCCCTTTGGATGTTTACTATATGGCTGATCATATATCTTCCCATAGCTAATTTAAGAAAGGCTGAGCGCCTATGAATAAGCAGCTACTGTTGTGCTGCCTGCTAAGGCGCTATAAAAATCTACGAGATTTTACTTAATTATTTACCCTTGTTCAATTGTGAGTTGGAAGCAATAAACTTTACTAAACGTTAAAAAACGTCAAAAAATAGCTATAATCAATATATATATATATATATCAATTAGTAACGGTAAGGGATTGTCCATTAATTACGTCAACAAAATAGAGGAGGGTTTGAAAATTGACAGTTGTTGACAGAGGAGGGGGTCAAGAGAAGTTGACGTCAACAATTTAATTTGCTTACAAACGATAAAAAATAGGAAATTTCATGGAATACTATTTATTACAACGGAAAAAAGCCTGGCAAGCAGAAAAGGTAATCGCCACATTATAACGATTGACGAGCAAATGAAAGAGGAAAAAGGTCATCACCGCAAAGATAATTCTAAGCTTTTAGGCGGACCATCATTGATCTTAGCGGGGGGAGTCAAAAGTTTCTGACATAATTATAGGGGGCCACTGAAAGTTGACAGTTGTTCACAAAGGATGGGGTAAAAATTGTCCCAAAATTGTTGAAGTCATTAATGGACAGTCCTAAGTAAGATTTAAGTAATAATAATAATAATAATAATAATAATAATAATAATAATAATAATAATAATAATAATAATAATATACCTTTCTTCCTCATTATATGTAAAACATACAGTAGGTGAGACTGAGATAGGTAAATAATTTAATATGTTTCCCTCTTGAATTATAAATAGGCGTAACTCAACCTATTTTCAGCTCATTTGGTAAAATTCCAGTTCTAAACTAGGTATTTGCAAGGTAAGCACAACAATTGGTATATGCTGTGGCGTGCAGAGAGTGGTGGGCGCCCGCTGCCAACAATTTTGTCTACGTCCCATGCATCTGTGTCTGACCAGCTTTTTCATCCGCCCAGCTGATCCGCCTCGCCGATTCTGCTAAATAACTTGCTCGCCCCGCCGATCCACACCAGTATTGTAATCCGCCCCGCCGAATCCAACAAATATCAGGCCCGGCCCGCCGATCCACACCAGCTTTTTCATCCGCCCGGCTCATCCGCCCCGCCGATTCTGCTAAATAATCTTCCACCCCGCCTATACACACCCAGAGCCGTAGCTATGTGGGCGGGAGCAAATTGCCACGGGCGCGGTAATAGGGGAACACATTTCGTACACTAATGTATTAATTTGTATATAGCATTTAATTCTCTGGTATGAAATAATTCAAACGAGTAGTAATAAAGGGATAAGATAAGCAAAAAGGTCGTCACCCAAAAATTTTTGGATAGGGGAAAAGGTCGTCACGCCGAATTTACGAATCTAGGGGCGCAAATTGAAAACCTTGCCTCGAGCGCCGAATACCCAAGATACGGCTCTGTACACACTCGCTTTTGAAACCGTCTAGCTACTACGCCCCGCTGATTCTACTAAATAACCAGCCCGCTCCGCCGATCCACACCAGCCTTTTCAACCGACCCACTGAATCCAACAAATATTAGGTCAGCTCCGTCGCTTCAAACCAGCATTTTCATCCGCCCCGCTGATCCGCCCCACCCCGCCGATTCTACTAACCCCATTTTAAATCAACACAGGTCAAAAATGGCATACACACTTTCATAAACGGCGGGTGAACCACGTGCATCTGACCAATGAAAAATGAGTCTCGCGTCTTTATTTTCGTAAACCGACAGAAGGTAAGAAGAATATTTATGAACCGCGTGACGCTCTTAATGTGAATATTTATAAAGCAAAGACAACTTTATGAATATTTATTTATTCTGACTATAACTACGAATATTAACAAATTCGTCACAAATAAGTAAGCAAAGTCTGGTGGATTTATATAACGCTTTAGTAGTTAGTAGTACAACAGTAGCTTCTTATTTTTAGGCGCTTAGCCCTTCCTAAAAGTTGATTCCAACTTATTATTATTATTATTATTATTATTATTATTATTATTATTCAGACAATTTATATAGCGCCGTACGCATGGCGTCTACCAAAGTCAAAGGCGCTGTACATATTTAACATTCATAAGAAGTCGCAAATAGATATGTCTTCAAGTTCTTCGCGAATTGAATTATGTATGCAATAGAGCTGGGTCGATTACGATTATTTTTTCCGATTACGATTACGATTATTTTCGATTATTTTTCACGATTACGATTTCGATTACGGTTTTTTTATATAATCGCGATTTCGATTTCGATTATTTCACAGTACCTTTAGAAACTGGCTTTCCCGTCATATTTTACAGTATTCGCAATCCTCTGTGTATCGATGTTCAGTTGGTCTTCAACAGGGATATTTCTACACCCCTAACACCCTCAACACCCCAATTTGAGGTCGACACTCCCTAAAATTTGGTAATGTGACAATGGTATGCATACAGAATGCATATTGATTAGCCCTGAACACCCTCCAACAGGCCCATTCAGAGGGGGGCAAGGAGGGCCATTCGGCCCGGGCCTCCATCATTTGGGGGCCTCCTTTTGTTTCCTTGTCTAGAATTCTGGGAGAGCTAGAAAGCTAAATAGCTACTACTAGAAGGGGCCTCACAATTTGGTGATGACCTTTTTTGCTTGTCGACAATTTTGGGATTTTGGGAAAGCTAGGAAGGTATTCTGCGGTCCTCAAAATTGGTGATTACCTTTTTTCGCTTGTCAAAATTTAGTTGTTGGGAAGGCTAGGAGAGGCCTCGAAATTCCAACTGGCCTGGGCCTCCTTCAGCCTCTGAAGGGGCCTGCCCCAAATGAAGAAATACACCCCACAACTTTTATCCTCGGATGACTTTTTTTGCTTGTCAGACTTTTTGTGAGTCTCTATAAGGTTTTTTGCTTGTCAGCCTTTTTCGGTAGAGACTTCCAAATTTCGACACCCCCAGACTTTCCCGACACCCCCAAATTCACAATCCTACAATTCTAGAAATAAACACACCCCAGATTTTCCCGACACCCCACCCAAATTCACAATCCTAGAAATAGCCCTGGTCTTCAATCTCCTTAAAGGATCGAGCCTGGGGCAAGACCGATATCGTCAGCGTATCCAAACTTCCTACTTATGGTATCCGGTAAGTCGTGTGTAGGCCTATAAGCCTACAAATTGAATAACATAGGTGCTAAAACTGAACACTGTGTTAGACCGTTTCGCTGACGTCTCCAGGAGCTGACATCTCCCAAGTGAACTAAGAACCGTCTGTCAGAGATGAGTAATTCCACAAGTTGACAGAACCAGGGTGGCAAATTGAGCGAGAGTTTGTACATTAAACCCGCATGCCACACCGCATCGAAAGCTGCTGTCAAATCCAGAAAGATGGTGCCTGTCTTTATACGCAGTTGAATCCATTTTCAATGAAAATCTGATAATCAACGGTAAATTGATCTTTCTTTGAATCGGAAATATTGTATAATATAACTTACGGGAATAATCGAAAAATAATCGCGATTTCGATTATTTTTCGACGATTATCGATTATTTCGATTTATTCAATAATCGTCTCGATTTCGATTTCGGTTTTCCAAAATCGCGATTTCGATTACGATTTCGATTAATCGACCCACCTCTAGTATGCAATAGGTCCTATGATGAAAGATTTTAACTTCCTAATAAGAATAATTTTCTATATCTATGCTCTTAGATTTAAGCCGTAAAATTTGACTATATAATTAATATGTTATTCAAATAGACTGTTTTATATTAATTAAGACACTTTTGCTTTTGGAGAACTGAATATATTAACTGATTTTTATTACTTTACTACAGCATATGTTATAATGGTATCTGTACGCTTGTTGGACACTTTCAAGCAATAAAATCTGAGTCATCCTTTCCCATAATCCCTGCATTATATACTGAAGTCTTCAGGTCTAAGCTTAAATCCTTCCTTTTTCTAAAAATCATTCCCTCCATAGCTGTAACAACCTAGACTCACTGCCCTTTGGATGTTTACTATATGGCTGATCATATATCTTCCCCATAGCTAATTTAAGAAAGGCTGAGCGCCTATGAATAAGCAGCTACTGTTGTGCTGCCTGCTAAGGCGCTATAAAAATCTACGAGATTTTACTTAATTATTTACCCTTGTTCAATTGTGAGTTGGAAGCAATAAACTTTACTAAACGTTAAAAAACGTCAAAAAATAGCTATAATCAATATATATATATATATATCAATTAGTAACGGTAAGGGATTGTCCATTAATTACGTCAACAAAATAGAGGAGGGTTTGAAAATTGACAGTTGTTGACAGAGGAGGGGGTCAAGAGAAGTTGACGTCAACAATTTAATTTGCTTACAAACGATAAAAATAGGAAATTTCATGGAATACTATTTATTACAACGGAAAAAAAGCCTGGCAAGCAGAAAAGGTAATCGCCACATTATAACGATTGACGAGCAAATGAAAGAGGAAAAGGTCATCACCGCAAAGATAATTCTAAGCTTTTAGGCGGACCATCATTGATCTTAGCGGGGAGTCAAAAGTTTCTGACATAATTATAGGGGCCACTGAAAGTTGACAGTTGTTCACAAAGGATGGGGTAAAAATTGTCCCAAAATTGTTGAAGTCATTAATGGACAGTCCTAAGTAAGATTTAAGTAATAATAATAATAATAATAATAATAATAATAATAATAATAATAATAATAATATACCTTTCTTCCTCATTATATGTAAAACATACAGTAGGTGAGACTGAGATAGGTAAATAATTTAATATGTTTCCCTCTTGAATTATAAATAGGCGTAACTCAACCTATTTTCAGCTCATTTGGTAAAATTCCAGTTCTAAACTAGGTATTTGCAAGGTAAGCACAACAATTGGTATATGCTGTGGCGTGCAGAGAGTGGTGGGCGCCCGCTGCCAACAATTTTGTCTACGTCCCATGCATCTGTGTCTGACCAGCTTTTTCATCCGCCCAGCTGATCCGCCTCGCCGATTCTGCTAAATAACTTGCTCGCCCCGCCGATCCACACCAGTATTGTAATCCGCCCCGCCGAATCCAACAAATATCAGGCCCGGCCCGCCGATCCACACCAGCTTTTTCATCCGCCCGGCTCATCCGCCCCGCCGATTCTGCTAAATAATCTTCCACCCCGCCTATACACACCCAGAGCCGTAGCTATGTGGGCGGGAGCAAATTGCCACGGGCGCGGTAATAGGGGAACACATTTCGTACACTAATGTATTAATTTGTATATAGCATTTAATTCTCTGGTATGAAATAATTCAAACGAGTAGTAATAAAGGGATAAGATAAGCAAAAGGTCGTCACCCAAAAATTTTTGGATAAGGGAAAAGGTCGTCACGCCGAATTTACGAATCTAGGGGCGCAAATTGAAAACCTTGCCTCGAGCGCCGAATACCCAAGATACGGCTCTGTACACACTCGCTTTTGAAACCGTCTAGCTACTACGCCCCGCTGATTCTACTAAATAACCAGCCCGCTCCGCCGATCCACACCAGCCTTTTCAACCGACCCACTGAATCCAACAAATATTAGGTCAGCTCCGTCGCTTCAAACCAGCATTTTCATCCGCCCCGCTGATCCGCCCCACCCCGCCGATTCTACTAACCCCATTTTAAATCAACACAGGTCAAAAATGGCATACACACTTTCATAAACGGCGGGTGAACCACGTGCATCTGACCAATGAAAAATGAGTCTCGCGTCTTTATTTTCGTAAACCGACAGAAGGTAAGAAGAATATTTATGAACCGCGTGACGCTCTTAATGTGAATATTTATAAAGCAAAGACAACTTTATGAATATTTATTTATTCTGACTATAACTACGAATATTAACAAATTCGTCACAAATAAGTAAGCAAAGTCTGGTGGATTTATATAACGCTTTAGTAGTTAGTAGTACAACAGTAGCTTCTTATTTTTAGGCGCTTAGCCCTTCCTAAAAGTTGATTCCAACTTATTATTATTATTATTATTATTATTATTATTATTATTATTATTCAGACAATTTATATAGCGCCGTACGCATGGCGTCTACCAAAGTCAAAGGCGCTGTACATATTTAACATTCATAAGAAGTCGCAAATAGATATGTCTTCAAGTTCTTCGCGAATTGAATTATGTATGCAATAGAGCTGGGTCGATTACGATTATTTTTTCCGATTACGATTACGATTATTTTCGATTATTTTTCACGATTACGATTTCGATTACGGTTTTTTTATATAATCGCGATTTCGATTTCGATTATTTCACAGTACCTTTAGAAACTGGCTTTCCCGTCATATTTTACAGTATTCGCAATCCTCTGTGTATCGATGTTCAGTTGGTCTTCAACAGGGATATTTCTACACCCTAACACCCTCAACACCCCAATTTGAGGTCGACACTCCCTAAAATTTGGTAATGTGACAATGGTATGCATACAGAATGCATATTGATTAGCCCTGAACACCCTCCAACAGGCCCATTCAGAGGGCAAGGAGGGCCATTCGGCCCGGGCCTCCATCATTTGGGGCCTCCTTTTGTTTCCTTGTCTAGAATTCTGGGAGAGCTAGAAAGCTAAATAGCTACTACTAGAAGGGGCCTCACAATTTGGTGATGACCTTTTTGCTTGTCGACAATTTTGGGATTTTGGGAAAGCTAGGAAGGTATTCTGTGGTCCTCAAAATTGGTGATTACCTTTTTTCGCTTGTCAAAATTTAGTTGTTGGGAAGGCTAGGAGAGGCCTCAGAAATTCCAACTGGCCTGGGCCTCCTTCAGCCTCTGAAGGGGCCTGCCCCAAATGAAGAAATACACCCCACAACTTTTATCCTCGGATGACTTTTTTTGCTTGTCAGACTTTTTGTGAGTCTCTATAAGGTTTTTTGCTTGTCAGCCTTTTTCGGTAGAGACTTCCAAATTTCGACACCCCCAGACTTTCCCGACACCCCCAAATTCACAATCCTACAATTCTAGAAATAAACACACCCCAGATTTTCCCGACACCCCACCCAAATTCACAATCCTAGAAATAGCCCTGGTCTTCAATCTCCTTAAAGGATCGAGCCTGGGTGGCAAGACCGATATCGTCAGCGTATCCAAACTTCCTACTTATGGTATCCGGTAAGTCGTGTGTAGGCCTATAAGCCTACAAATTGAATAACATAGGTGCTAAAACTGAACACTGTGTTAGACCGTTTCGCTGACGTCTCCAGGAGCTGACATCTCCCAAGTGAACTAAGAACCGTCTGTCAGAGATGAGTAATTCCACAAGTTGACAGAACCAGGGTGGCAAATTGAGCGAGAGTTTGTACATTAAACCCGCATGCCACACCGCATCGAAAGCTGCTGTCAAATCCAGAAAGATGGTGCCTGTCTTTATACGCAGTTGAATCCATTTTCAATGAAAATCTGATAATCAACGGTAAATTGATCTTTCTTTGAATCGGAAATATTGTATAATATAACTTACGGGAATAATCGAAAAATAATCGCGATTTCGATTATTTTTTCGACGATTATCGATTATTTCGATTTATTCAATAATCGTCTCGATTTCGATTTCGGTTTTCCAAAAATCGCGATTTCGATTACGATTTCGATTAATCGACCCACCTCTAGTATGCAATAGGTCCTATGATGAAAGATTTTAACTTCCTAATAAGAATAATTTTCTATATCTATGCTCTTAGATTTAAGCCGTAAAAATTTGACTATATAATTAATATGTTATTCAAATAGACTGTTTTATATTAATTAAGACACTTTTGCTTTTGGAGAACTGAATATATTAACTGATTTTTATTACTTTACTACAGCATATGTTATAATGGTATCTGTACGCTTGTTGGACACTTTCAAGCAATAAAATCTGAGTCATCCTTTCCCATAATCCCTGCATTATATACTGAAGTCTTCAGGTCTAAGCTTAAATCCTTCCTTTTTCTAAAAATCATTCCCTCCATAGCTGTAACAACCTAGACTCACTGCCCTTTGGATGTTTACTATATGGCTGATCATATATCTTCCCCATAGCTAATTTAAGAAAGGCTGAGCGCCTATGAATAAGCAGCTACTGTTGTGCTGCCTGCTAAGGCGCTATAAAAATCTACGAGATTTTACTTAATTATTTACCCTTGTTCAATTGTGAGTTGGAAGCAATAAACTTTACTAAACGTTAAAAACGTCAAAAAATAGCTATAATCAATAATATATATATATATCAATTAGTAACGGTAAGGGATTGTCCATTAATTACGTCAACAAAATAGAGGAGGGTTTGAAAATTGACAGTTGTTGACAGAGGAGGGGTCAAGAGAAGTTGACGTCAACAATTTAATTTGCTTACAAACGATAAAAAATAGGAAATTTCATGGAATACTATTTATTACAACGGAAAAAAGCCTGGCAAGCAGAAAAGGTAATCGCCACATTATAACGATTGACGAGCAAATGAAAGAGGAAAAGGTCATCACCGCAAAGATAATTCTAAGCTTTTAGGCGGACCATCATTGATCTTAGCGGGGAGTCAAAAGTTTCTGACATAATTATAGGGGCCACTGAAAGTTGACAGTTGTTCAAAGGATGGGTAAAAATTGTCCCAAAATTGTTGAAGTCATTAATGGACAGTCCTAAGTAAGATTTAAGTAATAATAATAATAATAATAATAATAATAATAATAATAATAATAATAATAATAATAATAATAATAATAATAATAATAATAATGTGATTTAGTGGTTTAGGACGTTAGGAGGCTAAGTAAGCCTGTGTGAAAACCACTGTAGTAACTCTTCGCAATCAATAACCTAGTTTTCCGAGATAGCCTTTGAATCCGTTTACTGTTTCAGCTGTCACACCCACCTCGTCCAAACTGTTCCATTTGTCCACAAGCCTTGCACTAAAAATATTTTTCTTTCTGTTTTAGCATTATATGTATTTGATGTGTTTGTGTGTGTTTGTCTTCTTATAGACAAAACAGCACAAATGCGATGTGTCAATCTCAATTTATCAAGGGTTGCTTAAAATTCCGTCAATTTTAACAAAATATTCTAACTTTGTTCATAAAGATCTGCCGTACTCATTCACGGCCATCTAGCTGGCCGTGGCTTATTGCACTAAGTATCGTGCATAAGTCCAAATATGAATATTCATTAAAATAGTCGGGTCATGGGTGAAGTAAATTAACCAGAGGCGCAGTCACGCGATTCATAAATATTCATACGCCTTCTGTCGGTTTACGGAAAATAAAGACGCGATCCGCCCCGCTCTGCCGTTTCTTTCAAGCCACTTGTGGAATTGAAGAGGCCAGGTCCTGGCAGGTCGTGACCAATAGTAATATAGTATTCATGATATCTAGTCGCTATTAACTTACTGTCTTCACTATTTTCAGATGTATTTGAGAGTTTAATAAAAAATTTCAGTAGGTGAATTTTTATTGAGAATGCTATTTATTAGTTTCCAGATATTTTAGTTATTTTCGGCTCATTTCTCTATTTTATTCCAGTGATATAGTTTTTTTAAAGTCGGCGTATAAATTAAAATTTACTCCTATGTGTAATAAATATTGTTTTATGTCCTATTGTTAGATTTTAAAGTACTTTTATATGATTTGGATTTCTCTTTGAGTGAGGCAAAAGAAGCGGGTGTCATCCAAGGATTTTTTAAATGTGAGGCTTTGAGCCGCCTACTAATTGGATAATGTGATTTTAATGCTATTGTGCTACATTGATGATTGTACATTGGGTTATTTACATGCAACTCCTGTTTAAGAAACAAAATATAATGTTAACTTTCTAATATTCATATTATAATATTAAATCAAATGCAAATAAATGCTCACCTGTGGTAAATGACGCGTTACTCATCTGTCCTACAATCCATAAAATGGACATGAATTTGTATTGGCTCCACGCTTGCCCACTCAACAAAACGCACACCGAAACCATAGAAAAATAATTTAGCAAATAGTCGATTAAGAAGTCGGAATCTGACAAAGAATTAAAATAGCAACTACCAAACCAATCGTTCGATGATGGTCTAATAAAGCGGTATCTGCGAAAAATCCGATAATTACATTTCAGTTTTTGCTTTTTGCCATTTCAGTTTTTGCTTTTTAGCAATTTATTTGCTTATCAGTATCGCTGAGCATCATTACTACTAGGCAACTCACGAAACGAAATTCATGCTTCGTTAAAAATTATTGCCGGGCTGCGTATACTTAAATGCATTTCCTCGATTCCGATACGTTCTGAGAAAATTGCGAGCATTTGCGCTAATTAAAATTAAATGACTCAGTTGCGCGGCGGCGTCTAGTTCCTTCTCATCGAGCTGCATATTGCCCAGTCAGCTTGGCTTGCAGCCTGCGTGCATGTCTGGCTGGCTCAGGTTTCACGGTGACAGTAGAGGCCATTGTTACAGTTCTTGTACTGCACCCGTGCGCTGTGACTGGTGTCCCCATTTACAGTATTTTGTACTTATATATTTGCTTACATTATGCAAATTATACGATCTCAACATAAATCAATAATGATAGACATTGATGATAGACATTCAAGTAGTTGTTATAGTGGCACTTCTTGGTAGACATTTGCATATCAGTGACAAATACTTGGAAGACAGTTGCATATAACACAGGCCTTACAAATTTGAAAGATTTTCTATTAAACTATAATGAATCGTGATTCTTGTAGTTTTCGAGGCGTTGATTCCAAATATGCTATCAGATTTCTCAAATCACGTACCGTTGTTTTTTTTGTAAAATTCGATTAGTTTAATTCTATTATACAGCTATAATGTTCGACAATAAGCCGTATAATAAAAAAGTGAAAATATGGTTGCAAAATTTTATTTCTTTTAACAATGTGACAGTGATAGTTACGGCAGGTACAGTACTTCTCCCTAAGAACACAGTATTTGCATTTTCTCAATCTTTTCTCAGTAAAAGTGCACGAATGGTTCTTTTCTCTGAGTAAAATCTCGTGGATTTATATAGCGCCCTGGGTAGCAGCACAACAGTTGCTGCTTATTCTTAGGCACTCAGCCTCTCTTAAAACAGCCATAAAGAAGGTATGAGATCAGCCAGGCAATAGTCAACTTCCGAAGGTCAACACCCTGCAGAATATGTGACACTAATAATTGATGGTTTGTTTAGTGAAATTCTTGTGGAATTCTTGTCACAGCTATAGAGAAAATGATTTAAGAAAAGGAATAATTTAAGCTTAGACCTATATAATCTAATCTTAAACTTCTATAGCGCCACTTCATAATGCACAGGAGCATCAACCGATGGCACACCAAATCCAAATATTTAAAGATCCAAGTCAAATTCAGGGTATCCGGCCAGGCAAACGGGTGACAGTCTATGGTGAATAGGCCAGGTCAAAAAGATGGGTTTTTAATCTTTTTCTAAAAGCATCAATTAATTTGCAATGCGCAGATGTTGAGGCAATGACTTCCAGAGTTTGGGGACAGCCACTGAAAAGGCACGAGAACCAAGAACTGTCCGAGTATGAAAGAGGGAGAGAACTATTGCAGACGAGGATTTGGTCGAGTATTTGCTTGTTTGCATAGAAAGTTTAGAAAAAAGGTAACTAGGTTCCTTGTAATAAAGTGTTTTGAATACCTGAAGACAGATTTTAAAGTCTAACCTTTCTTTAATTGGAAGCCAATGACGGCCTTGAAGACTTAAGGAGATAACGCAGGAATTATAGGAAATGAGGACTCAGATTTTATTGTTTTAAAGTGTTCAAGGGTACGAAGAAAAGCTGGGATCTAGTTCCAAAGTTCAGATGCAGCGTATGAGAAGGCACGGTTGCAAATTTTCAGGGATGACTCATGACTGATTCAGCGGGCGTGAAAGAGTGAGACGAGATGACGAACGTGTGGGTCGAGGAGGCTGAGGGGTTATAGGGATCTAAAGCGGCTGGGCCACTAGCGTTCTTTGGATAGCGGAACGCACCCGAACAAACCGCTACGCATTGGTCGCCTGAGGCATAAGCCGGTGTATAATGACAGCCGGGCCACAGAATCGTCTTCTAATAAACTCAAACAACTTGTCACACCACCTAGCTGCGGATCAAATGTCGAAGCATCCACTTCCCTCGTTGATTTTTCACCAGCATACTTTGAGGAGGACGTCACATTCAGCTGCGTGAGTGTTGACATAGTTGCAAATCATCCCTCTCCTAGGAAACACCAACAACTAAAAAGTGAAGTGGAGATTCTGAAAGCACGACAAAAACTTTACCTGCAAAACTGCAAAACTGCACCTTTCAGAAATTCAGAGATTAAAACGGCAGTTACAATGTACAAAGAGACAGTTGGGCACTGCAACTAACAATCTTAGTAAGCTATTGACTACAGATCAGATTCAGTGTCTCATATCTGGGTCATCTCGTGGAAGAAAGTGGTCCCTATTACAGTACAAAAGTCATTACAACTTCTTTTTGCCTGTGGACCATCAGGATATGGCTATATAAGAACCAGTGGTCAGCCCATACCAGCTTTAAGAACATTACGGCAAAAAATTGAAAAGATTAAATTTGATAATGGAATATTGCATGAAATTTTTGATATGATGAAATTAAAAGTAAAAAATATGCAAGAAAAAGAGCGAGATTGCTCATTAACAATTGATGAAATGAGCATTTCTCCTTCAACTGAGTATGACATGCGAACGGGAAGAATTATGGGTGAAATGACTCTACCTGGGCATAGTGGAAGAGCAACTCATGCAATGGTGTTTATGTTGGCTGGAATAAATACTCGTTGGAAGCAAACAGTAGCATATTACTTTACCGGAAATTCTGTTTTTGGAAGCGTGTTAAAACCAATTGTATGCAACATAATAATGAAGCCTTCTCAAATTGGACTGAACATATTAAATGTTACAACAGACATGGGTTCTTGCAATCAGGCTATGTGGAGAACTTATGATATTTCTTGTGGCAGGATGCAGAGAACTGTAAACAAGGTTTCTTCTATATCTTCATATAAAATTAACAGATTGTGTTAATACTAGAACTTGACTAAGTATCAGGAAATTCAGTTGTGCGCTTTTACCACTCTTTCAACTCTTGCGCCTCTCGCGATCGAAGACTATGTATTCTATCGAAACATTGCCAAGGAGGAGCTGACATTGCGGTGCACTTTGAATATAAAATGAATGTTGGTCATTGCCAGCATGGATTTAAAATTCTGCAATAACAGTCTCAGCTAAGTTTTTGTTTTAATTTGCTGGAAGTTATTAGTGAATATTCAAGAATTATATGACTAGGATATATGAAACTGTTAGCAATCTTATTTCCCTATGTATTAAGGTCATCTTACTGCTTAATCATCCTTTTCAGCTTTATTACCGTAGATATAGCAAATTCTCATTCAACTGTAGTCTATGACCGTAGATATTCTCATTCAACTGTAGTCTATGATACTGTCAGGCTGTGACAATATGATTTTTTCATTCAAATTGGCAGATTTTGTTTTTTGAAATGTGTGTTTTGACTAGGTGGATGTTTATCAGTGCTGCAGCTACCTGTAGAACATATCAATTTGAATTTTGTATTGACTTGCCTTCTCTAAGGTGATCAGAAAGCATTAAAAGAAAATTTGTGTAAATGAAACTGTCTTCAGCTATTGCTTGAAATTTGTATTAGAGCTTTAGAGAGTGCTCACTGTTTAAAATTTTCATCTGATCTTCAGCCTTTGGTTCTTGTTTTAATTGCCTAATTAATTAAGTTAATTACCTTTGTATCAATTATTAGTGACACAAATTGCATCTACTTATTGTTGACAGTCAATTTTGCTTAAACAGAATACAGTTAGGAATGGTATTACACATTACTGTTTTTACCATGTAATAGTCATGAACAGCAATCACATGGACTGTTCAACTATTTGCTTAATGGTCATTATATAAGCACACCTGTTAAAGTATTAATTCAATTTACAGATACTTTTCTTGTGGTACGGATTAGATATTTCCTGGTAAATTTGTGATTGACGAGTACCGGGTATGATTGCATAACATTGAAATTATGATGGGCCTGCTGCATATTTGTTTTTGATGCACCTTTCATTTTAGACAGCTGCACCTTATAATTATTGATCTTGGCTTAATGAAATTGAATAACCTTTGTAATCAGTGTGCTAATATTAGTTACTCAATTCCTTGTGTGAGCAATATCATTACCACTTGAACAGTGGCATAGCGAGGGTATCTGGTGATGTTGCTGCCCCCGAGCATCTGCAAAAGTGTGCCTCCGTTATAAAGGCCTGACGAGCAAAAATAATGTCCTCTGTGAGTTAAGGCACATGAACCTAATCCATCCTTCCTTAAATTCTCCATATCCAAGCCACAGGAAGGGGCTGTCCATTAATTATGTCAACAATTTTTGACCTTGTCAACAACTGTCAACTTTCAGTTACCCCTCCTATAATTACATCAACAAGTTTTGAACCCCCTCCCAAAGATCAATGACAGGTCCCAATAACAAGGTCATTATTTTTTGCGGTAATGACCCATTTTTCCCTGTTTTGCTCATCGAGTGTCAAAATGTGGTGGTGATGATGACCTTTTTTGCCATGCTTTTTTCCATTGTAATAAGTAGTATTCCATGAAAGTTCCTAGTTTTTTATTATTTGTAGAAGTGCAATTGTTAACGTCAACTTCTCTTGACCTCCCCCCCCCCTGTCGACAACTGTCAAACTTTATCAAACCCCTTCCCCTAAATTGTTGACGTAATTAATGGACAGCCCCTAAAGGGATATGATAAAAATGTTGGGGTGATCAAATTGCTACACCACTGCACTTGAAGCATCAACTGATAATGGAGATCTGTTTATAAATGCCGTTGGTATATAATTTGTGTGGTGTCAATTATTTTGCAAGATTGGGATTACTTGCATTATTTACTGTTCAGTTTGCAATACCTTATGGCTGACTTCATCCTAGGTGTGTGTGAAGTTTAACTGAACATTGAATTGTTATTGCTAGTAATATTTAAAAATTACAGCTACAGATTGGGACATAATATGTCCTATTATGTGTTGTAGGCCTGTTTTGTGGTCACATTGCAAACTGTTGCTTTGATATGAAAAACAATGTAAAAATGGGATTAAATGTTGCACTGTATATAATTTGCTCTTAACAGCTTTGGTGTTTTGTCCAGAAGGCAGGATTTTGTATTTAATAAAATTTGCATTTGGAGGTTTGTTCTTTCATTTCACTTACAGTTCATTTTGTCAATGACGTTTCAGTTTTAAGTTTAATTTGGCAGGCAGAGGGCTGGCCTACTCCCCTAGCCCCGGATAGAAATTAGTGGGCTGGCTTACTTACTTACTGGCTTACCCCGGCTTTCGGATAGAAATTAGTGGGTGGGAAAATTAGGACCTCGCTGAATCATGAAAAGTCAACTCAGCTTCCGTATCGCTATTCCTACACAGGGTTCGAATCAAATCAAGGAGCGATCACCGATTGTTGTCAAGAACATTGCTAAAATGGCGCTATAGAAGTTCGATGACGAGGGTATCGACGACGATGCACACATTCAGGGTTGGCAACAAAACTGCGGTCTTTGTAAACAAGTCATGGCAAAATATTTATGGTGCACAGTCTCTAACAATGATTCCTAGAACCGGACGAGTCTTTTCAGGCATTTCTTTTCGTATATCTTGAAACTCGGACTTTCTCTTCATTGAAAAGAAAGTCCGATTGTCAAGATCTACGGTTTATTTGTGAAAAAAACTATTGCGGATTGGAATCTTATAGTAGTTCTGTTCTTTCGTCGTTTCTGAACTAGATAAGAGACTCGGTATTTGAGTTTTGCCAATTGTAATTTGCGTTTTTAAAGAAATTTTGCATGCAAAAACACGTGCAGATATTGCAGCGGAGGACTGGTAATGGCGTCCATGACGTATAAGCATAGAATGACGTTTAACCACGGAGCCAATGAGAGATCGCCTAACTTTCCCTATGTACAACTTTGCTCCTCTTAAGATACTGTCTTCACTTTGATCTTCTCTCCCTAGATGGTGATATGTCCTTTAGTTCTTTCACAAGTTCTTGCTTGCGCTTCGTAAAGTTCACTGCAGTATTCCGTCCACCTCTGTGTGACTTCTCTTTTATCCATTAGGTCTTTGTTACTTCTTGTTCTTGATGGCCATTTGTTTCGGATTCCACTTTTCTGTTAATGTTCCGATGTTCCGTATTAACTTGTATGCTTCTCTTGTCTTGTATTCATCATGGAATTTTTCAATATTTTCACAGTTCTCTTCCAACCACTTTGCCTTATCTTCAATTGTAGCATTTTTTGACTTCATTACATTTTGATTTGTACTCTTTCGCTGCCTGGTCTGACAGGTCTTGTATAATTTTTAAGAGCTCTTGTACCAGTTGTAGAGTATTGTCTGATATCCACTTCTTGTTGATTTTCTCTTTCTCTGGGACTGTCTCCTTTGTGAATGGCTACAGCAATTCCTTCAAGTCGCTTGTCAATATCTTGCTCATTGGCCATGTTCCACGATGCATTCTTGATGTTGTCTTCTAGACTTTCCCTGTATGCTTTTCCGACATATGCTTCCCATAACTTTGCTATGTCTCTAATTTTCTTGAACTGTGTCTTTATTGGTCGTTTCAATTTCATTTTGATATTTGCTATCACTAACCTGTGGTCAGAATCGATGTCTGCACCATGATATGATCTGCACTGTTGTATTGATGTGGACCATCGTTTTGAAATTAATATCATGTCTATCATATTTTTAGTCCTTCCATCACAGGACCTCCAGGTCCATTTTCTGCAGTCTTTCTGTTGGAATCTTGTGTTACAAATGGTTCATGTCCCAAAGCAAATTCCATTAATTTCTCTCCTCTTTCGTTTCTGTCTCCATATCCATACTTTCCCATCACTCTGTCCCAACCAGATCTATATCACTGCCTATCTTAGCATTTCAGTCACCTGTAACAATCAGCACATCCCTTTTTGGTGTAGCGTCCATTGTGTTGATAAGATCTTTGTAGAAGCGGTCAATTTCTTCCTCTGTGATTTCCGCAGTTGGGCCATAGGCTTGAACAACTGAAATGTTGAATGGATTTTCTTCAAATCGTGCCACCATCATTCTAGAATTTACTGGCTTGTAACCCAGCAAGGCTGAACTGGCCCTTTTGCTAAGTAGAAATGCAACTCCTGCCTCATGTTTCTTTTCATTTCCAGACCATACAACTTCGCCGCATCCCATCTCTCCAGAACATAGCAGCGGGGGCAGTGATGCAGATTGAATGTTTTTCGAATCTTAATATTTTTGAATTAGTTTTTTTTTAATAATTCGAAACTGTCTGCGAAAAATATTTTATCTTTCTATAATTTTTAAATTATTTTGTTCTGGCTTAAGTCGGTATATTTTTCCTTATTCTATTTTTTTTATTTGTTTTTATAACTTGACTAGTTATGTTTGATCTGCTATTATCGTCCGCTTATTGCCGTTATAGTCATTGATTTATTATTTATGGCAGGCTTTCTTTTTTTCTTTTCTTTTCTTTCCTTAAATTATAATTAATTATTGTTTCCAAACTAATATCAGTTGGCACTATTCAGCTCCTGCTGAGCTTGTGATTTGCTGCATACGCTGAATAAAAACTTTGCTTTCTTTACATCTTGATTAGTTCTTGCCTGCTTTTGACATGATGAGATCAATACCATTATTATTTGCATTATTCCTGTTTCTTGCGAACTGTCGCCTAAATTGGAATCATTCTACATATGTTTTTGATTATGGATATGTCAGAGTTTTGAATTCTGGTTGTTGTCTATTCAAAAACCTTGCTTCCTTCAATCTATTTAACTGCATTCCATCTTCATATTTGGCTATTTCTGCTAGGTCATTATTATTAAACAGATGTGATATATCTCTTGATAAGCATAAACGCTCCAAATCCATAAGAAGATTTGCTAGTAAATCAAATCTTGCTGCTTTATTGCTTCTTCTCTTAGTCCTTTCTGGGGGTGTTGAATTAAATCCTGGTCCTGCTTCTTCAAAACTCGGCCATCTAAGATCATCTTTACCAAAATATCTTAAATACCTCCACCTTAATATTTGCTCACTGAGAAACAAATCATCCTCACTTCATAATTTTCTATGCCAAAATCACATTGATATTGTTTCATTAAATGAGACTTGGTTACAGCCATCAGATACTTGTTCTTTTTTGCAGACATTATACCACCTGGCTTCCAAATGATAAATGAACCTCGCCAAACTGGATTTGGTGGAGGAGTTGCATTTCTTTTTAAATCTGATTTGAAATTAATTAAGAAGCCCTTACCTATCCCTTGTCCAAAAAGCTTTGAAGCTGTAATGGCTGTACTTGAATCGGGTAACAAACGTATAACATTTATAAATATATATCGACCTCCTTCACTGTCTCATTCTGAATTTTTTTGTGAATTTCAGTCCCTATTGAAAATTATAATATCTTCATCCTCTGAATTAATTATATCTGGAGATTTTAATTTTCATATGGATGTGAAGAATAATCTTTCATCTAATTTTGATGATATTTTCACTTCCTTTGACCTTCATCAGCATGTTTCCTTTCCTACCCATGATAAAAGACACCTCTGGACCTCTTGATCACCAGGTCAAATTCAACAATTTTATCCAAAATCTCTCCCTGTGAAACTTATTTATCTGATCACATTGGTTTGTCTGCTAAGATTACTTTTCCTCATAAATATCCACCTTTATATAAAATTGTAAAATTTCGACCATGGTCTAAACTTGATTTAATAGCTTTTAAGACTGCTATTTCTACCTCTTAATTATTGACTAATCCTGCAGAGACTGCTTCTGAATTTGCAACCCAATTTACCTCAGTTCTTCTTAATATTCTTGATACACTTATTCCTTTTAAAACTAAAAAGGTTGTAACCCGACCACCTCAACCTTGGTTCAATTGGCGTTTCCTCCATAGTCCGTCTCACTCTCTCCCTCTGACTGATCTCTGGAATGACCTGGATCTTTTGCGGATTGATTTTGAAGTACCATCGATTGATACCTTGGGTATTAGAACTGGTGCTATAGAAGTCCATAATTATTATTTATTATTATTATTCTGACATTGCTGAAGCTAGGCGATGTCGAAGCCAATTGGAACGACGATTATTATTATTATTATCCACGACAATTTATATAGCGCAGTAGCATAACTGGAGCTAAAGTCAAGAGCGCTTTACAAAGGAGTCACTTATAAGAGATGTTAAATAAGTGTGTCTTTAGGAGCTTCTCAAAACAGCCGACGGACTTCCCATTAATAACATCGCTTGGCAACAAGTTCCACAGGGCTGGGTTTCCCCGCGTGACTGATCTGTCAACGAACACGGCAGTCTTTGACGATGGAAGTCTTCTCGCCTACCGAGTGACAGGCAGAAATTTAGGGACCAATGCAAAATTGTCCGTAAATTAATTTCTTTAACTAAATCCAACTATTTAACTAATCTTGTCACGCAAAATTCCTCAAATCCTCGTCTACTCTGGAAATCTCTAAATAGCATTCTTCATAGGGAAAAGTCAAGTGTCACACCTGGTTCCTTCTCTTTATCATCACTCCCAGATGTCTTCTGCCAATTTTTCTCCAATAAAATATCTTCCATTCGCCTAAAATTTCAGATCATTTCTTCAACTGGTTTCTCTTTTCCGAAATCCCCACCAACTCCTCTTAATTCCTTTAAACCTACCACCCTTAATGAAGTTCGGCAGATAATCTTGACATCACCAATTAGTCAATGTACCCTTGATGTCCTACCAACTCAAATCCTCAGAGATTGTTTTGATGTTTTAGGTCCAATAATAACAAACTTCATAAATCTCTCAATGCTTGAAGGGTGTTTCCCCTCTGCATGCGCTCATGCAGTTGTTCACCCACTACTTAAAAAGCCATCTCTCTCTCCTGACGACTTGTCTAACTATAGGCCTATATCTAATCTTAATTTCTTATCGAAAATTCTTGAAAGGATTGTTGCTAAGAAAATGCATGCTCGTTTGTGTTCTAGTCCACATTACCGCCCTTTCCAGTCTGCTTACCGAAAATATCACTCTACCGAAACGGCTCTGTTGGCAGTCCATGATTATATTGTTCGGGCTATTGATGCTGGAAAAGTTACTGCTCTTTTACTTCTTGACCTATCTGCCGCCTTTGATACTGTTGATCATTCTATTCTTCTTCATCGTCTTGAACATTGGTTTGGAATCTCTGACATTGCTTTACATTGGTTTTCTTCATATTTACATCCCCGCACTCAATCAGTGATAATAAATGAGAATCTCTCAACTCCCACTGATCTGTCTTGTGGTGTCCCTCAAGGCTCGGTTCTTGGTCCTCTGTTATTTACTCTCTATACAACCCCCTTGGGTTCAATTCTTGATGAACATCAAGTGGCATATCATCTTTATGCTGATGATACTCAAATTCTCATCTCTTTTGATCAATCTTCTTCAAACTCATATCTTAAAACTCTATCCACTGTCTTTACTAATATTCAGTCATGGATGGATTCAAATAAGCTTCTTTTGAATTCATCAAAAACTGAGTTCTTGCTATTAGGTACTCCAGCTCAATTGACTAAATTTGAATCTCTGAAATCCGTAGTATTAGGAGATTCCACTGTTGTCCCTAAAAGTACTTCTGCTCGCAACCTTGGTGTGATATTTGACTCTTCTCTCTCTCTTTTACTAGTCACATAAATTCAGTCTGCAAAATTTCTCATTATCACATTCGGGACATCTATCGCATCAGACATCTCCTCCCTAAGCCCGTTCTTATTCAGTTAGCCAATGCATTGGTATCTAGTCGCCTCGATTATTGCAATTCTCTGCTTTTCGGCATCACAAATTCAAATATGCAGAAACTCCAGAGAGTACAAAATTCCTTAGTTAGAGTAATATCCGAAACTCCAAGATTTGAACATATTACTCCAGCTAGACAGTCCCTACATTGGCTTCCTATCAAATACCGAATTAATTATAAAATTTGTCTTTTGGTATTTAAAACCATATTATATAATGAACCTTTCAACCCTATTACCTTAAGATGCGACTAATCCCTCGACCTACTATTCAGTCAACTAGGTATTCGGCAGGACTTTCATTTGTTGTTCCTTATTCTCGCACTGTCATTGGCACTAGTTGTTTCTCAGCGTGTGGCCCTAAGCTTTGGAATTCATTACCAATATCACTTCGCAAAACTAAAAAATTATCATCTTTTAGATCTGGTCTTAAAACTTACCTGTTTGACTTGGCTTATCCCCCTTAGATTGCTCCCCCGCTGTTCTGACTGATCTTCCGGATTGACCTGGCTCTAATTCTATTTGGATTTGGTGCGCCATCGGCTGATGCCCTGGGCATTATGATAGTGGCGCCATAGAAGTTTATTGATTGATTGATTTATTGATTTTGTCCATCGCATCTCTGCTAATCCAAAAATGTTACATCTGTATATTTGAATTTTATATTATTGAATTCTTTAGCAATTCCAGCTTTCCAGTTGCCCACAGGGTTCGAACATTTAAGGTGCCAACGGAAAGTTCCTCTGATGCTGGTTTTAGTTTTTGTCTTTGTCTTTCGGTAGCCAACTTTTCGACCCAACCCCGATTACTCGATTGGGGACGCGGACCTTGTTTTACCGGGCGACGCCCGAGCCGGGAAGAGTTCACTGTGTTCGTTGTCATCAGATTTCATTCGTGTTTTTCTTTTACTGTCAACGCATCGACACTCATCTGACAAACTCTCCTCTTTTACCCGGGCTTGAGACCGGCAACCGAATATGCTGGCTTGCGTATTCAGTTGGCCGAGATGATCCACGTCCCATCGGGATGAGACAGCGCAGTAGCGGCAGGTTTATGATCATGTAGCTGAGTAAAAAGACGTATCAAGAAGTAAAAACTCAGTTTTTGAAGGGTTTAATGCAAGCTTATTACTAAACATCAAAGGCTGAACATTTTTCAGACAAACGGATACGTTTTCTAGTGACCCAGAAGAGGTTTTATCATCAAAGGCAATGAATATCTGTGTATCGTCAGGGTAGAGATGTCACTTCCTTTTGCCAATGCCCTTGTCAGCAAAGAATTGTTAAAGAAGCGATCCAAGGGGCATTGTATATAAGGTGAAAAGGAGAGGGCCTAAACAGATCCCTGGGGAACACCAACACCGAATTTAGCTGAGTATGACTAAGCACCATTACCATTACAATAAACAGATTGACTGCGATGTTGAAGTGGGATGTGAACCACTCTAATGCAGTACCTGATATGCCAAACCAATGTTCGAATCTATGGAGAAGGATTGCATGATCTATGGTGTCAAAAGCCGCAGACAAGTCTAGTAAAATAAGTGCGGTCACCTTGCCGTTATCCATAGCAGACAAAATATAATCATGAACAGCCAGAAGAGCAGTTTAAGTTTAATTAAATTTCCGATATGCAGATTGTTTAGGCAATAAAAGATTATGCCATGAAAGATGTACATTTATTCGACTAAGCACAATGCGTTCAGCAAGTTTAGATATAAAATTAAAATTTGAGATATAGCTAGAAAAATCATTTGGGTCGTTGGGTCGTTGGGTGGACGAGTGCGCTAGCATAGGTTGATGGAAAGGTACCAAACGGGTAATTACTGGCCCAAGCACATAAAAAACTACTTATAGGGATATGAGTAATAAATAGACAGAGCTGTAAATAAATAGACAGAGCTGTAATCAGTGGTGGAATCGACTGCGTAAATGCATCCGAGCGAAAGGAGGACACTTTTAATATCTCATTTGGACGCCTTTTTGCACGAATTGACGTCAACGAAAAGGCAGCTAGGATATTTGGGTTACGTCATTTAGAACTTAATTTCTTGCATCAAATGTAGATGCATTTTGCATCAAATTCACACGAAACTGCTCAGTTTTGCCAGTAATAGGTGCCTGTTTTAGCATGTAAATGTTGTCATTTCATGCCGGTATACACCTGTTATAACAAAAAGTTTAGGGGATCAGTTATTTCTGGACACAGCGTATATTATTTTAACTGCCCAGTTCATTTCATATATGAACTAATCTATCCCGTCATCGTTTACATTGTGATGGATCACCTTACGCAGCAGAGAGGAAGTGACATAAATGCTCAAAACGGCTCATTTATAATGATAGATTAGCATTAACTGGTAAAGCTGATATCTATAATATTAAGATCCTTGCTCTGTACGTCTGTTACCTTCGAGCGTTCTGATTGTTTGGCTGTGTGAGCGTTCTGATTGGTTGGCTGTGTGAGCGTTCTGATTGGTTACCTTCAAGCGTTCTGATTGGTTGGCTGGGTGAGCGTTCTGATTGGTCGTTCTAGAATATTCGTTGCCTCGAGCGAAGCGAAGCTCGCCTCATTCGAGCGAAGCGACCAGAAGAGACGCGAAGCGCAGCGAGCGAAGCTCGCCTCATGCGAGCGAAGCTCGCGCGAGCGAAGCGAGCCTTCAAGTTCTAGTAAAATATTTAAATTTATTAATAAAAACTCAACGAAAGAACAAACATTACTCAAACTGCTGCCACACGGATAATAACAATGCAATTATATTCAATGACAATGACAAGTGCCGGGTGACACAAAAAAATAATACATTAATATAGTTATAATCAATGCGCAAAACCATTGTCAGTGTGCATTGGGAAACAATTTAATATCGAGTGTTCGTTAAATTATTCTACAAAGAGCGACACAGTCGTAGATCAACATCGCATGCTAACTTCATGTGGGCCGCTACTTTCTTCCAACTTGGCATACAAAGGACTCTTTGCAACGTGGTGAAGAGGTGGTGTAGTATAAATTTATTTCCTGGTCAAATTTTGATTGGTCGGCAGATAGATTAGAACCGCACTCCAATAGTAACGACAACTATAATTTTATTTCCTCATTGGGAATTCTTTGCAGGCAGCCAATGACAATGCTTGAATCAATTATATGGGTGGAGCCGTGAGGCATAGCACGTGTGACGTCGCAGGTTTGCACAATGGCAAATCATACGAAAATCTCATGCATATTCACAAGTTTATAAATATTCATTACCTATAACCACGGTGATTGGCTGCCGTTGAGAGTCAATCACAATCATCCTACCCAACATTTGTTTTTCGAAATTGGTCAATCGCGATTTTGACAAAGTAGTTTAAAGTTTGCATTTGACAAAGTAGCTTCAGGTTTACATTTAATGACATAGAAATTGCAATAATCACTTGCTGTTAAATGTTGTATGACGCTCACTGCTATATTGTTCTGCACTGATTTCTTGTTACTCATCATTGCATTCATTGGTTTGTCAACTAACTTCTATGGCGCCACTATCATATCAGTGGCTTTCACACAGGCTTGCTTAGCCTCAGAAACCACTTAAAATCACATTATTATTATTTTTTTATTATCATCATCATCATCATCATCATCTTCATAATGCCCAGGGCTTAAGCCGACGGCGCACCAAATCGTCGGTATAAAGGAGAAAGCAGAGAGCCGATCTCTGCTTTGTAGAGGGTTAAAAGGGGTGGGCCGAGAACAGAGCCCCGGGAACACCTAGTCAGAGAGGAAGCCGTGCACAGGCAATGAGTGCGGTGTTGGATGCAGGACAAGCCATTTTAGCACGATACACCGAGACGATGCAAGAGCATGGTGTAGTCGACGGTGTTTATAAAGCAGCCGAGAGATCGAGAAGTACAGTATCATGGCGGTTACCTTACCTCTGTCCCATCTGTGCGGCAAGTAGAGCAGTTTCAGTTGAGTGATACTTGCAGAAGACAGAAGAGAGAGAGAGAGAGAGAGAGAGAGAGAGAGAGAGAGAGAGAGAGAGAGAGAGAGAAAGAGAGAGAGAAAGAGAGATGGAGGATAAGTGTTCGTTCATTCGTCGGCGACTGTGCGTTCGAGAAACTTGGATATAAAGCTCAGGTTTGATACGATCTGGTTTTTTCAAAATGTTCACTGGCAACACTGTTAACCTGTAGTTGCTTAGGTTATCGGCGTCAAGAGAGGACGAACCACTGCATCAGAATAGAAGACGGGACAGATCAGATTTATGACTGGCTGACCAAGTAAATCAAAGCAATCCTTGAGAAGAAGAGTCGGAATTGCAATAAGAAGAAGCTGCTTATCAGGATAGAATGAGACAACGGACTGAATTTTTTTAAGGGTTGCCCTTTTTAAAGGCGTCAAGAGAGGGTGCAATTGATAAGGAATTGACAGGACATTTGAAAGTGATTCAGAGAATTTATGTCTGATTTTCGCTATTTTGTCGACAAAGAAGTAGAGAAATATAGAGGCAAGAGAAGTATCTGAAACAGATGGCAAATTTTCTGACGCGTTCCAATTAAATATTTGGTTTAAACATTTCCAGAGCAATTCAGGATTGGTGGCGTTTCCTGCAATGTCTAGGCCTATAGAAACACATAATTTATTAATTTATCAAACTGTCCTTTAAGTATTTAAATAGCTATCGGTCCTCCTTCACAATATGTGTTAATAACCCTCTATGTAGACTAATAATAAATTCCTAAAAGAAAAGGGCGTAAGTTATCGGAAGTAAATTTAAATTTTTAACTAGTTTACACTAAGCTTAAGTCTTATTCTTTCGATGTTGACCTTCCTCCGAGTTTCAACGTTTAAATTCCCATATATAGCTACTATGTATCAAGTATAAATTGAGTCATTTGTCATTTGTGTTTATTTGTTTAGTGATCCATTGAGCTAAAACCCTTTACGCATATTTCGATAATCATGACTTTAATTTAAACTTATTGAATTTAATATAGACCTACATAAGAAATGAAATAACAAACTAATTGAATGAAACCCGATTAAAACCAAAGTAGCCTCTGCGGGTTGCAAAGCAATCAAATTTCCAAATACATACATTCCTGCGAACATCGTAAATTTTTTTAATTACTAAAGGACATGCAAATACCATAAACGTTGTGAAAATGACTAAATGACAGATCTATGAGCCATACATTCCTGCGAACATCGTAAATTTTTTTAATTAATAAAGGACATGCAAATACCATAAACGTTGTGAAAATGACTAAATGACAGATCTATGAGCCTAATGTCCGTATTAGAGAACGAAAGAGTTTATCAGAACTTTATACCTTTATTTCACAAAGCATTGTCTGAAAGATGGAAATTCCTAACCAGTCTCATGTCACCTGTCAATACCATGAAATACATTGAAGTAAGCAATGCCAAGATGTTAACAGCCACGCAATGTTTACAGCAGTCGCGCCTAGATGTTCTCCTCTTTAAAGCTGAACTCTTTAAAGCTGAACGCAGTGCGATAACTTTATCGTTCAGACTCCTATTGCCGTTATGTTATCTCCTTCTTACGATCACGATTTGAAGAGTTGCATGCAATTTTTTAAAATGTAGTTATCACCACCCGCAAGGTAATAACGCCCGTAGCATTTCCCTAATTCTTTCTTCACTGACATTCAACACGAATATGTCCATTAGAAGTACCATTATAAAGAAATAAAAAAACGAATATCACACTACTTATATATTTTTTAAATTTTAATTTCGATATATACGTTGAAGACAATAGTCGTCGTGTGGATCGTTAACAATAGTCCAAAGTGTCTGCATTTCGTCCTCTGCAATTCGATGACGCACAATGTGAGATCTTAGCGCGCATTTATCAATTAAATTCTTAAAACCATCAAACTTTCCATTGAAGATGTGCTGGATATTTACTGCGCTTGCCAAAAGTCCTGTGACATAGACGTCTTCTAACCAGAATACTGGGGTCCTCAAACTGGCACCATATAAGTCCTTAATGGCATCGCTGGAAATTACGTAGGCCATCCCCGAAACATAAGTAGGATATACTGTACGGTTAAAAGTTGAGTTCGGAGTAAACCACTTGGATGTCGGTTCTCGAACAGGTTTCGCCAGAGCAATTACATTACCCATTATGAAGCGACGATGAGCTGTCTTTTCGAGGTCCCGTATCAGCAATGGAGTGTTGAGGAAAGTGTCGTCGTCAGCCTTAACTAAAAACTGAAGGGACGGACAATGTGTAATCACCCAACGTAGCATTGCGACGGACTTTAGACTAAGATTTCCGTAAGAGTCGACAAAATTCGCCATGATTATGTCACTGTATTTATCCTCCTCTGCGAACGCGCAATCTTCAGTACGTTCATTTTTACTTCGACCAATTAAGAAAAGAATCTTTGCAAAGCGTTCCCCACCCCATGTTTGTCTAATGGCTCCTCGAAGATTCCAATTGTTGATAGATGACGCCACAATAATTACAACTAATGGGTTTTCACTGCATGCGTCTGATCGGTCGATGATAAAATAAGATTCAGAGTCTATAAAAGCTTTCTTGTATGATTGCTCACATCTTGAGACATCAATGGAAGAATTTGTATTAGATTTCATATCTTTCTCACGTATTTCTGGCAGTAAAGAACTGCGAAAATTTTCTACTGATCCATCGAATCTTTCTTGAATTCTAAATACTGTATAAGTATCATGAAATGAAGAATTCAGACTTGTTTTGAATCTGCTTGATGCTGCAGTGTCTAGCCGTTTTGAGACAAACCATCGGCTGTTCACAATGGACCACACCATGAAGGTAACTTGCAGAAGAATAAGAACTAGTAGAACAAAAACTGTAACATAAAATTTCGCTGTCATTTTCAGCAAATCCTGTAAACATAAAGCATACACATTAATATAAAGATTGGACTCGTAAATTGTTGTTTTGCCGCTGTCGTCAATTAAAATAAACTGATATGTTGGAATTGATAAAACACATATTAAAGCCTGAATTTACGATGCCACAAAGAATTGAAGGGAATCACGAAAATTGCAAATGCCGGTATAGTATATTATAATGACTCCCATATAATAATAACCCCCTCATTATTATATATATAATAATGACCCCATCATTATTATATATATAATAATAACTCTATATTGTAATAACTCCCTTAGTTTTTCAGAAGCCAGCTGAGATACCATGGTCTAGAACACCAAAAGCTTTTTTATATCGAGGATTGTTCCAATAGTGTGTTTGTGGGATTCAGAATTTGTTGTTTTGGTATCAATTAAATTCGTTATTGGCATTTAAGTGGAGAAATAGGGCTGAAACCATATTGAAATATGATAGCATATTAAATGCATCTAAGTAGTTTAACATTCTGGTAAGCATTGCCCTTTCAGGAATTTTAGGGAAACTGTGAGATTGGAAATGGGTTTCATTTAATTTCATTTAATTTCATATAACCATTTTAGAGATATTTTTATAAATTGGGGTTATTTTGTTCAATTTTTAGGCCTACTTCTTCTGGGGAGTTATTATAATATAGAGAGAGTTATTATTATATATATTAATGAGGGGGGAGTCTTTATTATATATATAATAATGAGGTGGGGAGTTATTATTATATGGGAGTCATTATAATATGCTACACCGGTTGCTCAGTAAACACAAACGCAAACGGTTGATATTTTTGTACGCGTGATCAAATTTTTTTATTATCATGAAATCCGCCACAAGAAATAAACCAGCAGCGACAGAGTCCTCGTCAAAGCTCTGTTCGCGGATCGTCGCCTTCATTGGTTTCACAAAAGCTTTTCCTGTGACCTGACGGGTTCACAATGACAGAAATTGGAGTTTTCGCCACACCTAGTTCTGCGACGATTCGTGATTCGTCGCGTGCGTGTTTTACTGTTTGCTTATTCATGCATTTTTGCCGCTGCACTCAGCCAGCTGGGAGATTTATTTGCGCCAGTAAGACACAGAGAGGCACTGAGGCTGAAGGAAGAACGCTCAGCTCAGCCGGAACCCAGGGAGGGGCAAGAGAGGAAGATGAGGAGTATAAAAGGACACTACAGAGGAAAGAACGGCCCCCTTTTTACTTTCCGATTTTCGGTTTCCGGGTCGGATTGGGAGTCTTGGGTTAGCTGGACGCGCCCTTGACGTGGAAGGATATTCGGCTTGGGTTCCCTCGTCTCAACTCTGGAGTATGCATTTCTCTTTCCCGGCATAGGGAGAAGAAATGTGGAAAAGAACCAGTCAGGCAGAAAGGAAGACTGTACAGCCGCTACGCAGCCGTGGAAATCCATCCCTTTAGAGCAGCGGTTTTCAACCTGTGGGTCGCGACGCCCACGGGGGTCGAATGACGATTTGCCAGGGGTCGCCCGAGACCATCAGAAATATGCGGTTGTCTCTTTTCTTGTTATTGTACAAAATTTCGTCAGTGGTAGTTACGACGTACTAGTTGTTTTACTATAATTGTCATTCGAGGATAGACTTGGAGACAATTAAATAATAACGATTTAGAACATTTTTATTGTCGTATAATTATTATTTTTAGCAGCTGACACTGTGAACGAAACTAGTTTTACCGTTTGGGGGTCGCCACATAATGGGGAATTGAATTAAAAGGGTCGCGGCACTATAAAGGTTGAGAACCGCTGCTTTAGAGAATATAGGGAGGTAATTATTTTAACCTTGTATTCGGAATTTATTATTTCTCTTTTCCTTAACTTGTTATATAATGTTTCTGATGCTATTGAGACGCAGCTTTTATGCTGGCGTTGGATTTATGTAGCAGGGCCTTGTTGATAGTTAAGAAGCAGAACGCATTAGAAGCCGGAGTCTAGCTTTAAAGAATATTCTGTTATGTGTTGATGCATTGTGTACTACGCGCTGTTCTTTATTTCTCGTCATGCTGCATTGATTGCGAGTGGATATTTTGGTGCCCCTCATTGGCATTTTTATTGGACATTGAATTAATTATATTCTATTTGCTTGTTGTGTAACTGTAATAATAAGGCGCAGACCTCACCTGGAATTTGTTTTGATGTCTGAAGTCTGAAAATACTGTATCATACACATTTTATCATCACTTCGTGTTCTTCATTATTCGCGTTTCGTTCACACTTCACTCACACACGCATCAGTACCAGGCAGTCCAAGCCCCCGGATCTAAACAATTACGATATATTGTATTTTCTACACTTGTCACAAAAGTTCTTAACAAGTTTTGTCAGCAACATAACATTATAAGCAAACTATCTACAACATGTACACATATGTACTACACATTACAAAGTATACAAAATGTCATATTTTTTGAGAGGCTCATGTGTGAAATTTCGCAAAGCAATTACGACATCCATATATTTGACAGATGTCATAAAAGTTGACAGACTGTTGACAAATTGACAAGTTGACAAATTTATTATACTGTCAAGCAGATTTTTGGTTTTGCTATCATCAGTTTCGGAAATATCCCTGTCATCAAACTTACCATTTTCAATCGCTTCTGCCTCTAGGTAGGGAAGGTATTTCAAATTTAAATGCCAGTAGAACCGCAAATCTAGCCAACAAATCGATATAATGTTGCAGTCAAACGCACGAAACAAGCCGTTTATTCGCACCATGGAGGTATTATCCCAGGAGACGGCATTACGTCATTTCTAGCCCAGGCCGCGTGAAGCCAGTCGCGCGTAGGTCGCTCCATGGTTAGCGGCCATCGTGGTTCACTCGGAAGAATACAGGAGTAGTGTTAAGTCTGAGTTATATTATTCCTTTAAATTATCCGTGGAAATTCATTTAGAGTAATGCCAGCCTGTTCAGCCTATGGCCCTATGGCTGTATGCAGCGGGATCGCACCGTAGGTGTTACATTTAACCGATAAGAGTCCATGCTGGTACATGCCAAATCCTATCCCCATGGCTTACCCGATGTTTTGAGTTAACAAGTCTGGAAATTTCCCAGCTAGTCGGCTTAAGCCAAATGATGTAATGCCGTCTCCTGTCGGTGTTGTCAAAGCTGCTTGAACGACTAGTAGCGAAACAGCTGATTGAATATCTGTCATCATCAGGGCTACTGCCAACATTGCAATCTGCATACCGTCAACATCACTCCACGGAGAATTAACTAACGGCTCCTCAAGGTATTATCGGACATTCTGCTTGCTGTCAACACAGGTAATCTCGTTCTGCTGACGATGCTCGACCTGTCAGCTGCATTTGACACTGTTGATCACACAACGCTGCTGCGACGCATGCAGACGACCTATGGGATTGATGACACTGTTTTGTGCTGGTTTTCATCGTACCTCAAGGACCGCACTCAATATGTACGATGCAGCGTCTCCAAGTCTTCATCAACGCTAACTGTATGTGGAGTTCCACAAGGATCGGTCCTCGGGCCGATCCTTTTTCTGTTATATAATGCCAAATTGCAGGGGCTGATCCAGAGACGCCAACTTCAACCACACTTGTATGCTGATGTTACGCAAATCTATGGCACCTGTAAGCCGTCAGAGTCTGCCCAGCTACAAAGCAAAATATCTGAATGTGTTGACATGGATGCAATCCAACAGGCTAAAACTCAACTCAGCAAAGACTGAGGCGTTGTGGTGCTCGTCTGCCCGGCGCCAGCACTAGATTCCTGTGACTGGAATACGCGTTGGCAGGGAGGTCGTCACGCCGTCCACTTTTGTCCGCGACCTAGGCATCTACATTGACGCCGATGCGGTCGCACGTCACGAGAATTGTGTCGAGTTGCTTCGCAGTCCTAAGGCAACTACGCAGCATACGTATGTCCGTCACACCATCGGTGATGCAATCACTCGTTGTTGCATTGGTGCTCAGTCGTCTAGACTACGGCAACTCGACGCTTGCTGGCGTCTCTGGTTACCTGATTGCAAAACTGCAGTCAGTCCTAAACTGTTTGATTTTTGCAGCTCGGAGATACGATCACGTGACGCCTCTTCTACGCGAGCTACACTGGCTTCGTTTTCCGGAGATGATAGATTTCAAACTCGCTACGTTGGTATTTAAATGTCTCAATGGATTGGCGCCGTCATACCTGGCAAACGCTTTCGGCCGCGTGTCTGATGTCAAAACTCGATGCCACCTGCGCTCGGCGTCTACGACTGACGTTCTCGTGCCTCGAGTACGCCGTTCAACGATCGGTGGCCGTGCTTTTCCGGTCGCTGCTGCTCCTGTCTGGAATGGACTTCCGCCTCACGTGAGGTCATCAACGACGATGGAGATATTCAAGAAGCACCTTAAAACCGAGCTATTCAATAGATGCTATGATGTAGTGTGACCACCTCTCTGTACTCATATAGGCAATTCCATTTCAATTCATTACTGTGTAATATTGTTATTGTTACGTGCCCTTGCAGTCGTTAGACATTATGTTACGTTAATCTTGTCGTTCTATAATAATAATAATAATAATAATAATAATAATAATAATAATAATAATAATAATAATAATAATAATAATAATAATAATAATAATAATAATAATAATAATAATAATAATAATAATATACCTCCATGATTCACGTTTTAGAAGCGAAAGCGATTTGCTTTTTTTGATTGAGTATCGTCTGCCTCATCGGCAGTTGGAAGAACCCAAGATCATAAAATAAGGGTCCATATTTGGAAATAGGTGCGTTTTTGCTGCGTGGTCGAAAACGACCGCAATGTCTGCGAAAGAGTTAATATTCGATCAGCTGCATTCAAGTGGTGGTCACCTCGAACACAAACTTGTGAACGACGTAATGACGCGATTGCAATGGCATTGTGGAAACGATTTTCGGTTAAAAATTTTAAAAAATGAATACCTCTTAAAATGTACAACTGATTTAGCTGAAATTAGCAAATCTTGTGTAGACTACTACTACTACTACTACTACTACTACTACTACTACTACTACTACTACTACTACTACTACTACTACTACTACTACTACTACTACTACTACTACTACTACTACTACTACTACTACTACTACTACTACTACTACTACTACCACTAATAATAATAATAATAATAATAATAATAATAATAATAATAATAATAATAAGTTCTTGACTCGCTATCATTGGCTTGGAGCGTCGCACTTAATCACTCTGCTAACTTCCCGCCATACTAACTTCCCGCTCACATTACATTGGGCTTACATACTGTATAATACTGTATACAGCTGTAATCATCTGGTTGATAATGACAGCATGAGTGCGGAAATTTTAAAAAATACTAAACCATCAATATATAAATTGCACATAGAGCAACTGGAAAAAAGCTAAAAACGCAGGGACGTCATTTATGGGGTACAGGGCCGTTGCCCTCTGATTTTTAGGATGAAATTTTTCTCGGATTTTTACTTCTAAATAAAGTGTGTTCTCAATTGTTGGTAGAATTTTATTAAAATCACTGGTATGTAATATGTTCCGTAGTATCGTATGTAGCATGGACAAAAACCAATTTGCATACTGCAAAGGTATTTTATTACCTATTATTAATACTGCCTGTATTGCAGTCGAGAGTCTTTCCCCCCTAAAAACAATGAAATGACGGCCCTGTCAAAACGATTAAAAGTTTAAAGACAACAAAATAATTGGGTGATGAACGCGAGAAACCCGATATTTTACGTTGAAGCCAGTGCTTGCCGTCGTAGTCAGACGGAAGATATTTGAGAAGACAAACGCGCAGCAAAATAAGAGCGGCTGTCTTTGGTGACAGATCCTTCCGGAGGGGCAATCCAAGCCTGTGGAACTGTCTACCGAAGAATGAGACAAGTGAGACACCCCTGAACTGTTTATCAAGTGCTTTAAGAGTGTCTCTTGCAGTGTCCCTTTGTTAAGCGCTCTTGACTTTGGCCTTCGCTATGCTTACTGCGTTCTATAAATTGTCTTTAATAATAATAATAATAATAATAATAATAATAATAATAATAATAATAATAATAATAATAATAATAATAATAATAATAATAATAATAACATGTAAACAAAATAATATACATTGGACTCAATGGACTGACCGTATATACGAGACGGACATTAACCAAGATAAAAACTACCGTGCTATGATAACCAATATATAATAGAAATTGCCTACCTGAATATAACTGCTTTCCACGACCAGAAATGCATCGAAATTCGAAGAGCTTAGGCTAATTCACACACCGAGTGGAAAGATGGGCATGCTAAACTACACAACTACGCCTCTTAAACTGCACGCACAAATCTACCCATCCATCCGCTAAGTCAGGCTATAAACAAATCATAATTCTATAAGCCTACGCGAACATAAAGAACAGTGATGCGGTTTCTCTGTCAAGCCCGCCTATACTCATCTCGCCACTAACATCTATCGTCTCTTCTGATAAGCCGTACTAGGCTCCGCTGCTTTGTTTCTAGTCCAGTACAGCTACTACTGCACATGGACGCTCCGCAGCTCAGGCAAATGGCACTAAGCGGAAATTTTATAGGCGGAAGGGATTCCTTACCGACCTCCAGACATAAACTTACAGTGCATAACAAACATATCTAACAGTTAAAAATACTCGCCCCACTTACACTACAGGGGGTTCAACAAAACGGAACCATCGTGCTCCATTGTCAAAAAAGTACAACCCCGGGTCAAAATGCAAAAAATTTGGCGTACTTCCGTGATATTACTGCGCTCTTAGGATATATTTAACATTGCCTGGCTGACCCATCCCGCCATAGATTTATTATTAGACACTAGATGTCACTTCAAGAAAGACTAGGCGACTAAGATTAAGAATAAGCAGCTACTGTTGTACTACCTCCAAAGCGCTATATAAATCAGCGATTTTACTTACTTTTATTATGGATAAGGTCAAAGAAGTCTTATACTCGATCGGACGTAGGGTCCGGCGCTGATCACCAACTAGGCAAGGGCCGACGGAGGTAGCTTACGCCATTAATATAGAGTAGTTTACCATTGCCTTCTCTATATACCCGCATTTTACCTTCGCAGGTTAACGCTGCTTTCAATTTATCGACGCCTAAGCGATGAACGACTTGGTTGGCCGCCGGCACCACCCAGGATGGTCATCCATCCAAGTACTAACCGCGCTTAACTTAGGTGTTCTAACGGGAACCAAGCGCACAACGCCAAGTAGGCCGGGTACCGCCAAGTAGGCGGGGTTTATTCAGGGCCATGTTAAGGCAGGGCCTGAAGCTCCAGGCCCACCATGAAAAATAGGCCCACCGTTTTAAGCGTCTCTTTATTATTATTATTATTATTATTATTATTATTATTATTATTATTATTATTATTATTATTATTATTATTATTATTATTATTACTATTATTCGACGATTTGTGAAGCGCCGTAACATGGCCATCGGCCAAAACCAAAAGCGCTGTCAACAACAGTCAGTCAACAACTATACGATATGGTGTACAAATGCGTTTTTAGCTCTTTAGCAAACGTTTCAGGTGAAGGAATCGCGACCAGCGCATCAGAGAGCGCGTTCCACAGACGTGGGTTACCGCGAGTCATAGAACGTTTTAAACTGATTTCTCATTTGTATGCAGCGTACATATAAACCAATTGACTGAACGTTGCAGCATGCATTTTGGTCATTTGCTATGACAAGGATCCACGAAACAAATCAGCACATCTTGCAAGTGTCAAAATCACTTCAATCTGATGGATTAATCCAGCTTTACATCCTTTGTTGTTGTATGTTCCATCGCAGCCTACTGCTGCGATTGTATAATCGCCTGCATCTGCATTCTGCATTCTGCATCTCTGTTATTACTTCCAGAATACTACTGATAATGTCAGTACTTCTTCCCGATGATGGTGTAATGTGAGTTAGATATTACCCACCTGGTTCTTCAACCAGAACATAGTGATCTTCAACAATAGTATCACCATACCACATGCTATTTTTTACTTTGACTATAGTGGCATCCATTCTACCATCGACGTACATACCTGTCATGGATTTGTGTGACTTCTTATGCTACTGGGTCACTAGAGCTTATTTGAACGCGCGGTTGCGGTTGAACAAAGCGCGCCCGCATGAATGATAACCAGTCGGTTTTCCCTACAAGCAAAAGGGGGCCACGCCTACAAATCGTTGATGTAGCGCACGTAAAAAATGGTCGACGAGGGTTTTGCCGCTTTTTGTGGATTGATGATGTTGATTGTTGTGACATTACAATACATTGCAATACATTTTACAACTGCATAACGAGGTATTAATAGTTGACTGAATACATAGAATAATTAAATTCAACATTCAATTAAAGTGTTTGCATTTACATCTTTTCCAAGCCGTTTTCGTGACATTGCATGTACATAATTTCGCATAATAGGCCTATTGACGTATTTGGATTGTACTGAACTTTTTCAGCTATTTCAAGCCATATCGACGCCTTTTTGTCGCTGTCTTTGTACTCGTCAGCACGACTATCCCATTAAATCGTACGGGCACTGTCGGGCAGCCACCTCGCTTAGAATTATTATGTTGAACTCGCTTCTGTAGTTCGCCATTTAGGTGCAATAACGTATAAATGTGCTCTGTTTATCATTGTCCTTTGGCGCTCTGACTGTTGAAATCGCGCTTGATTGGTTGGGAATCAGAAAGTAGGCCAAGAAAAGAACGGATGAATGTGCAATGACAATTTCCCGTGCGAAGAGCGCCTGCCACTCGCCCCTCCTCACTCACCAGGCGTCCACTGTATGCTAGTGGCCCAGCCGTCATTAGAAACCGGCTTATCATTCAGGCGGCCAATGCGAGCGCGCTTTGTTCAATCGCAACCGCGCGTTCAATGAGCTCTAGTAGCCCAGTAGCATTGATGTATGCCTCGCTGCAAATTTGTCCTTCATTTCTGTCTCTCGCGATGTACTTTGTTCTTATCAATTACAAAGCTTTGATCCTCTTTGCTTACAAAGCCAACATCGATAAGTACTGTTGTTGCCAATGATGCAAGCAGCTCGGTCAGGCACGCCATACCTGTCCACGTCCTTTGCGTGGTGCGAAAGATGTAATCGCATTTGATTTGGTCTTACTTTTTCACAGCAACAGGTTTCAGCATCGCAATCAGAAAATACCTCACAATTGCTTTCCTAATCACTCCCTTGGCTGTCATTGGCTTTGTCCTCACCAAGATCTAGGGCCTAATATTTATTATCACCATCCGATGTTTTCTTTACCATTTAACTTTGTCTTCTTCATTATACTTTTGTTGCATCCTGTTTCATAACCGCTTTGTTGATTTGACGTCTAACCTTCCAATAAGCATTTTCCTTGAATTTGTTTGATCCAATAAGAACAACTGTTCCTGTTGCGGGACTTTCAAATGTGGATTCGTCATAGCAACTTGGATCCATTATCTCTAACGCCAAGCATCTCTTAACTGTTGTAGCTGGAGTTTGCAAAGTGATACAACTATGAATTTTGAAGCTCACATATCTCAACTATCAAAAAACTGTTATGCTCACATTCGTGATCTACGTCGCCTTCGTCCCTATCTTGATATTAAAACTGCTTCCACCATTGCCACTTCAATAGTTCACTCTAAGTTAGACTACTGCAACTCACTGTTTCACAATCTTCCAAATGCTTCCATATGTAAACTCCAATCAATTAAAAATGCCTTAGCTCGTGCAGTAACTAAATCGCCTAAATTTTGACACCTTACGCCATCACTCAAATCTCTCCACTGGCTCAAGATAGTAGAACGCATTGAATATAAAATAATATCGATGACTTATACACTTCATACATCAAAACCAGTCTCCCTAAGAAATCTGATCATAATTATTATTGTCTTTAAAGAGAATCCTGTTTCACATCTGTATGTAGTAGCAAATATTGTCAAACAGATCTGGACTATATCACTTAACTCGGGGTCAGTGGCGTAGCAATATGCTCGGTGGCCCTTGGCGAAAAACGGGCAGGAAGCCCTTTCCAGAGACGATCTGACAAGTTTGCGAGAATGTTTGACGACCTCTTTTTGCTTGTCGGTCTTTTTTCGATCTGACAACTTTACAACTTTGCGAGAACAAATTTTTTGCTCGGATCGGGGGCCCTTTGCAGATCGGAGCCCTTGGCATTTGGCCAGGTTGTCCATATGGCTGCTACGCCTCTGTTCGGGACAGACCTGTCTTACGCCGATAGGTGTAAACTTCTGTTTGGCCGCTAGGCTCGAGCCTCCCCCACTTTTGGAGGGTCTAGGTTCTGAAGCTTTAAAGCCCCCTCTTTTAGAAGAAGCATCAAGTCGGCAGGATTTAGCAAGTTGCATTCACATAGGAATTGGAGTCCCTGGAAGATGACAAATGCTCAGATAACCGCATTACTATTGGAATGCCAGAGCAAAAACATTTGGATTTAGGTTCTGTATCAACTATCAGCCGAGCTTTATGGACCCGAGTTCAGTGTCAGAAGGTAAGAGGTGATCTGTGATGCCGGTCAAAATCTGTCATCGACTTACTGGCCGATAGACGACTGATTGACCGTCATTCAGCAAAGGAACCAACCTTTAACATATCCGAATGCTAAAGTTTAAGTATATTAACAAAGATTAACATGAAATTGATTGCAGCCATGCACAGACTCTATAAAAATTCAGAATAAATAAAATGAATCCGAATAATTTGACTAGCCATCCTCGATGCGAGGTTGGGCTACACCATGTTTACAAAGATTAACATGAAATTGATTGCAGCCATGCATAGACTCTATAAAAATTCCGAATAAATCAATGAATCCGTCTCCCAATCCATCTCCCCACATCTGTCGATTTTTTTGTTTAGCGATTCATGTTTTGAAAAGAGAGTCCAGTCCATGTTGTTCTGTTATCTAGCCAGGCTGTTCTTGGTCGTACGCCGTGATCGTACGCCGTATAATGTTCCTTGAATTAATCCCTTTTCTAGACAATAGCCTTGTTTTCTCATGATGTATAACAAAATAACATACTTTGCCTTTTTAATGTTGTTTAGCAGGCTTTTTGTCGGACCTACCTGTTCTAGCGCCCATTCATTTGTTCTTTTTGCTGTCCATGAAACTCTTAGATTTCTCGTAATCCTTTTATTTCACAGGCCTCAATTCTTCGCCCATCTTCTTTAATCACTGTCCAGCATTCTGAGCAGTGTGTTATAACTGGCCAAGCCAATGCTTTCCACAATATGATCTTTGTATTGTTTTGCAGATTATGACTCTTCCACAGTTTCCGTAGCGCTGCCTTGACTCTTTGTCCTTTATTCAGTCTTTCTCGAATTTCCATTGAGCACTTGGCATTTGCATGGATTAGCTAGGTATTGGAATGATGTAACATTTTCTAGTGATAGCCCATTAATTTGCCCATAATTTGACTATTTTGCCTACATAAGTTAATAATTAATTTTTCTAAACAATTGTTTCGCGTACTGGCAATCAGCACTCCGCGGACCGGCACCGGTCTGCGGACCACCACTTTAAGAACCACTGTGTTAAATTTACTATTCATGAAAGTTCATAACACATGATATACATCTTATAACACTATAGGACAGCGGATCCCAACCATTTTTAAATTGTACTCCAAGCAAATAAGTGAACTTTGTATATACACCAGGCATGGAACGACGTATCTTCTCATTAATTACAATCGTTGTACACCTGTATTAAATGAGAATATATGAGAAATTTTTGCAGTTTTATATTGGCAAAAATCTTGATTAACAACTTGGCTGACCTTTTTTGCTTCTCAGTAAATTAAGACTGCTTTCAGATTCTTTTTGCAAGTGTTAGGCTACACGATCCAATTTGGTTAGCTGTTTCTTCAAGTTTTGTTGTTTTACTTTTCATTTGCTAAACATTTTGTGATAGTAGTGTTAGGTCGTCGGCGAAATCCAGATCATCCAGCGTTTGCCCTTTTACCCACTTTATACCGTTTTCGACTTCCACTACTACCTTTTTCATAATCCAGTCGACTACGAGCAGGACCAGTGGCGGTGATAGCAGGCATCCATGCTTTACGCCTGTCTTTACTCTAACACTTTTAGATGTTCTCTGTTTGAAAAGCACTTTGACGGACATCCCTTGGTAGCTAGATTCCACAATTTTGGTGATTTTTTCTGGAATTCCACAGTGTCTCATTAGGTTCCATATTGCACTTCTATCCACGCTGTGGACAGCGTGGATAGAAGTGCACGTCCACGCTTTTCAAAATCAATGAAGTTAATGTAAAGTGACGTCAATAGATTGTTCCACTATGTTTCTCAAAGTTAAAATTTTATCTAGACAGGACCTGTTACTTCTGAACCACGCCTGATTATCTCTCAGCCGCGCATCCACCGCGTCTTTAATTCTATCCAGTATGACTTTGTTCAGTATTTTAGGAGCGGTTGATAACAGAGTTATCCCTCTGTAATTTCCACAGTCCATCAGATCCCCTTTATTTGCCAATGCTATCACATATCCTTCTTTTCACTCCTCTGGAATCGTCTCTTGTTGCCAAATCTTGCCCAATAAATTGTAAAGCATATCTGTTGAAGTGTCGATGTCAGCTTTCATTGCTTCTGCTGGGATGTTGTCCGGGCCCGTTGCTTTACCGTTTTTCAATGCTCTAATTGCTTTTTTAATATCCGCTTTTGATGGTCTATCAGTGCATTCGGGAAGGTATTTGGCTGCTTTCTCGATGTTTGCTTTTGTCTCTGGACTTTTCCTATTAAATAACTCATTGAAATACTCCGTCCACCTATCTAACTGCTCTTCAATTGTCGTGAGTGTTCTTCATTCCTTGTCTTTGATATGGGTGGTTTTCCTGAACTTTCTGTTATCTTTCTTGTGGTGTTATATACTTCTTTCCAGTTATTTCTTTTCGCTGCCTCTTCCGCTTGATCCGCGATTTTGTTTATGTAATTTCTCTTGTCTCTTCTCACGCATCTTTTGACTTCCTTGTTTGCAGCTGTGTATTCTTCTTTTTCTGTCTTTTCACCACTCGTGTTATTGCCGTTGTTATTGAGCTTTTCTTTTACTTTATTTTTTGCCGTGATCTTTTCTCTAGTTGTTGATGAAAGCCACTCTTTCTGTGATCCATTTCCGCTTTTGCCCAGAATCTTCGCATGTATCAGTCCTGATCATTTTTAAACCTCTCCATTCCGCTTCTATTGTGTCTATGTTAAGATCTTGCAACTTTCCCAGCGTTTCATATGTATTCTGCAGAAGAATTTTGTATTTGTTCTTGACTTCGTCCTCTTTTAAACCCGTTAGGTTATATTTGGTCCTTTCATGTCTCTTTTGTTGGTTATGTCTACGTAGTTTTAGCTTTGATGTCATTACTACCAGCCGTACCAGGTTATTTACCTTGCCAATCAGTTTGCGTCTGCACCTCTCTTTATCTTGTACACTACTCCTATATTTTCTGCTTATGGCTATGTGGTCTACTTGATTCCTTGTCTTATTATCTGGCGAAACCCATGTGGCTTTATGCATTTCTTTATGCGGAAACATACTGCCCCTAATTATTAGGTCATGCGCTGGGCATAAGCTGATAAATCTTTCTCCATTGTCGTTTATTTTTCCCAGCCCATGGATTCCCATGATTGTTTCGTAGCCTTTATTTACCTTGCCAATCTTTGCGTTCAATGTCACCCATTAGGATCACTATTTCAGTTTTGTTTCAATTTTGAAGCAACGCATTCAACCTGTCATAGAAGTCTTCTTTAATTTCATCCGCTGCATCATTTGTTGGAGCATATATTTGAATCACTCTCATTTTAATATTCTTATACGAGGTATTAAAGTTTGCCGTTGTTATTCTTGAAGATATCGGGTTCCGTGAGATCAAAGATTTCTGCACATCCTTTGCTAGCATTAATGCTACACCTTCAGTATGCGGTGCGTTACAAAATGTTCAGCAGATGAAGAGCAAAACAACAAAACTGAAAGAAACAGCTAACCAAATTAGACTAAACATAAACAAAAGCAAAACAAAGGTGATGAAGATAAACGGCCAAGGGAAACAGAAACTCAAAGTGGAATCCGGGGAACTTGAAGAAGTGGAAGAATTCTCGTACTTGGGGAGTGTGTTAACAACATCAGGAGGAACGGATGAAGATATTAAGACTAGAATAGGTAAAGCTCAAGCAGCTTTCATGATGCTACAGGAGCTATGGAAATCCAAGCATATCAGCATGAATACAAAAGTGAGACTTTTAAACACAAACGTTTAAGCCAGCGGTTCTCAACCTGTGGGTCGCGACCCCCAAGGGGGTCGAATGACGATTTGCCAGGGGTCGCCCGAGACCATCAGAAATATGGGGTTGTCTCTTTTCTTGTTATTGTAGAAAATTTCCTCAGTGGTAGTTATGACGTACTAGTTGTTTTACTATAATTGTCCTTCGAGGAGAAATTAAATATGGAGACAATTAAATAATAACGATTTCGAACATTTTGATTGTCGTAGCATTATTATTTTTAGCAGCTTACATTGTGAGCGAAAATAATTTGACCGTTGGGGGGTCGCCTCATAATGGGTAATTGAATTAAAAGGGTCGCGGCACTATAAAGGTTGAGAACCGCTGGTTTAAGCGGTCCTACTCTGTATGGGGCAGAAAGCTGGAAGTTCTCGAGTATCAACAACGCAAAGATACAGAGTTTGTAAACAGGTGCCTGCGAAAGGTGTTAGGCATATGGTGGCCAAATAAGATAAGTAATGAAGAAGAGGGTGGGTACTGCATTGCAGTAGCTAAATAGAAGAGGGTGGGTACTGCATTGCAGTAGCTAAGTTCTGCCAGGGACCCAGGCCTGCGGAGTATAGCGCAGTCTCCTAGCCTGGGGTTACAGGCGAAGCAGGAAGACAATGGCTTCATCGGCGGAGGATCCAAGACCAGGACAACGGCGATGGAGGCAGACGATCGGACTCTATCTTATTGGGCAGCAGCAATAGGATTAGTGGACAAAGATGGAAACACAACTAGTTATTTTGTGAAACAGCTTTGTCAGACGAATGAAGAGGCGAGATATTGGTTCAACCGATATAAAGGCTCTAGAACTGCGGGACAGAAAGACTAGGGACTTACTGTTTTACAAACCTATGGAATACAGCATGAATTACAGTTTACGAAACCGGAAATGTTCGGTTGGAGCTGAGCCCCCAGGCCAACAACCGAACAGATAGCTACTGGAGAAGGATCAGAGGGTTCGATTGAGAGGATGGCCATAAAGGGCACAAATGAAGTTTCTTGGTCAAAGCCCAGTACGGGAAGTCAAGCGGCAGATGACATCCAGCTCAAGAAGGATTATGACGACCGAAATCGGATGAAACTTAGAAAAGATTCAATACGGATAGCAACATGGAATGTGAGAACGTTGCTTAAACTGGGTAAACTGGCTCTGATTGAGAAATAATTCACAAGGATAAATCTAGATATAGTAGGACTAGCAGAAACAAGGTGAAGTAAAGAAGGGCACTTCAACAGTAGTGAGGAAAATATGATTGTATACAGCGGGGGAGAGGAAACTGGACAAAAAGGGTAGCAATATGGATAAAAAAGGAAATGAAAAAATTTGTGCTGGGATATCAAACCGTGAATGACAGGATAGTGTGGATAAAATTAGCGGGGAAACCAGTGAATATAAACTTCATACAGGTACATGCACCAACTGCAGAAACAGAGGAAGAAGACAGATGCAGATTCTACAGAGAACTAGAGAATACTTTGTCTCATTTTTCGAGCAATGAAGTGACCATTATAGGCGGGAATTTCAATGCTAAAGTTGGAGAAAGAAGTGATGTGGAAACATGTATGGGCAGGTATGGCGTGGGGAAGAGGAATGAAGCAGGACAACAATTAATTTATTTTTGTTAAGAACAAGGATTGGTTATCCAAAACACTTGTTTCCAGAACCATCCGAGGAGACTGTATACGTGGGCATCGCCTGATGGGCACACAAGAAACCAAATCGACTATTTTCTATCTTCAATCAGGTGGAGAAGAACAATTAAGAAATGCAAAACCTACCCAGGGGCGGATGAGGACAGTGATCATTAGCTTCTGATGGCAGAGTGGAAATTAAGACTGGAGAAAACAAAACAGGTAGGGCACTCAATTAAATTTAACCTTGAGGAAAACACCATGGAGTATGAAGTAAACGTGCAAAACAGATTCAAAGAACTAAATAATATGGAGGAACAAAAAATGCCAGAAGAACTATGGCAATATATCAAAGTTGCAATAATAATAATAATAATAATAATAATAATAATAATAATAATAATAATAATAATAAAATAATAATAATAATAATAATAATAATAATAATAATAATAACAATAATAATAACAATAATAATAATAATAATAATAATAATAATAATAATAATATAATAATAATATAATAATAATAATAACAATAATAATCATCATAATAATCATCATCATCATCATCATGAACTGATTATAGTGGCATATCGTACAAGTACTACTAGGACACCTTACAACTTAAAAAAACAAACAGTATATCCTACAACGATCAATGTGCTGGGTAACTACGAACAAAGAGAGCAGTTTTAAGTTCTCGTTTGAATGCTTCTATTGTCTTTGCCATAGTTGTTGATGGTGGCAGGCTATTCCAAACTTTGGCAGGCGCTACCGGAAACATGCGGTCACCAATGGTAACGTGGTGTGTAGACGGAACAACGAGAGTAAGACTGGACGCAGATCGCAATCGTTGACGAGAGTTGATGTCAGAAGTCTTGCAGAAACCAGCCGACAGATACGATGGCGCCAGACCATGAAGACACCGATAAGCAAGGATCGCCAATTTGTATTCAATCCGATGTGGAATACGAAGCCAGTGAAGATCATAAAGAAGCGGTGTCACATGATCTGATCTTCTGGCTTGATAGACAAGACGTGCTGCTGTATTGAGGACAGCCTGAAGTCTGTCAGTAAGTTGCCTTGGTAGCCCAGCCAAGAGCACATTACAATAGTCCAGGCGTGGCATAACCAGAGACACCACTAAACTCTTTACAACAGAAGGTGGAATTGAGTTCTGAATGCTTCTAATTCTTCTCAGGATTGAGAGGCAGCAGGATGCCGTTTTCTGAACATGTGTTGTCATGGTGATGTTACAATCAATGTACACACCGAGGTTACGGACACAAGCATCCCTTCCGAACCAACGTGGATGGTGGTAGGTGGGATCTGATATTGACGACGTGTGGTCGAGCACCATAGTATCTCCGTTTTATTGACATTAAGTTGCAGATGATTCGATTTAATCCAATCAGCTATCTCACTGATGCAGCAACTCATCTGATTAGTTAGAAGATCCGTATCAGCTGGCTTGCAGACACCATGTCGTCCGCATACAAATGGGGCGACAGACCATGCCGTTCAATAAGTCGCTGTAAGTCCGCCGTATACAGGAGGAATAGGATCGGTCCCAGAACTGAGCCTTGAGGAACAGCATAACGCACCTCACTTGGAGTAGAGGAAGATGTTGCACAACGGACGAATTGCGTACGTTCACTCAAGTATGAGCAAAACCAGCTGAGAACTACTCCGACCAGCCCATATGACGTCTCCAGACGCCTTAGTAGAATTTCATGATCTACTGTATCGAACGCAGCTGATAAATCCAGGAGTGTCAGCAGTGCTAAATTACCAGTATCCAGTGCTTGAAGAATGTCACCTAGAACTTTGGCTAATGCAGTCTCAGTGGAATGGTTTTTGCGATATGCTGACTGTAAGTTTGGCAGCAAGTTTTTAGCATTCAGATAGTCAACCAGTTGCACAGCTACCATGCGTTCAAGTAGCTTGCTCAATGTTGGAAGATTGCATATAGGCCGGTAAGAACTAACATCTGATCTGTCAAGTTCAGGTTTCTTCAGTATAGGTGTAATGTACGCTGACTGAAATGCTCGAGGAACAGATCCTGATGACAGAGAATTGTTAAACAGCTTTGTAATGTATGGCGCAAACGTGTCAGCCTCCGTCTTTAGTAGAGTCGTTGGCAATGGATCTGTAGCACATTGCTTGCATGGCAGTTGATGGATAGCATGCAATAAAGGAAAATGCAAAGGAATCACTCACAAAACAAAAGAGGAGAAAAACCAAAGCTTGGATAACAAAGGAAACATTGCAACTAGTACAACAGAAGAGGGAATTGACAGGGACTAAAAGCACAGAGTTTAAAGAAAAATATAAAAGGTAAAGGCAAAGTGCAGAAAAGCTTACGACAGGATAAAAATAATTATTATAACAAGGTATGCGAAGAATTGGAGGAAGAATCGATAAAAGGGAATAGCAGGGGAGTGTTTAAAACGCTAAAGGAGCTTACAAAAACCTTTGCGCCTCAAACATGTTGCTCAAATCAAAAGAATGGAGTATGTTGGGAGATAAAGCAGCGATATTGAAAAGATGGGAAGAGTACGGAAGGGAATTATTTAACTCAGAGGAGGAAAAACAGAAACATCCACGCCAGAGGCATATACAGAGGAAAAGGAACCACCTCCTTTAAAGTCAGAAATAGAAAAGGCAATATCAAGAACTGTTAACAGGAAAGCTGCGAAAGCGGATGACATACCAATTGAATTACTCAAATTGGGAAAAGATGAGGCAATCACAATTATGCATAAATTATGTGTTAGAATTTGGGAGACGGGTGAGTGGCCAAGCGATTGGCTGAAATCAATATTTATACCGTTACCAAAGAAAGGAGACAAAAACGAATGCACGAATTATAGAACTATAGCCCTGATATCACACATTAGTCAAATATTGCTACGAGTCATTCTGGAAGGATAGACAATAAAATGGAAGAGGAGACTGCAACAGAGCAAGCGGGCTTCAGAAAAGGACGTGGCACAAGGGATCACATAACAAATGTAAGAATAATAATGGAAAAGGCAAAAGAATTTCAGCAGTCACTGTACATCTGCTTTATAGACTACACAAAAGCATTTGACTCTGTACCTCATGAAAAATTATGGTACATAATGTTGGAGATGGGCTTTCCGGCACATCTGGTTCAACTACTAACAAATTTATACAAAAACCAAAAAGGTGCCATACGAATAATGGGAACAGTCACAGAATGGTTCAAAATAAAAAAGGGCGTGAGACAAGGTTGTACAATATCCCCACGTCTGTTTAATATAATAGCAGAAATGATAATGCGTGTGGCTTTGGAAGGGTTCAAAGGGGGATGCAAATTAGGAGGACTAACCATTAATAATCTAAGGTATGCAGACGATGTGGTTTTGCTGGCATCGAGCGCACAGGAACTTCAAGAACTAGTAAGCAGAGTGGAACAAGCGAGTGCGAAATATGGGTTTCAAATAAATGTAAATAAATCAAAAGTAATGACAACTAACGGAGACAAAGTTGCCATCATAGTAAATGAGAAGGTAATGGAACAAGTGGGAAAGTTTACATATCTTGGCGCGATTATATCAGAAGACTGCTCCCTAGAGCAGGGGTGCACAACCTTTTAAGGACGAAGGGCCACATTTTTCGGTTCCAAGACTCCGCGGGTCACATGCGCTTTTTCTAATGCAGAAGAGGTACGTTGACAGTAAACGTTGATAGCAATATTTAATATGGTTATGGATAAAATACATGTCGACAGGACTAATGGAATTAATAGAATTTCTAATGAATACAATCAATACAGTAGGAACAAATGAAATTGAAATGATTAGTACTGTAATTTTAATGTAGAATTGAAGGTTAAGGCCTTGTTAATCAAAAAATACTATGACCATGTTCAATTATTAATTCATAAAATTTAAACCCCAAAGGTCAATCGCCTTTTTTATAGCCAATGGAGTTGTTGAGACTGAACGTCTTTAACAACCTTATTCATATTTTTTGGCCGTTCACTTGTTGCAACTTTCAAAACCGAGCACTCAACCGGAACCTAAAAACATGTTTGTTCAATTTCATTACAGAATATGTTTGTTCACACAAGTATGTGCTTCCAAATAGTCGCGAAGGCTTTAAAGTGGCCCCGACGGCTTTCTTGCTTTCATATTAGCGCTACAGAAGAAGTCATTCGTTCTAAGGGTCTAAGTCGCCATCAATTCAAGTTATTTATAGAAGAGACTGGAGCTTCTTACCATGACATACCATTTTACACAGATGTGAGAGAGCAGAGGACGAATTTTAGAATGCTTTCTTGAACTGATAGCAGAAATTCGTGAATTTCTTAACAGCAAGGGCACAATAATAATAAATAATAATAACAAGGTTTAAAGTGTAGCGCTAATATAAAAATAAGAAAACCTTCGGGGCCACTTTAAAGCCTTCAGGCCACTTTCTTTTGAAATCCTGGAAACGTCCGCGGGCCACAAAAAATCGTCGGCGGCCACCAGTGGCCCGCGGGCCACGGGTTGTGCACCCCTGCCCTAGAGGAAGAAATAAAGGCCAGATTGACAAAAGGAAGGGTAGTCATCAGAAAAATGAAGAACATTTGGAAAGACAATAATATCAGCATGAGAACAAAAAAGAGAACAATCGAGAGTGTTGCATGGAGTACAGCATCATATGGATGTGAAAGTTGGACTCTGAAAAGAAAAATGCAGAGAAGAATAGAAGCTTTTGAAATGTACTCATTACGTACCATGCAAAGCATAAGCTGGAGAGATAGGAAAACCAATGAAGAGGTTTAGAAAATGTCAGGCTTGGAAAGACGGTTCCTTAACATGTGCAAAAGAAGGAAGCTGCAATACTTCGGACACGTACAGCGGAACAGCGACACTAGGTCAACATTGGAGAGGACAATCCAACAAGGAATGATGTCGGGAACTAGACGAAGAGGCGACCAGGGAGACGATGGGCGGATGACGTGGAAGAGTGGACAGGAATGAAAATATCAGCAGCAGTCAAGAAGACAGAGGATCGACATGGTTGGAGGAAAGAAATTCATGCTGTCACCTTAACTTTAGTTCATGAAGGAACAAGGAGAAGATGATGATGATGAATGAAGAACTATGGAAAATCACAAAACAAGATCCAATCGAGAAGCAAATACAAAAGAGAAAATGGAGTTGGCTAGGACATACCTTAAGGAAACCTATATCCAGTATCACAAGGCAAGTGTTGACGTGGGAACCCCAGGGTAAAAGAAAGAGAGGAAGACCGAAAAACACATGGAAAACACACTGGGAAAAGAGATGAGGGTAAACGAGATCAAATGGTCAATTATGGAAGTGATCGCGGAAGACATAGCAAAGTGGAGAGAACTTGTCAGCGGCCTATGCTCCACAAGGAGTGCAAAAAAGGCTAAACTGAACTAGGCCACACGATATGTCTGCAGTGGCGGCTCCACCGGGGGGCCAGTGCCCCACTACTGAGATACTGGCCCCCAGTGGCCCCCTGTTGAGACCCTATACTATATATATATATATATATATATATATATATATATATATATATACTATATATAAAATTTACAAAAAATATTTAAAATTGCAAATTTGCCAAAATTGGCCCAAAATTGCAAACAAAATTGCAAAAATTTACAAAAAATTTGCATAAATTGCCTAAAATTTGGCAAAAAATTTTCTCGCCCCAAAGGAAAGTGTGAAATGACGCTACTGTACTTAATACTACATACCTAACAACAAATGGTTGGCCCCCATGATTAGAAGTTGCCACCTCAACGGCCCCCCCACTTGCCAAATCTTGGAGCCGCCACTATGTCTGCCATGTATGCCCTTGTCTTTACATCATAATCGCATTTCCCATTTATCTTGACAGCATTATAAGTTCTACTTTCTTTCAAATTGCTTTAAATTCACATTTCCTACGTGTACCCTTTAGCAACAGCTCGCGTACCCGAATGTGTACGCGCACCACCGGTTGGGAACCGCTGTTTTGGGGATCTGGCTTAGCTTTCCAATGCACTAGATTTTTTATGTACAAAAAGGCCAGTGCGGGATCGTCGGAGAACTGAAGGGCAGGGACGTAGCTATGCATGGGCTTGGGGGCTCAAGCCCCCCGAAACCTGAAGCTAGCCTCCCCCCAAAATGAATTTAAGCCCAAATGGCGTTGCGGGCGAAAACGTTTGTTTGTTCACAAGATTCGAACATTGGATATTGAAAAGCTCATAAAACACCTTTGCTGAAAGACTGGAAAGGCTAGCAAAGGTCTAGTAAACGTAGTGCTATAATTTGAGACCAGAAGCAATAGTACAATACCTACAAATTACCAATGATTGTGATAGTATTGGATGTTGTTAATTGCTAAGGCTTAACTAGCCTACTGGTTTTTGTAACGAGTAGACTAACTTTGATTTGAAGTTTTCACTAGCAATTTAGTTGCCTGCTGTCTACTGGTACTCTTTGTCGCTTTTTAAATTGTGAGTTGTGCCACTGAATAGATTTACAGCGGTTTTAAACAATATTTGATTGAGCAGTAGCATCAGCCACGTGACTCTTACTCTTAGTAACATTGACACTAGTATGGGCCAAATAGGCTACAAGTCATTTTTGACTTAACACGCACATAATCGAAGCATAAGAATTACAGACATGGAACCTATTGATACCAGACCTGTAATTTTGTCTCTAAAATGCTCTAAAACAGACGTACGAGCATCTAAGAACTCAAACAAATTTCCGAGGGAGAAAACCCCGGACCCCCATTCTAAGGGGGGCCGCACTAGACGCGAACAGGGAGAGGAACATCTAACGCGGGGAGCGGGAGTGAAGCAGGGTTATTTATAGAATTATCAATTTGGGGCGGGCGGCGGTATATTCTGGGGTCTGGGTCCTGCTGGAAAAGTCTGACAAAGCAAAACAGGGGCGTCCGTGGCTCAACACAAGATTGTCCCCTGCTGAAAAACTCTGACAAAAAAGGTCATCCCTGGCTCAGATTGAGGGGGTTTGGGGAGGTGGTGTCGATCTTAGATTTGAGGGGGGATATCCCTGGAGGTAAGGGAGGGGCGCAGGGGAAAACTTGGGCTTCAGCCCCCCAAACCTAAATTTCTGGCTACGTCCTGAAGGGTCAGCACCTTAAGTTTTATATGGCAATGGCTGAATGATGGCGGATTGCAAACCTTTCCTTCCACAAATTAGCACCTGATGTAATCATTCACAGCCGAGTTGACTAGGGGCGCTTGGGCAGAAACAATTGATTGAAAAGTTTCTGCCACGGACCGGACTTGAACCACATACCTCAATATTCGCAGACCACTGCTCCACAGTGCACCATTTTTCTTTTGTACAAACATGCATAAAATATCGGTAAAATCAACATATATACCCGGTACAACACAATTGATTGTATTATGTAAACATCATACAAGACCACTTTAATGCTCACAAAAGACATTTTTGTCTCAATGAGACATTGATCACATTTTTTGTTTGTAATTCTTGTTGTAATCCAATGTCATCAAGACTTGTCACCATCAGAAATGGATCATCATAGTTTGGTGACGTGTCATGGGGTCTTCTAGAAGAAAAATATTCCTGAGCCTCACAGTATGATGGTAAAATCCCACTATTAAGTAAACTGTCATTGCCTGTAATTTCTGCAGCTATGCCATCGTCTTCTATGAAAGATGGTGTCGATAAAATAGTCACATCTTCATCAAAAGAATCATACAACACAGGAATTTCACAATACAAATCATTTTGTAAGGAATTAATTCCTGATAAATTGCAAGATGACACTGACTGATGCAATTCAATGTCATTGTTAAAAAATGCATCATCTTCATTAAATTTACGGACATCAACTATTGCATCAGTTCGTTTTAAACCACTTGCGACAAATGAACTGCTTTCAAGATTTAGCAGTACATCATCATTGCCAGTTGGTGTATAGCTGCCATCTACAAAACAAATAGGTTTCTATGGTTTAAAAATTAAGACAATGAGGCAACTCAGCTTATTTCTCAATCATGATCTAAATGTTTACAATTTATGAAAAGAATCTAAACCAGTGTTTGTTATCAGCAATTCAGCATTCTAATTTTTTTTATAAATTACACTTGCATTAATATTATGACTGATTCTGCTGCATATCTTTGTTTAGTATTATAAAGGTGGTATTGCTAACTAATGCATAATATTTATAATAATTTTGCCACTTATAGGATAAATGACTAATGCATTCAACAAAACTGGCAGCATGCACAGAGCAGGTCTGTTTGATGGGTCTGTGCTGGTGCCCACTTTATGGATGGGTTACCGGTTAGCCCCTCTTGAGGTGAAAGAGAGAGCTGGAGGCGTACCTTTTTGCCGGTACATAGCGTAAGAATTATAATAGCGCTACAACAAAGCGTGACATCCGGTGTGGGCGGACAATGCGAACATGTCTTGATTAAGACATTCGTTTGTATCTTGAATAAAAGCGACTTTCTTATAGTCATCCGAGTTCATTTATCTCTTAAAAGAAGGAAAATAACATGGCGTCGTGAACAGGATACATAGACTACGCGCAGGTTGTATAACTTTGCGTATTTTTAACGAACTTGACAGTCACATATTACCAGCATTGCAGCAATGGTGATGACTTCTGAATTTCTGTGACAACCGTCATGCTTGTACACGGACAGTACCAATCTAGAGACTGCTTGGAGACTGTGGCGACAAAAGTTTGACAACTATTTGTTAGCGTCAGGCGTGTCTGAAAAACCGGATCGAATTAAAATTGCATTATTTCAACATCTGATCGGAGATGAGGCGTTGGATATGTACAACATATTTACCTTTTCTGATGACGAGAAGGATAAGTTAGCGCCTGCACTACAGAAATTCAATGAACACTGCCTGCCAAGAAAAAAAACTAGGTGTACAAACGGTATAAATTATGGGAATGCACTCAAGCTGAGGGTGAGGCAATTTCTGACTACTTAACATACAAAAGCGAAAACATGTCACTTTGGTGACCAAGAAGAGAACTTAATCCGTGACCGGATCGTTCTCGGATGCCAAGATAGTCGCCTTCAAGAACGTTTGTTGAGAGAAATAGATTTGGACTTGCAAAAAACTCTAACTTTATGTCGCGCAGCAGAAAGCACAAAAGTACAACTTCGCCTCATTAAAGGCGAGGCAGTAGATGTGGTCACTCTGTTTGCATACAACTACAACAACCATAAACCTGCTCAAGCTTCCCTTCGTGCATCACTGGAGGGACAAAGGTGCAGCAACTGTGGAGGAACACACAAGCCTCGCAACTGTCCAGCATATGGCAAATTCTGCCATAACTGCAATAAGCTTAATCACTTTGCTACATGCTGTCGTTCAGTGAAATCAAACACTCAACACGTGCGGTCAACAATGAGAACGGGCACTCAATCAACTTCAAATATAGCTGAGGTGGGGGAGACGGCTGACTTATGTGGGCACTGTGCAGAAACAACAAACCTGGGACCTCTCTGACTCATGTTGGTGGGATGTTATACTCATTAATGACATACCCATTAATTGCAAGCTCGACTCGGGTGCTGAAGTTAACGTTATGTCTTTCGAAACAGACCTCTGCTAGAAAACACGACAATCAAGCTCAAAGGATAGGATATGCTACTCAGGCCATAGAAGCTCTTGGAAAAATTCAAACGCAAGTAGACACTAAACACGCTTCTATAACTACTGACTTTTATGTGGCACAGGATAGCGCAACTACTCTACTTGGAATACCAACCTGCCAGTCGTTGAATCTTATGAAACGTGTCAGTGAAGTTTCAGATAGAAATCCCATGTCAGATAGTCTGCTTTGTGAATATGCTGATGTCTTCTCTGGGTTAGGAGAAATTCCAGGAGAGCATCAAATTAAAATTTACGACCCAATCAGTCCTGTGGTACACGCACCTAGACGCGTTCCATTAGCCTTTGAGGCAAAGCTTAAGCAAAGCTTAAGCAAACCCTCCAGCAACGGAAAGACAGGGTGTCATTACCAAATGAGATGACCCAACCGATTGGGTCAACAGTAGGGATGTGCGGGTATACCCGTACCCGCGGGTATACCCTACCCGTACCCGTACCCGCGGGTACGGGTAGGGTAGGGTACACATTTTACGGTGCGGGTCGGGTACAGCGCCACGGGTACGGTATAGCGACGGGTGCGGGTATACCCGTTTTACCCTAAAAGTTTCATTTCTCACTACTATAGCAAATTAGCAATGCAGTAATAGAAAAATAATATTGAGTAAAGTGTATTAGTATAACTTGTACATCGCGTTCAGTTTTTCAGACAGCATGCATTTTACTTATTGAAAACATAAAGGAAATACAGATGACGTAATCTGACATCATCAGTAATAAATCTATAATGGCGTCCTCTGACTCCTCCAAGGACTCTTTGACCGAGAAGGTTCTTCTGGTAAATTTTTGTGGTTTAACTTGAGCTCTAATGCCTGCTCATAGATAAATGATATCTACTAAATATTTTAAACAAGCCCATTCATGTCGGCTTAGGCTAGCTGACTGATTATCCTGATTCCTAAGTACTAGATCTGTCCTAATCTAAACATGCGTGCTATTTACAATGAATAGTTATCCCAATTTCTTAGCCCCTATTTCACTGTTGCCTCTCTATAGTCTTTAGGAACGGATACGGGTTCACGGGTCCATGTACAGGTCCTTGTAGTACTTGTACCCGTAAACACAACCGCGGGTACGGGTCCAAAATTCCAAATCCAAAACCTCCAAATTCCAACCACAGTCGGTTACGGGTACGGGTACACAGCTTACGGGTACGGGTCGGGTAGGGTATAGCGCTAGCGGGTACGGGTAGGGTAAAAAAGTTTTTCCACGGGTACGGGTAGGGTATGCATTTTGCTGTACCCGCACATCTCTAGTCAACAGTCTTCTGGTTGTCGAGAAAAAAGACGGTTCGCTTCGTTTATGTCTTGACCCACGTGACCTTAATCGAGCCATCAAAAGAGAGCATTTTCACCATCATTAATATGAAAAGTAGGTTCTGGCAAATACAACTAGATGATTACAATAGTCGACTATGTACATTCAACACACCATTTGGGCGTTACATCAGCCCCTGAGGTCTTTCAAAAGGAAAGTACTGAGATTTTTCTAAATTTAGAGGGAGTCCATGTTGTATTTGATGACCTGATAATTGCAGGAAAAATGTTACTGAACACGAAGCTATTTTAAAGAAAGTGCTGACATATGCACGAAAAAGTAGTGCGAAGTTTAACAGTGATAAAACTCAGCTAAGAATTCCCGAAGTAACATATCTAGGTCATGTTTTATCAACAAAAGGAATTCGTCCAGATAAAAGAAAGGTTCATGCCATTACGGAAATGTAGACACCTCAGGACAAAAAAGACCTGCAACGTTTTCTGGGTATGGTTACATATCTCTCCAAATATGTCTAATTTTACTGAGAAATTGTGCCAACTCCTGAAGACAGGGGTCGGGCGGCACTGGAGAGAAGAACACAATTTGGCGGTAGAACACATCAAACAGCTCATCAGCAATGCAACAACTTTAAAATTTTTTTTATAGCACCAAAGCATGTGTAATACAGACTGATGCTTCTTTATCGGGTTTAGGATCGTGCTTCCACCGAACACAACTATGCTCACACGGAAAAGAAATTGCTGGTGATTGTCTTTGCCTGCAACAAGTTTGGCCATTATAGCTATTGGTCAAACACAGTGGTACTCAGGGATCACAAGCCGCTAGAAGCCATATTCAAAAAATCGATTGTCAGCACTACACCCTGTCTCTAGCATATGTTGTTGCAGTTGTTGAAATACAACCTGCAGATACAATATAGTCCAGGAAAACAAATTCTTGTTGCTGATCAAGAGCTTACCTAACCTCTTCAGAAAACAATACTGATATTGCAGATAATATTGAGGTCATGGTACATTTCATACTACACGAATTCCCAGCAAGTCATAAAGAAATCAAAGAATTTCGTCAAGCAACTCAAGATGATGCTGTTCTAACTAAGCTGCTGCTGCACACATACATAACAAGTCGGGCCCCACTATAAATGCTGTTCTGAAACCATATTCGAAATTCATATCTGACCTCTACGAGTTGGAAGGTCTTCTCTTCATACACGGAAAAATAATTGTTCCTTCTTCGTTACATAGAGAGATGCTTACCAAACTTCATGAGGGCCACCTGGGCATGGAAAAATGCAAAGGACTAGCCAGACAATGTCTCTACTGGCCTGGAATATCTCGGGATATTGAAAACCTTGTTCGACAATGCAATACCTTTCGTAAAGAACAGCAGAAAGAGCCTCTATTACCACATCCAGATCATAACAGACTATGGGAGATAGTTGGTGCTGATATTTTCAACTTTTCGGTTGAGACTACCTGATTGTATTCGATTATTACTCGAAATTCCCGAAGTGGTACTCCTGCAAAACAAGACTGCAGACTCTGTCGTCGCAGCAATGAAGTCAGTATTTGCACGACATGGCATTCCAGAGGACATGGTGCGCAACAACATGCCATTTGCTAGTACCACGCTAGCGAATTTCTCTCGAGTCTGGCACTTTCAGATTACTACTTCCAGTCCAAAGATACCTTCAATCCAACGGATTGGCAGAAAAGTCCGTTCAGACGGTAAAGTGCCTCCTCCTTAAGGCAGAACATGACCATTCGGATCCATCCATAGCGTTACTGCAATACCGGAATGCGCATAGAGCCGGTCTGAACGGGAGTCTTGCTCAACTACTTATGGCTCGTGTACTCAAATCTAAACTTCAAGTACATCCAGCTCAACTTAACCAAAAGTCTACAAATATACAACAAACTGTTGTTCAAAGACAACACAAACTCTAAAGTATTTCTATGATCGACGCTGAAAACCCCTTTTGTTGCTCAAAGAGAGAGAAGCGGTAAGAGCATGAGGTGATCATGAGGTAAGCATGAGTAAGCATGATAATGAGTGGAAACGAGCAGTAGTCCTGGAGAAGCACCACTTGCCTCGATCCTTCATAATCGAAACTGAGGAAGGATCAAGGTTAAAAAGAAACAGAAGAGACTTGATTCAAACAAATGAAACCCCCAAAAGACCAAGTAACTATGATGCTGAATCGGATTTATCCAAATCCATGTCTGATTCAATTAATACCCAGTCACAGCTAAGTTCAACTGTTCGGATGCAGCCAATCCAACACTTGAAAATTGCTGTCCAAGAAGAGAACCTGAATCCAGCTCATACAGTTAAACCCCTTGTGGTTACTCGATCAGGTAGAACAGTACAACCCCCAGTTAAATTTCAGGATTTATGTTACTTGACTCTTTTCTTTGTAAGGGAAATGTCAGGATTATAATAGCGCTACAACGTGTGGCTTCTGGTGTGGGCGAACAATGCGAACACATCTTGATTAACACATTCATTTGTATCTTGAATAAAAGCAACTTTTTTATAGTCATCCGAGTTCATCTATTCACTTAAAAGAAAGAACATAAGACAGAGCCTCTCAACAGACAAGACTCCTACATTACATATATGAGGTGCCATACAGAAAGCATAGCCTTGGCAGGCAATCCATCTCAGAGAAGAAAAACTCTGAACAAACCCAACAGGGATTGGGCCAACAGCCTAGCCATGCGAGTTATGGCGAATGAACGCCACATTACTACAGGCATGCACTCAATGACACACTCCTGCTTAGCAATGGACGTACAGAAGATCTGCTGCTACTGCGCCCGTCTCACCCAAAGGGATGCAGTATACATTGGGATATTAGTCACCACAATACCACTATGAAGTACACAACTAACCACACCATAGTTAACCATTGCACAATTTAGCATGGAGCACCTGCCAGCACCCACACAAGTGCTTATGATGATGACATGCCAAAGCTCTTTTTGAGACGCATGTAGCCTGACAGAGGCAGGCAACTCGATGGCTCAGAACAGGACATGGAACTTAAGATTTCTATCACTGGTCTCACAGAAGCAAGAATTCCAAACAGCAGATTACATGCAGTCAAAGAATTGCTTCTTCTCTACTCAGGTGGAAGCATGCACTCACATGAAGTTGCCTTATTACTATGATGTGGCATCAAATATGCACTAGTATCATCAACGCCCATCTCTTACAGGATCCTAATGGCATGCCTAAGACGGCAGTACAGACACCAGACTAGCTATTATTGTCGCCTATGCTCCCACCAAATAAGCAGATAACCCAGCAATAGACATATTCGATGATCAAATGGACAGTGCAATCCAGTCTGTCTCCACTCATGACAATTTAAGCACCTTAGGCGACATGAACGTGGTCACCAGCACATCCTGCTTTGAGTCAGTAATTGGCCCTTATGGGTCTGGTACCCCAATCAATTGCCCCATCACTTGTCCATAAAATGATTGAAGATGCTATCTTTCCCCGGTGGATGAAACAGTATTGATGAAGTATTATCTTTAAAAGATATCTCATAATTCACGGCATCATCACTGGCCAGGCCAGTCCGGAGTGCCTGGCGCGACTCCTAATACCCTCTTGTGACACACTCAGATAGTCGACACAGAGACCATTATCCTCTCTCGACCTTGCTGTCCCGAGGCGGCTTAAAATTCCTACTCTTGGTGATCATGTCTTCCCTCAAGGTGGACCACTCCTGAGAAATTCCATCCACCTGAAATAAGGAAGATCAAACATCGACCCATCTTTAAAAAAGACTGAAAAGCCATCTGTTTAGGGAATCACACCCATTGTAAAGCGCCCTTGTCTTTGGTTATGCTATGCTTATGGTGCTATAAAATAGTTCCATATACAATACATTACAATATGTCACTTGATGGAGGTATTAAACCAGTGAGTCTTTAAGTTTTTTGTAAGTAACAAAATGAAGTTAGCTTTTGCAATGTTCTCAGGCAAAGAATTTCATAAAATTGGGTTTCCACAGGAAGTCGATCTGTCCTCAAACTTTGCAGTTTTGGCCAGAGGAGGGACGAGTAGTTGAACACACCTACTGAAGTGCAGTAAAGAATAGTGATGACTCGACATTTTTGAATACCCCGAAGGCCCGAAACCCAGAGTAAAATCGGACCTTTATCGAACATATTAACTCACTTTGTTGCAGTTGTCTCTATTATCTCCGCCCGCTTAGAGTGATTCAACATACTTTAGACATGCCATCCGCTTCTACTTTGATTCATGCATTTATTTGCTCAAGGCTTGACTACTGTGGTTCACTTTTTGCTGGTCTTCCATCGGGCTACTTGATAAACTCCAGATGGTTCTTTGTTCGGCAGCCAGGGTGTCACAAGAGGTGATCACATTAGTGAATATATGATGTCTGTTCTACACTGGCTGCCTTATCTTGCTCGAGTTTCATTTCGTGTGTTGAGAGTGGCTGCACCCTCTCTTTTTGGTGCCACTCCAGCTTACCTTTCTGAGCTACTCCATCCTCTTAGCTCTATCCCTGGTCGGCCATGTCTTTGGTCCACAACCGATGGTCTTCTCAGTGTGCCCCAAGCACGAACCTCCTTGTTCCTGAAATGAGGTTTTGAATCAGTCGGCCCTATCCTCCGAATGCTCTTGATGCAAATATACGTGGCTTCAGGTCAGGTCAGGTCTTCAGCTCACAAAATGGCCAGCTTACATGCAAATGAGATGAAAATTGGCAGAAAGGCGGGGAAATATGTGGTATACATGTGTGGCAATTTTGATAGAAATATATTTAGGAATTTTTAAGAAATCATAGTTTTCCTGCTGGTTTTTTTGTAGACACCCTGTATGTTGGAATCCATGGACCTCCATGCCTCCCTGTTGTTTGTAGATCGTATTAGGTCCACTGCTGATGTTATATTTTTCATGTCACATAGCAAGCTTTTGATAAGTCATTCTTTGCTTACCTCTTGCTCTTTTACCTCCACTTTTCCAGTTGTAATGAGGTTTCCAGACCTTTATTCCACATTATGTGTCTGAAAAATTTGAGTTACCTTTTCCTTACAGCTTGCATCAGTTTTCATCATGCATATGCCATTATCAGAATTTCTCGGTTAGGAATTCTCTCTCTCCAATGTATCTTCATCCTCCTCCTCAAGAACCACATTTCCACCGCTTCCAATTTTTCTTCATTTGTTTAGAAATGGTTCATGTCTCGGCTCTGTATAACAGGACTGACCAGACATGTTTCCAAAACTCGTATTTTAAGATCCATTTAGATTCGCCTGCTCGTTAATATGTGTTTTAGCTCTGCAAAAGCTGATTTGGCCATTGCTACTCTTGTTATATCTTTGTCACTTTTTCCATTGCTAGTGATCCAGCTTCCTAGGTATTTGAATGCATCTACTTGCTGTATCAGTCGGCCTTTAATGTATATTTGGCATTTTGGCGCTTCTTTGACGCTTGTCCTGTTTCTTGGAAATTACAAAGCAGTATGTTTTCTTTGTGCCTATTTTCAATCCTCTGCTTTCTCCTTCTTTAGTTACTTCGACTACCAACTTCTGCAAATTCTGCTGAGAATATGCCATTATTGCTGCATCATCTGCGAATCTCAGATTGTTTATATTTTGTTCTATTATAATTCCTTCTGAATGTTATATGTTTTCCATAATTTCCTCTCCATATGCAATAAAGAATTCCGGTGAGAGCCTGCACCCCCTGTCTTGCCCCATTTTGTATTTTAATCCATTTTCCTTCTTTTCCTTTTACTTTAACAGTTCCTGTTTCCATCTTTCCGAGTAGATTTTCATGTCCTCCTCATCTATTCCCACCTATCCAGACATTCAAATAGCTCATTGTGTTTAACATTGTCGAAGGCTTTTTTATAATCAATGAAACAACTGTATACGTGCTTCTGCATTTCTATACATCTTTCACTGACCATTCTTAAGATTTAGATTGCATTTTTGCATCCACAGTTTTCCTTGAATCCATATTGCTGTTTTGATGCCTTGCATCTTATTTTGTTCTCCATCCATTTTAAGAGTATTTTAGAAATAATTTTTCAAAGTGGCTTAATAAGCTGATTGTTCAGAAAGCCTCACAATCTGTTGTGTTCTGAGACTTAGGTAATGGAATGACTATTGATTTACCAAAGTACCTCCTAAATTGTTCCCAAGTCATATGTTTAGCATTTATATTGTTCTTTTTAAGCCACCTTCTCTTGCTGCTAATAATATTTTGCTGACTATGCTGTCTGGTCCTGCTGCCTTTTTCTTTTTATTTCCTTTAGCGCTGCACATACTTCATCTGGCAATGTCTCCAGTCTGCCTGTGTCAATTTTTTATTAAGGGTTTTGGGTCTCTTTCATCTTCCTTGTATATATCAGTGATCATAGTTCCCTCTAAGCTGCGCTAGCGTGTGCTGGTGCACAGATTTTTGGCTCATAGCGCACAGATTTTCTGCCCAGCGCACAAAAAATGATAAAGAATTTAAGCACTCAAATCGAGGCGTTGCGCTAACTTTTAAAACCAGCGCTGCAACAACGCGCAACTATTCACGCGGAAGCCTGCAAAAGCTTTCCGCTATTTACTAATCCGGGTTAATTTTCGTAAACTGGCAGAAGGGTGTGAATATTTATGAATTGCGTGACTGCCAAAACAGCTTACATATCTTGAGCTTATGTTATTGGTCAATTTTAGAATATAGGTTGATCAAACGGTCTATCAAGAGACTGATAAATCAATCTAGAAGACTTATCTATACCTGCTGAGTATAATGTTCCAGTTAACTTAAGCATCGAGCTCTTAACTGCACTATCATACAATCTGAGCTTTGAACAGGGAAAGAAAAGAAATTGTATCAGTCAAACTGGAAAGAAATCACCTTGAGAACTTGATGAGAATTAAACTTTACATGTCTACTGAAAAAATTAATATTGATGATGTTTATCAATTTTGGAAAACAGAAAAATGAAGGAGAGAAAGGTAAACTAGAATATTTTCTGCATCTAAATGAAACTTGATTTTGTTTGGGTTATCAATATCATACCATTCTTAAAACATAGCTGTAATCGACCTATTGTGGTGTGTGTGTTTATGATTATTAATTATAGTTTCTTTATTTAAGTTTGTAAAAGTTTTACATTTAAATAATGTAATTACCGTGTGTATGTCGGCTCTTAATATTTTGCACACAAAAAATTGTTGCTGCAAAAACTTGCACACAAGTTTTTTATTTTGCACACGAACTAGGAAACCTTAGAGGGAACATTGTCAGTGATGTCTTCTTCTGTCGGAATCACTCCTTCTTTGTTCTTTATGCAGTTGCTGCCTGTAGCTTTTCTTTTCTTTCCAGTCAACTCTCTTATTTTGTCATGTATGTTCTCTTCATGTTTGCTTTTCTCTAACATTTCACATTGGTTGCTTAGCCACTCATCTTTGGTTTTTTGCATTCTTCCTTCCTTCCATTAGGTCCAGGATTTCTTGTGCCACCGACTGTTGTTTTGCTTTTGTTTGGGTCTTTGGCACTATTTCTTCTGTTGTATTATTTAGCACCTCTTTGTATATTTTTCACTTTGTATTTACTTTCTCTCTCTGATCCATTTCTTTGAATTTGTTGTTTAGTTGTTATTTTTGTTCTGTTGCACATTGATCATTCTTCCCCAATTCTCTCCAGTCATACTTTACTTGCCCATATTTTTTCTTGAGCCTTTTCAACTTTACCTAAATATAGTCAATCTGATTTCTTACTTTGTCTCCTGGACTCTTCCATGTCCACAGCCTTCTTGGGTGGTTGCAGAACCATGTGTTGGTGATTACCATATCATTTTCCTCACACCAATCTATACATCTTTCCCCTCTCATTTCTTATTCCTAGCCCGTATGGACCTGTTGTTTTACAACAGATCTGTTTTCCTACATTTGTTTTTAAGTCTCTTGCTACCACTGTTACCTCTCATGGTATGCATGCCTTCTGTGCCTTTTCCAATTGTTTGTAAAATGAGCTTATGTCCTTTTCTGAGTGTTCTTGTGTTGGCACATAGACCTGAATGATGTTTATGTTTACAGGCTATGCTTACAGGTTTTGTCTGCAACTTCACCAGCATTACTCTTGGTGACAAAGCCCAGTATTGTTTGAGACTTTTTGTTGCTTCGTCATCTAGAATCACTGCCACTCCCCATCTGTGAGTTGTTTGTTCTCCAGAATACAGTATTGTCATTTTGTCAGAGACTACTTTTCAATTTCCTAACCATCTTGCTTATGCTATTCTCATAAATCGACTCCAGACAGTACTGCATGCCGCCACATGCCTTCTCCATCGAACTATACAGCACGAGCACATTACACCATTAGTGATGAACTTGGCTCACTCAATATCGAGATGTAGTTACCTCCTTAACCGGGATCCCCAAGCCAGTCTTGTCTACCACCACCTTTCCTTACTTGGGATCCCCAAGCCCGGCTCGTCATGTAAGTTTCATAGCGTTTCGTCAAATGCACGCAATATATCAGAGACGTTTTATGTTATAAAATGCTTTAGTATCCATCCCTTCACTAGATGACACCTGTTTTTAGCTAATTCGGATCTATGTGATAGGGAATATACATTCTTTGATCCAAGGGCTCAGACCTCGGGCTGCGCTGTGTAGAAAATATCTTCGAGAAAACAACTTGTCTGGGTTAGAATTGATATATCTTTACCAAATGTTGATCAATTTTCAAACTTGTTGGTTTAATTTGTTCCACTGACATCCCCTACAACTTTGCTGCTCACCTGAGTGGGGGTTACCACTGAAAAAATTTTGCTATGGAAAAGAAAATTTTTTTTTTGAAGGGTTTCAATTTTTAGGCCATAGAGTGGACCCTAGCCCTAAATTTACGTTGTTTTGCACGGTTGGTTAGAAAGATGAGTAAACAACTAAACAGCGGTGTATACCTCCTCTTCTTAGCTCTTATCTAGCCTGATATATAGCAAATTCAAAAAATTACAAAACTCTCAAAATTTTTTGGAAGAGGGTTCTATTTTAGGCTGTAGAGTGGACCCTACCCCAATTTTTTTGGGTTTGTACGGATTATTAGAAAGAGGATAAAAAACTAAACAATGGCGTATACCTTATCTTCTTAGCTCTTATATAGCCTGAGAAAGAGGAGTAAAAAAGCTAAGCAATGGCGTTTACCTCCTCTTCTTAGCTCTTATATAGCCGGATATAGCAAAATCAAACAAATTAAATTACAAAACTTTCTCAAAATTCATCGCTAATACTTATGTTTAGACAAAAAGGTGTTCGGTTAGAATTGATATTTCTTTACCAAATGTTGACCGATTTTCAAACTTTTAGATTTATTTTGTTCCACTGACATTCCCAACAACTTTGTGGCTGACCCAAGTGGAGCTACCACTGAAAAACTTTAGCTATAGAACTTCAAAAAACTTTTTGGGAATGATTCTATTTAGGCGAGAGTGGACCCTACTACCGCAACTTTTTGGTTTTGTAAGTATGATTAGAAAGAGAATTAAAAACTAAACAATGGTGTATACCTTATCTTCTTAGATCTTATATAGCCTGAGATATAGCAAATTTTAAAAAATAAGAATAAGAAATAAGAAATAAGAACGTTATTTCCAAAAATAAATCCCCGGCACGGTGACGGCATCTAAAAATTTTAATCCCTCGTAAAAGGGTTAAACAAGCCACTCGTTTATTAACTGCACAACCAATGCTGGCTACCCACTCTAGTTAGCGTCGAGAAAGTGCACCAAACTCCTCTGCCAGCTAGTATCTAATTTCTTCAAACAATAATGAAGATGTCATAACATAATACAACCAATCATACTTATTCAGTGTCAATCATGATGTCACAGCGAAGCAACTACAATCAGTAATACATTACGTGCAATAACCACACAAAATATTATTACAATATTATTAATGTGCTAGCAGTCTGTCTAATTATTATCTTATCTAAAATCTACACTTCCTCTGAGAGGTATCAGTCCACTTGTCTTGTCTTGTCTTGTCTTCAACCGTCTTCGCTCCGAAGTTTGGTTGCATTATGAACTGTCATCTTCCAGATGTTACGATCTTCTGCTCTTCTTATCGCGTGCTCGATAGTGAGTCCTGTCCACTCTTTGATGTTGTCTTCCCACTTTTTTTCTTGGCCTGCCTCTTTTTCGTGATCCAGGCATTGTGCCCTGCATTATATCCTTCTCCAGACATTCCTGCTTTGTTCGCATAATATGTCCCCAGTATTTCAGTTTTCTTTTCTTTACTGTTTCCAGTAGGGTTCTTTGAACTCCTGCTTTATCCATTACCCACTCATTCGTCTTCTTTGCTTTCCAGGAAACTCTCATTATTTGTCTTAAACCTTTCATTTCAATGCCTGTATGCGCTCGTTCATCTTCCTTCATTATTGTCCAGCTTTCACAGCCATATGTGGCGACTGGCCACACCATTGATCTCATTAACCGGACTTTTGTGCTCACAGGAATGTTGTGACTTTTCCATATTTTGTTTAATGATGTTCCCGCTCCACGCCCTTTATTCAGTCTGCTTCTTATGTCGGCTTTGCTTGAAGTGTCGTCTGATATGATGGACCCTAAATACGGGAAGGTGTTGACCTGTTCAATACTGTACTCTGAATTTTGATGTTGCAGCTCTTGCCTTTTGTTGCCATTACCTTGGTTTTATCAATATTAATCATCATGTTGTATTTTTCCCTATTTTATCCCACCTAGTTACCAAATCTTGTAGTTCTTTGTTTGAGCCACCTAATAGTATGATATCGTCTCGTGATCTTAAGTTTGAAATCTTCTTCCCTCCTAGTCTAATGCCCCGTGAAACCGTCCAGTGCTTCTCTCATTACCTTTTCTGCCATGATGTTAAACAGATACGGCGATATAACACAGCCCTGTCTTACTCCTTTCTTTATTTTTAGCCAATTTGACAGTGTTCCAGCCACCTTGACTTTTGCTTTCTGTTTGTTATACAATTTGATCAAAATTTCTATTAGATGCGGTGGATATCCCATCTCTATCATGCTTAACCACAGTTCCTCGTGTTTTACTGAGTCGAATGCTTTCTTGAAATCCACAAAACACATCCCCTCCAAAGTCCGACCCGCACCTCACCGTGGTGGAGGGGTGAACAGCTGGGAGTAGGAGATTGCCTGTTGGGGCTATGCCATCAGTGGTGAAAGTCTTCGGACCCAAGAACCACCTAGGGCGTTACGCGAGGTGGACAGGCCCAACAGGAACTCTGAAACCAGCTGGCCAACGCGGGCGCGAAGACCTGGGCAGCAGCGAGTCTTCATGGATATCCAGGCGATCGATCGACACGAGCAACAACGGCTGGATAGACACACAGAAGGGATCCAACAGTCGTATCACTTTCGATGGTTGGAAGGGTCCTCACTGGAAGTGGAAGGCAATGGGAAACCACCACTTTATCATCCCACACAGCATTATGGACATGGAAAAGAAGAGTATCACATGCCGGCTCGACATCAGTCCACATCATCCAGTCCACACTACTTAAACATGAAACTATTAAACAGATGATGACAACTGTGGTGAGCCTACCAGGGATGGCAAATACCCCAGCAATTGGTAGTAACTAAAGATGTGACTCACTCTAAAACTCTATTATAATATAATCATGAACTCATCATCATAGTTGCTTTCTGCCAGCTCATTAGCAGTAATAGCCAGACAGAAAACTTCTCCATTTATCCTTTTCTGTTATTAGTTTCTTTCCATTGATTACTGATATCTGGTATCTTTCAAAGTCTTTTGATGTTATCCATCCACTTTTTCCTGGGACTTCCTCTTCCTCTCTTGCCTTCTTTGTATGTGTAGAGTGCTTTATAGGAGTCTGTTGTCTCTCATTCTATTTACATGTTCATACCATCAAGCCTCTTCTGATGTTATCTATTATTGTCTCTTGCATCCTCATTCTTTTCTGTGTCTTCAATTTCATATTCTTTGTAGCCTGCTTACGTAATCCCAAGACCTTTTGCAAGCAGCTCATTTCTGCCGCCTAGCAGTCTGTTTTCATCTGCTCAATTTAAGATCCATGTTTCTGATCCATATAGTCAATTCCTACGATCAATTCGCAAGAACTTTGAAGACACATCTATTTGCGACTTCTTATGAATGTTAAATATGTACAGCGCTTTGACTTTGGTAGACGCCTAAGTGTGATTACGGCGCTATATAAATTGTCTGAATAATAATAATAATAGTATTTGTGCTCTATTATAATAAAACAGAATTATTATTATTACTACTACTAAATCTCTTACTTAGCCAAAACTTATCATTCTATGATTTAAAATTAGCCTCCTAATTTTATGTACTATATGTATAGCAATATCTAAGATTCAATGGCTTGACTGAAATGGATGGTGGCAACCACTCCTTAGCAGAAGTTATGAAAAAGCTTTGTGAAGCGAGAGGCAATAGGATGCAGTTTGAACAGTCTCATTTTGACCAAGAAACGTGTCAGACACAAAAAATAGGCTCTTACTATTTGAAAATAATTCACTTTTGCACACATCTGGGAGCACAACTGATGAATCTGCTGCCAGGAGCTGTGAAGGCATTTTCTCCGTCAATGACCCACTACTCTTGGACTTCAGTTTATCAACTGAACTGCTTCGCATAAAAGAAAACAAGCTTTCCATTATACCACCTTTACTTGCTTTGCCTTTACCAGAAAAATGTCTACAAATCAGAGCCACACAAATTTTTCATTCAATATTGTATAAACCATTAATAATGAACTCATTTAATTTCACTGGATAACACTGTAAAGCGACTGCAGGTATGTGCATAAATTATAACATTGAACTCAAGTAGTCCAGAGATGGGCAAACATTTTTCTGCAAGGGTCACATTGATTTTTTCTGCACTGGGCTGTGGGCCAACTCTATTTTTTTGCTTGATTTACATTGCAAAACAATTAAAATAAAGAATTCCAAAATGAACATTTATTATAATACTAACATACCTTGGTAATTTACATTAGTAACAAATTGACCTTTACTACTACATACAATAATTTCCCTTATATAATGAGATGAACAGAGTTGATCCCAATTTGCAACAAACTCTTTTGAAATCTGGGTACAAGATGACTGGCACAAAATCTCATAACTACCTGCAAATTTCAATCATCAGCAAAGACTTATTTGTAGAAAATTTCTGTTCACAAAAGTGTGTAGAACCAAACATCAAAAGCATTGTTGCAGAAAATTGATTGAGGTTGGCAAATTTCTCACCACAAATATCTTCTGGCACTACTCATTGTTGATTTTCAATCAGTCAATCAATCAATCAAGCAACCAACCAACCAATCAATCAACTTCTATGGTGCCACTATGATAATTCTCAGGCATCAGCCAATGGCACACCAAATCAAATTGAATTAGAGCCTGGTCAACCTGGAAAGATCAGTCAGAACAGCGGGAAGCAATATAAGGAGATAAGCCAAGTCAAACAGGTATGTTTTAAGACCGGATCTCAAAAGATAATAGTTATTTAGTTAGTTATACAAAGAGATATTGGTAATGAATTCGAGCCTAAGGCCACAGTCTGAGAAACAACTAGTGCCAATGACTGTGCAAGAATGAGAAACAGCAAATGAAAGTCCTGCCAATATCTAGTGGGGAGTGATTAATAGGTCGAGGGAAAAGTCACATCTTAAGATAAATGGGTCCATTATATAACATGGTTTTACATACTAAAAGACAGATTTTATAATTAATTTGGTGCTTGATAGGAAGCCAATGTAGGGACTGTCTAGCTGGAGATAAATGTAAAAAATCTGGGAGTACAGTGAAACCCACTTAAATGCATAGGTGCCGTGCAAGCCTTGCTTATGCGATTAACTGGGCTATGTAATAGCCGGGACGTCTGATAATAATTGTATACACAAACACTGGTTCGGTTTTTATGTTGTTATGTGATTATGCGGGTTATGCAATTAAGCTGTATACGATTAAGTGGGATCCACTGTATTAGATATGACTCTAACTAAATAATTCTGTACTCTCTGAGCTTCAGCATATTTGATGGTTAGAAGTTAAAAAAATTTTTAAATCGCAAGAGAAGCAAATAAAATTTTTAAATAGCAAGTTTTAAGAAAAATCTCTCTCTCTCTCTCTCTATATATATATATATATATATATATATTTATTATTATATGAATTGATGACTATATGAGCAGTAACTTTTCTCAAAATAGGTAAAAAGGATTATTATAATATATAAGGTTGTTAAAACCACTGTTTTTAAAGACCAGTTAACCGCTCAAAAAAGACCGTTAACCGGTTGTTAGCGACAGCCTGGTGTTGTGCCTACTTCAAAGTGTTTGAAGTTGCGGCATTGGAGCCAGCATCTCAGCGGTTACATCAAAGCGCTTTTGATGTTGCCGCTTATGCTGGCGTCCTGCGCCAACATGAAAGCGTTTTGATGTTTTCAAATTGAAATTACGGTTAACGGTCAAGGTTAAAAGGACCGGTCCTTGCTTTATGACCAGTTAACCGGTAACAACCTTAATAATATATAATATAGAGATTATATAAAATAATTATAATAATACCAATCCAAAAGTGTGAAATTCAAATTACTGAAAGCTGAGGTTGATGGGTTAAAGTAGTACCGTATTTTGTATGTACTGCGGGCTATGCGATTTTTTACAAACAAAAAGGCCAGGTGCGGGCAATGCGGAGGTGCTGGCAATCTGATTCAAATTCTACAGAAATTGTGTCAACAGAATGCAGCTCTTTCCAATTCATCTCTCATACCCTTCCCACCCATTTCCTACTTTTCACCAATTACCCCTGCCCATAGTGTTTAACGGTCAAATGAACTCAATAGGGCATTGTTGTATCTCCCACTACAGCAATTTCATGCATGGTTGATTCTCTTTGGTGGAAGCAAGTCCCAACAAAACCCAACAAAGCCCCGGGCAAGGCTGTGGGTTGTGACAGATGACCTGTTCACCTTTGATGGTGACCAACAGCAGGCAGCTGACCAAACCCAAGCAGCTGACGCGATCTAGAGATACACTGATGGCATTTCGTATACAAAGAAAGTACCAGGTACAGAAATGACAGAGACACTTAAGGCTACCATGATTGGTAGTAGAGGTCTGCATGGGGACAATACTCCCCCCCGCCCCGCTGGGGTCAACCTCTCCCACCCTGTGAAGCTGATCCTGTCCCCAACACAATGCTTTTATCTCAAAATCCACCTGTCAATGAAATGAGAATATGCGGCAACTGGAGGGTGCGGGTAATGGGAGGGTGCAGAGAATGCGAGAGTGCGGGCTTTCTGATTCATATTTTACAGGATATGTATTTTTGCGGGCTATCCATGGTGCGACTATCCGTGGGGTGCGGGCAGTATGTGCAAAAATACGGTAGATCTCTACACACCTCAGTGGAACAGTCAATATCGACAGGATGACCTTTTTCAACATTCTCTAGAATGAAGTGTTGGGTTTATGTCATTGGATAGTGGGAGAAATCACACCTCAACCAGAGGTAGCTGCAGAATGAGTCTAAATCATGGGTTTGAGGGGAACATTGCAGCAAAACGAAGGTGAATATTGGCACCCAGCTGTGGGTTAAACAGTACTTCAGAAGACAACGACAGAGAAGGTGAATGATTTTTAACCTGACAACAGCTTTGATGCCAGAAGATCTTAGAATACAGGCATGCAAGAGTACGGCAGATGTCTACTAGCTAAGAGACATACCAGCCAGCACGATATACTGAGAATTCTTTGAAGCACTCCAGTGAAAAGAAGGCTATGAAAAGATAGGAAATAAACCATGAAAAGCAGAGGAACAATTACTTATGCCAACTCGGTCGATGCCCGGAAAACAAGGACCGATTTCAGTGTTTAGATACTAGGATCCCCAATGAAAAATCGATATTGACTATCATAAACAAACTAAGAAAACAACACAACAGAAAGAAAGGAAGACTATGGGACAGTATATGGGAATCAGCACCTGGAATAACACAGGAGGATTACATCTAGTATTTGAATATGTTGTGGATTGATCTGACTTTATTCGCAATCTAGTTTGCTGACGATTGGTTAGCAATGAAAAAACCCGCTAAACTAGATTATGAATAAAGTCAGATTTTTGAATTTTTGCTTAATTTGAAAAAGCATGTTTAAGTAAAATAAATGATGAGGCTATGAGAACTTAGTCCTGCAATGCAAAGTGATACATATGTGTTAACCCCTTTACTGGGATTCCAGCCTAGCTCGTCCAACGTCATCTTTTTCGTATTTGGGATCCCCAGCCAGGCACGTCATGTAAGTTTGAGGCATTTCGTGAAAACGCACATGATGTATCAGAGACGTTTATGCTACAAATTGCTTTAGTATCCATCCATTCGCTAGATAACACCTTTTTTTCAGCTATATCAGGTCTATGAAAGAGAGAATACATATTCTTTAGAGAGAGGGGTAGACTAATAACTCCATAAAACTACTTTTTCGAAAGTTATAATTGATCTGTATTTACCAAATGTTGACCAATTTTCAAACTTTTGTTTTAACAATTCAATCTTTAATGCCATTTTTCATTTGACTTATCTATGCATTTTCTCTGTCTACTGACGCCATTAGTGACTTCATCATAGTTTCTTTCATCATCATAGTTGCTTTCTGCCCAGCTCATTAGCAGCAATAGCTAGACACAAAACTTTTCCATTTATCTTTTCTGTTGTTAATCTCATTGCATCTATTATTGTCATTTGGCATCTTCAAAGTCTTCTATGATGTTACCTATCCACTTTTTCCTGGTCTTCCTCTTTTGCCTTCTTTGTATGAGTAGAGTGCTTTATATGGGAGTCTGCTGCTTTTTCATTCTATTTACGTGTCCATACCATCTAAGTATTTTTGTTCTTGATTTTATCTATTATTGTCTCTTTCATCCCGTCTTTCCTGATGTCCCTCTTTCATTTTTTGTAATCTACTTACTCCCAATATCTTTCCTCAAACAACTCATTTCTGCCACCAACAGTCTGTTTTCACCTGCTTTTTAATATCCATGTTTATAGTTTTATCATCATAGTTTATTGTAAAAAAGTCGTTAATTTATAACAAATTACGTAATACGGCGACACGTTAAAAACATTGTGTCTATTAAGCTCGATATGTGGCCCCCAAACAGCCCAGACTTGAATCCAATCGACTAAGCTGTTTGGGGTGCCCTTTAACAGATGGTAGACCATTGTCAATGTTTCACTACAGTGATCAGCTGGAAACAAGCAATCATCACAGAGTGGGAACAAGCTGTCCCTAGTTTGCTATTTTGACTGCGCACTGGTCAGTGGCATTGTTGGCTTGAATGCGAGTCCAGCAGCAAGGAGGAAACATTGAATGTTTATGTGAAGAAATCCATCCATGTACTGTTACAGTAAAAATTGCTGTGTTTTTGAGAATTTTAATGGTTATATTTGAGAGTTGGTATGACTAAAGTATTATCAATTTATCATTGTGTGGTTTTTGGGCAACCTTGCATGTTCAGTCATCAATTTTGTCTTGCCTACAGTAGCAAATGGTTGTTTCACACCAACCAACCATAATACTATTACAGTATCAGTATACAAATACCATTGTCAGGTCACAAATACCAAATTCATCAAAGGTCAAAATGGTCCACATCTAGCTGACAAATATCATGAAAAAGTTCTAAATGAAGCACGGCAGGTGATAAGCAAGTTTCTCCCTTTCTGGTTTTTGCTTAGGAAGTGGTGGCTTCCTAAACAGAGGGTGATGGCTGCTTGTATTCCAATCTGCACAGATATATCAAAATAAACAAAAACATGTTACATACACTTAAGAATTTGAAATTTTTAAACATGCAATTTACTCATAAAACAACAAAATAAAGATAATCATGACTTATGAACAAAACAAGTTTAAATGAGACCAAAATTATCAATGACAAATTAGCAGATAATGATAATAAATCATGTTAAAAATTAGCCAAAAAGGTAGCAGCTTATCTAACACCAAGTCACACACACACATGCATACAGCTCCAAGTGAATATGGACTAATAGATTGTATTCAATATCTCACCTTCATACTTGTCAATTGCTTTTGCAATGACTGACTTTAAAGTTCAACAGGTCAATTGGTGTGTTGTCACTTAATATAACCCGTGTCAACCTATTAGAATACAAAAGTACTTATTAAATCAAAAATTTTGAATGTGGCCAATATTTAGAACACAAATAACAGCAACTGTCTGGAAAAAGCATGATCTATGTCACCTCATCTTCAACTACTGAAGGAAAGAGGAAAACACTATAATAATTATTATTATTATTTCTAGATGATTTATTAAACGCTATAACATAGCTAGTGCTAAAATCAAGAGCGATTTACAGATGTTCATAAGATGCGCTAAATAAGTGCTGCCTGAGGGCAGTCGAAACGCCGAGGGATGGATAGATGTCACTGAGGCGTATGACTATGATTTATGACTATGATTTAAAGCACTCATGACAGACAGCAGTATTAATCAAATGCCAATGATTAAAATTAGAGGTGCATTGATATAATTATCCGATTAATCGGGTATCAGAATCGGCAATTTAATCTACCATTAATAAGCATCGGGCTAATCGATAATCACCGATTAATACACAACCATTCATGATATGGCCAGTAATTTTGTTAATCATAGTAGAAAATAGAAATTATTACTATCGGGCCCTGAACAGAAACCACCCGTCCTGTGCAACATATCAACACTGTCATGTAGGGCAACATCATCATCAGATATCATCATCGCCATCGCTATTGCACCCGCCAACTCAATAGTGGCAATAGTGACAGAACGATCACCGGGAAACCAAGCTCCTGTGGATTACATCGAAATCATTAAATGTTACGACATCACCTGTCCTGACTCCATCAACACTCGTGATGTTGAACGACAGAGCAGTGGAACTTCTGATCCAGTAGACATTGCTGATCGGCCCCTCCGCCTTCAAAGATTCGTGACAGATCAGTTTATAAGGAAAACCCAGCCTCTGGGAACTCGGTTTCATGATTAATGCTAAGTCCGCGGCTGTTTTGAAAGCTCCTAAAGACACACACTTATTTAACATTTTATATAAATTGTCGCCTTGACTTTAGCTCCAGTTAATAGCTAAATTCAGGATAATAATAGCTAGTCAGAAAACATTTCCAGGCCTTTTTGTCTGATGTTAGTTTCTTCCTTCTGCAATTGTCAGTTGTTTTTCTTTCAGATCTTCTTTTATGCTGTCTATCCATTTTTCTATGCCTCCCTTGTATGTGTGTAGAGTGCTTTCAAAAATGTACTACTTTAGATTCTTTCAGAAAGGCATGGTAAGAACTACATTGTTCAATCCATCCATGCCACAAATAATTGGGTTATAATTATAATCTAGCCCAGTGCTTCCCAACCTATGTGTCGCGATACACAAATGTGCTGCAGCTCCTGTCATGTGCCATGACAAAATGTCAGGAAAAGTAAAATAAAAATTGTTACATTAAAGTTAATTATAAATTAAAAATAGGATGTCATTCATTATTAATGTTACATGCCAAGAAAACTTGCACCTTTGTAGAACTGTAGTTAGTAGGCCATTTGGGCATAAGTAGGCTATTAGCAAAGTAAAGTAATAACACAAAATTTCTATAGCGCTGCTCTCGAAAGCTTGG